>JAJBBP010000027.1:343515-733515 GCA_021464625.1 Proterorhinus semilunaris | reverse complement strand
GACTAAACCGGGACTAAACCAGGACTAAACCAGGACTAAACCAGGACTAAACCAGGACTAAACCGGGACTAAACCAGGGCTAAACCAGGACTAAACCTGGACTAAACCAGGACTAAACCAGGACTAAACCAGGACTAAACCAGGACTAAACCTGGACTAAACCAGGACTAAACCGGGACTAAACCAGGACTAAACCAGGACTAAACCTGGACTAAACCAGGACTAAACCGGGTCTAAACCTGGACTAAACCAGGACTAAACCAGGACTAAACCGGGTCTAAACCAGGACTAAACCTGGACTAAACCAGGACTAAACTGGGTCTAAACCAGGACTAAACCTGGACTAAACCAGGACTAAACCTGGACTAAACCTGGACTAAACCAGGACTAAACCAGGACTAAACCGGGTCTAAACCAGGACTAAACCGGGTCTAAACCTGGACTAAACCAGGACTAAACCAGGACTAAACCGGGTCTAAACCAGGACTAAACCTGGACTAAACCGGGACTAAACCGGGACTAAACCGGGACTAAACCGGGACTAAACCGGGACTAAACCGGGACTAAACCAGGACTAAACCAGGACTAAACCAGGACTAAACCAGGTCTAAACCAGGACTAAACCAGGACTATTGGCCTACTGTCCAGCGCCCCCTTGTGGAGAGGCCTACTGTCCAGCGCCCCCTTGTGGAGTGGTCTACTGTCCAGCGCCCCTTTGTGGAGTGGCCCACTGTCCAGCGCCCCCTTGTGGAGTGGTCTACTGTCCAGCGCCCCCTTGTGGAGTGGCCTACTGTCCAGCGCCCCCTTGTGGAGTGGCCTACTGTCCAGCGCCCCCTTGTGGAGAGGCCCACTGTCCAGCGCCCCCTTGTGGAGTGGCCTACTGTCCAGCGCCCCCTTGTGGAGTGGCCTACTGTCCAGCGCCCCCTTGTGGAGTGGCCTACTGTCCAGCGCCCCCTTGTGGAGTGGCCTACTGTCCAGCGCCCTCTTGTGGAGTGGCCTACTGTCCAGCGCCCCCTTGTGGAGTGGCCTACTGTCCAGCGCCCCCTTGTGGAGTGGCCTACTGTCCAGCGCCCTCTTGTGGAGTGGCCTACTGTCCAGCGCCCCCTTGTGGAGTGGCCTATTGTCCAGCGCCCCCTTGTGGAGTGGCCCACTGTCCAGCGCCCCCTTGTGGAGTGGCTGTGGGCGGCTCAGAGCCAGTTGTTTGTGGACGATCGAGAGTCACGGTTCATCAGTATAAACATCTTGATCCTTCACTGAAATATTATGAGCTCAAACACGAGGACGAAGAGGAAGGATTCTGTTATTTTTCAAACAATAGAAAAGTGTAAAGTGGGGGTGCATAAGTATTCATACAGCATGACTGAATACTTTGTGGAACCCCCTTTTGCTGCAATAACAGCAGCAAGTCTTCTGGGGTTTGACTCTACAAGGTTTGCACATGTAGAGACTGACATTTGAGCCCATTCCTCTTTACAAAACAACTCCAGCTCTGTCACATCAGAAGGAGAGCGTTTGTGAACAGATGTTTTCAGGTCTTTCCAGATGTTCAATAGGATTTAGGTCAGGACTTTGACTGGGCCATTCTAACACATTCATATGTTTGTTTTTAAACCGTTCCATTGTACATGTTTGTGTTTAGGGTCATTGTCCTGCTGGAAGGTGAAGCTCCGCCCCAGCCTCAGTTCTCTTGTGACTCCAGTAGGTTTTCCTCCAAAATGTCTCTGTATTTGGCTCCATCCATCTTCCCAACTGTTCTTACCATCTTCCCAGTCCCCGCTGAGGAAAAGCAGCCCCATAGCATGATGCTCCCCCCACCATATTTGACCCTGGGGAGGGTGCACTCAGGACGATGAGCAGTGTTAGGTTTGCTCCATACAGAACGTTTGTCTCATCTGACCAAAGCACCTTCTTCCACATGGAGCTGTGTCCTCCATAGGACTTCTAGCAAACTTCAGACGGGGTTTCTTATGGCCTCCTTTCAATAATGGCTTTCTTCTGCCACTCGTCCATGAAGGCCAGATTTGTGTAGAGACTTATAGTTGTCCCATGTACAGATTCCCCCAGCTCAGCGGCAGGACGTCCCAGCTCCTCCAGAGTTATCTTGGGGCACTTGGTTGCATTTCTGACCAGTGCTCTCCTTGTTCGGTCTGTTAGTTTAGGTGGACGGCCGTGTCTTGGTAAGTTCTCAGTGGTGCTATACTTTTTCCATTTCTGAATGATGGATTGAACAGTGCTCCGTGAGATGTTCAGATCTTGGGAAATCTTTGTATAACTTAACGCTGCTTTAAACTTCTCCACAGCTTTATCCCTGACCTCTCTGGTGAGCTCCTTGGCCTTCATGATGTTGTTTAGTGACCAATACACTCTGACCATAGCTCTGAGGCCCTCACAGAACATCTGGAATTATACTGAGAGTAGATTACACACATGTGGCCTCGATTTAATGGTTAGGACGAGGTGTGAACTTTCTGCAGTCATTAGGAATGTTATAAAGGCAATTTAATGCTGTATGAATACTTATGCACGCCCCACTTTTCACTTTTCAGAATCATGTTTCATTTTACTTTCACTTCACAGTCGTCTGTTACTCGTGTGTGAACTTTCAGTAAAAAATTCAAAATAAAATCTTTATGTTTAGGGTTGTAAAAAAAACTCAAAACTAAATATAATTGGTGCTGCTTTAATGACATTTTAGTTATTATGTCACTGTTTGTTGTTGTTGTTGTTGTTGTTGTTGTTGTTGTTGTTGTTGTGTATTTCTACTTTGTACAAACACAAAGGTTGTGGTGGCTCCTGACTCAGATTTGGAGATAAATGGGACAGTTTTTGAAAAGTTTGTAAAGTTTAAATCCACTGGTCCTGCAGGAGTCCTGCTCTGTGTGTCCAGCAGAGGGCGCTGCTGCACTGACTGAAGGAACCTGCACTCAGACCTGAGGACATGTACTACAGTCCTGTACTATAGAGGATCTTTATACTTTACTATGTATGTGTATATATACATATATTAATACTGCAGTACTTTCCCTGCAGGTGTTGATATGACAGAGTGAGTTCCTGTAAAATAACAGTTCTTATATTTCAGATCAAAACTAAAGTGCAGACGATGTCGGAACAAATAAATCTGTGAAACCTTGAATCAGTGAAGAATCTTTTTATAGTTTCCACGTAAAGAAGAAACTAAACTGGAAAAAGCAGTTCTGCTCAGGCCAACTGTAGTAGTAATAATATAATATAATAATAGTAATAGTAGTAATATTAGTAGTTGTAGTAGTAGTAGTAACTGTAGTAGTATTAGTAGTAGTAATAATAATATAATATAATATAATAGCAGTAGTGCTGAGCAGC
Organism: Proterorhinus semilunaris; assembly: GCA_021464625.1. Taxonomy (NCBI): domain Eukaryota; kingdom Metazoa; phylum Chordata; class Actinopteri; order Gobiiformes; family Gobiidae; genus Proterorhinus; species Proterorhinus semilunaris. The sequence continues at coordinate 730,170 of JAJBBP010000027.1, read as the reverse complement.
TCCTTCGCTCCGTCTTTTACCCCAAAGCCAAAAACTCTTGAATCTGTCGTTTCACAGTCGTGTAAACGAGTAAAGGCTGAAGCTCATGTTCAACTCTCTCAGTGCTCGTGCATAATATATATATAAATATATATATATATATATATATACATATAAATATAAAAATATAAATATCATTTACATAATCAGACACACGAGCGAGACCTGATTATCAGTTACATTTTCATCAATACAGTCAGACTTTAGGATCTGACCTGAGAAGATCTGGAGGAGGAGGAGGAGGAGGAGAAGGAGGAGGAGGAGGAGACTGAGGAGGAGGCTGAGGAGGAGGACGAGGAGGAGGCTGAGGAGGAGGCTGAGGAGGAGGAGAAGGAGAAGGAGGAGGAGGCTGAGGAGTTCCCGCTGTGAGGTCATGTGATCGCCTCGTTCCCACTGTGAGGTCATGAGGTCATGTGGTCATGAGGTCATGTGGTCGCCTCGTTCCCGCTGTGAGGTCATGTGAGGTCATGTGGTCGCGGCCTCAGGACCTCCTCTCAGCTCGGAGCACAGAAACCTTTGGAAAAACCCTGGCGGCCTCTCGGCCTCGCTCTTCTGGCTCAAACATGGCCGCCCTAAATCACGCCGAGCAAACACTGGGACGGGCCGACCCACAATGCACCGGGGCGTATTCAGCGGGACATTAAAGATTTCCTCCGGGACAAAAGGCCCGAGACCTCACTGAGGCCGAGGAGACGGGACGGGACTGAAGCTCCGCCACTTTCACTCACGGATTAGTCCCGAAACTTTGACCTCACAGTACTTTTACTTTTACTTTTTACTGTTTTTACTTTTTACTTTTTACTACAACTACTGGGTGATATTCATTTAAAGGATGTTTTATGTGAGGTGAGAGGCAGGGGGCGCTGTGGCCTTCATCAGCCTGATGTGACTTAACCTCATATTAACATACAGTAACTTAACCTCATATTAACATACAGTAACTTAACCTCACAATAACATACAGTAACTTAACCTCACATTAACATACAGTAACTTAACCTCACATTAACATACAGTAACTTAACCTCACAATAACATACAGTAACTTAACCTCACATTAACATACAGTAACTTAACCTCCAATAACATACAGTAACTTAACCTCATATTAACATACAGTAACTTAACCTCACAATAACATACAGTAACTTAACCTCACATTAACATACAGTAACTTAACCTCACAATAACATACAGTAACTTAACCTCACATTAACATACAGTAACTTAACCTCCAATAACATACAGTAACTTAACCTCATATTAACATACAGTGACTTAACCTCACATTAACATACAGTAACTTAACCTCACATTAACATACAGTAACTTAACCTCCAATAACATACAGTAACTTAACCTCATATTAACATACAGTGACTTAACCTCACATTAACATACAGTGACTTAACCTCACAATAACATACAGTAACTTAACCTCACATTAACATACAGTAACTTAACCTCACAATAACATACAGTGACTTAACCTCACATTAACATACAGTAACTTAACCTCATATTAACATACAGTAACTTAACCTCACAATAACATACAGTAACTTAACCTCACATTAACATACAGTAACTTAACCTCACATTAACATACAGTGACTTAACCTCACATTAACATACAGTAACTTAACTTCACAATAACATACAGTAACTTAACCTCACATTAACATACAGTAACTTAACCTCACATTAACATACAGTAACTTAACCTCACAATAACATACAGTGACTTAACCTCACAATAACATACAGTAACTTAACCTCACATTAACATACAGTGACTTAACCTCACAATAACATACAGTAACTTAACCTCACAATAACATACAGTAACTTAACCTCACATTAACATACAGTAACTTAACCTCACAATAACATACAGTAACTTAACCTCACATTAACATACAGTAACTTAACCTCCAATAACATACAGTAACTTAACCTCATATTAACATACAGTAACTTAACCTCACAATAACATACAGTAACTTAACCTCACATTAACATACAGTAACTTAACCTCACATTAACATACAGTAACTTAACCTCACAATAACATACAGTAACTTAACCTCACATTAACATACAGTAACTTAACCTCCAATAACATACAGTAACTTAACCTCATATTAACATACAGTGACTTAACCTCACATTAACATACAGTAACTTAACCTCACATTAACATACAGTAACTTAACCTCCAATAACATACAGTAACTTAACCTCATATTAACATACAGTGACTTAACCTCACATTAACATACAGTAACTTAACCTCACAATAACATACAGTGACTTAACCTCACAATAACATACAGTAACTTAACCTCACATTAACATACAGTAACTTAACCTCATATTAACATACAGTAACTTAACCTCACAATAACATACAGTAACTTAACCTCACATTAACATACAGTAACTTAACCTCACATTAACATACAGTGACTTAACCTCACATTAACATACAGTAACTTAACCTCACATTAACATACAGTAACTTAACCTCATATTAACATACAGTAACTTAACCTCACATTAACATACAGTAACTTAACTTCACAATAACATACAGTAACTTAACCTCACATTAACATACAGTAACTTAACCTCACATTAACATACAGTAACTTAACCTCACAATAACATACAGTAACTTAACCTCACAATAACATACAGTAACTTAACCTCACAATAACATACAGTAACTTAACCTCACATTAACATACAGTAACTTAACCTCACAATAACATACAGTGACTTAACCTCACAATAACATACAGTAACTTAACCTCACAATAACATACAGTAACTTAACCTCACATTAACATACAGTAACTTAACCTCACAATAACATACAGTAACTTAACCTCACATTAACATACAGTAACTTAACCTCACAATAACATACAGTAACTTAACCTCACAATAACATACAGTGACTTAACCTCACATTAACATACAGTGACTTAACCTCACAATAACATACAGTAACTTAACCTCACATTAACATACAGTAACTTAACCTGACATTAACATACAGTAACTTAACCTCACAATAACATACAGTAACTTAACCTCACAATAACATACAGTAACTTAACCTCACATTAACATACAGTAACTTAACCTCACAATAACATACAGTAACTTAACCTCACATTAACATACAGTAACTTAACCTCATATTAACATACAGTAACTTAACCTCACATTAACATACAGTAACTTAACCTCATATTAACATACAGTAACTTAACCTCACATTAACATAGAGTAACTTAACCTCACAATAACATACAGTAACTTAACCTCACAATAACATACAGTAACTTAACCTCACAATAACATACAGTAACTTAACCTCATATTAACATACAGTGACTTAACCTCATATTAACATACAGTGACTTAACCTCACATTAACATACAGTAACTTAACCTCATATTAACATACAGTAACTTAACCTCACAATAACATACAGTAACTTAACCTCACAATAACATACAGTAACTTAACCTCACATTAACATACAGTAACTTAACCTCACATTAACATACAGTGACTTAACCTCATATTAACATACAGTGACTTAACCTCACAATAACATACAGTAACTTAACCTCATATTAACATACAGTGACTTAACCTCATATTAACATACAGTAACTTAACCTCACAATAACATACAGTAACTTAACCTCATATTAACATACAGTAACTTAACCTCACATTAACATACAGTAACTTAACCTCATATTAACATACAGTAACTTAACCTCACATTAACATAGAGTAACTTAACCTCACAATAACATACAGTAACTTAACCTCACATTAACATACAGTAACTTAACCTCACATTAACATACAGTAACTTAACCTCACAATAACATACAGTAACTTAACCTCATATTAACATACAGTAACTTAACCTCACATTAACATACAGTAACTTAACCTCATATTAACATACAGTAACTTAACCTCACATTAACATAGAGTAACTTAACCTCACAATAACATACAGTAACTTAACCTCACAATAACATACAGTAACTTAACCTCACATTAACATACAGTAACTTAACCTCACAATAACATACAGTAACTTAACCTCATATTAACATACAGTGACTTAACCTCACATTAACATACAGTAACTTAACCTCACATTAACATACAGTGACTTAACCTCACATTAACATACAGTAACTTAACCTCACAATAACATACAGTAACTTAACCTCATATTAACATACAGTGACTTAACCTCACAATAACATACAGTAACTTAATCTCACAATAACATACAGTAACTTAACCTCATATTAACATACAGTAACTTAACCTCACATTAACATACAGTAACTTAACCTCATATTAACATACAGTAACTTAACCTCACATTAACATACAGTAACTTAACCTCATATTAACATACAGTAACTTAACCTCACATTAACATACAGTAACTTAACCTCACAATAACATACAGTAACTTAACCTCACATTAACATACAGTAACTTAACCTCATATTAACATACAGTAACTTAACCTCACATTAACATACAGTAACTTAACCTCACATTAACATACAGCAACTTAACCTCACAATAACATACAGTAACTTAACCTCACAATAACATACAGCAACTTAACCTCACAATAACATACAGTAACTTAACCTCACATTAACATACAGTGACTTAACCTCACATTAACATACAGTAACTTAACCTCACAATAACATACAGTAACTTAACCTCACAATAACATACAGTAACTTAACCTCACATTAACATACAGTAACTTAACCTGACAATAACATACAGTAACTTAACCTCACAATAACATACAGTAACTTAACCTCATATTAACATACAGTAACTTAACCTCACATTAACATACAGTAACTTAACCTCACATTAACATACAGTGACTTAACCTCACAATAACATACAGTAACTTAACCTCACATTAACATACAGTAACTTAACCTCACATTAACATACAGTGACTTAACCTCACAATAACATACAGTAACTTAACCTCACATTAACATACAGTAACTTAACCTCACAATAACATACAGTAACTTAACCTCACATTAACATACAGTAACTTAACCTCACAATAACATACGGTAACTTAACCTCACAATAACATACAGTAACTTAACCTCACATTAACATACAGTAACTTAACCTCACAATAACATAGAGTAACTTAACCTCACAATAACATAGAGTTATACACCTGTTTTTAATGTCTGATTCTGCGTTTCACACGGTGGACCATGACCTCGGGGGGACCGTCCTGTAGTGGTTTCAGTCTTACCTGAGTGGGAGGTCCTTAGGCTGGGAGACTCCACCTCTGCTTCCCTGCACTGTGGGGTCCCCCAGGGTTCAATCCTTGGGCCAGTTCTTTTTGCCCTGTACCTCCTCCCAAACATGGCATGTCCTATGATTTCTATGCAGATGATTGTCATATATGTATTTGTATTTTCCCAAACAGCCCCCGCTTCCCCCCCCCCTCGACTCTCGAGTGAACGCACCCTCTGGGATTCCAACCACCGACCCTTCCGTCACAAGTCGCCCCTTTTACTTTGTTTATGAGCAGAGGAGGGGAGGGTCAAAACAACACAAATCTATTTCACTTCTATTTCAGGTCAAGTATGAAAGAAATACTTAACTTAAATACTCAAGTAGAAGTAAAAAGTACTGTATGAAAAAACTACATGTAAAAGTACAGTGACTAGTAAATGTATGCGAGTACTACTCTGTACGACACTCCTGTTTAAGCTATAAATGTGCATTGTGTAAATATAAACATGAATTAAAAGTAAAGCACTTTAACTCACTTTGTCGTTGTGAACACAAACTAAAGATCTTTATATGACAAACATAACAGGTGATAGAAAATAAGAATGTTTCGAACGGTGCGCCTCCGTCTGCAGTCCGGTGATTGGTCGACCCTCCTCTTGTTTGATTGGCTGTCGGGGTGACGTGCAGTTACCGCGGTAACGGACGATGCCGCTGAACGAGTCCGTCTGCGCCGTCGACGCTCCTTCACCCTGAGCTGAGTTATGACTCTGAGCAAACAGCCGCGGCACAAAGGGGAGAATTAAAGTCTTCCTCTGCGTCGTTCAGGAGGGGGGGGGGGGGGGGGAATATCCATCCATCCATTTTCTCCCACTTGTCCGTTGCCGGGTCGTGGGGGCAGCTGTTGGAGCTGCCCAAGTCACATAGCACCAGCCCCCTATAGCGCCCCCTGCAGGTGGTGGGTCCACGGAAGGACGGCCTCATGATACCCTTGCATGCACCGTGGTCCCTACAGTGGTCCCTACAGTGGTCACTACAGTGGTCACTACCGTGGTCACTACAGTGGTCGTTGTTTTCTCCCACATGAATGAGTCACAGGTGCATCAGGAACTACAGTGGTCACTACAGTGGTCACTACAGTGGTCACTACCGTGGTCACTACAGTGGTCACTACAGTGGTCACTACAGTGGTCACTACCGTGGTCACTACAGTGGTCACTACAGTGGTCACTACAGTGGTCACTACAGTGGTCACTACCGTGGTCACTACAGTGGTCACTACAGTGGTCCCTACAGTGGTCACTACAGTGGTCACTACAGTGGTCACTACCGTGGTCACTACAGTGGTCACTACAGTGGTCCCTACAGTGGTCACTACAGTGGTCACTACAGTGGTCACTACAGTGGTCACTACAGTGGTCACTACCGTGGTCACTACAGTGGTCCCTACAGTGGTCACTACCGTGGTCACTACAGTGGTCACTACCGTGGTCACTACAGTGGTCACTACCGTGGTCACTACAGTGGTCGTTGTTTTCTCCCACATGAATGAGTCACAGGTGCATCAGGAACTACAGGGGGCGCTAGTGTGTTGTACCAAACACTGCCACCCACTGGTCAGCTTCTGCAAGTAGAGCAGGTGCCTCACAGGGTCTGTAGTGTCCATCACTTCTCAGAGAGACCCTTCAAGCACCGAAGAAGAAGAAGAAGAAGAAGAAGAGGAAGAAGAAGAAGAAGAAGAAGAAGAAGAAGAAGAAGAAGAAGAAGACCTGTATTTATATAATGCCTTTCACACATAAAGCGCTTTACATGAGACCATTTTACATTCTCAGTTTCCCTGGAGGAGACTGACAGAAACACATCTGCGCCAACAGTTCCTCTGACCACCACCACATCATTCATCCTGAGCCTGAGCCTGAGCCTGAGCCTGACATGGCGTTGAGTTAAACATTTAAAAAAACATTTACAGTGGGGGGAAATGTGTGAAGAAAAACAAGAAGAGGAGGTCGTATTCTTTTCAGTTCTTGCTTTAGATACTTTCATTTTTCCGATTCCAGTAGAACCTAAACTCTACAGTTAAATCTGCCTTTTGGGAGATGGAGATGAGACTCAGCAGCTCTGATTCTGAGGAACCGTAGTGGTTTTAAAAAGCTTTAACGTGAGGTCCCCTTCAGTCTGCTCTGGTCATCATCCCGTTCCTAAACCCAGGTCTGATCCGAGACCAGGTCTGAGCCGGGACCAGGTCTGATCCGGGACCAGGTCTGAGCCGGGACCAGGTCTGAGCCGGGACCAGGTCTGAGCCGGGACCAGGTCTGAGCCGGGACCAGGTCTGAGCCACCCACAGACTTTACACACGCCGTAAAGACACTCACTGTACTGTAAAACTCAATACTGCAGTAAAACTGGAGCCGGCCTCTCAATCTGTGCTCTCTCCAGGAGACCAGGAGACCAGGAGACCAGGACACCAGGAGACCAGGAGACCAGGAGACCAGGACACCAGGAGACCAGGAGACCAGGAGACCAGGACCTGGACCAATATCTCGGAGACCAAAGTGGAGACAATATTCACAACGATGAAAAAACATTTGGACTTTTCTTTCGGCCTTTGCTCCTCAGATGATCACGTGACCTTCTGGAGCAGATATTGATCACGTGACCTTCTGGAGCAGATATTTACAGGAAAAGCAAATCAAAGTTCTTCTAGTCTCCATCCTGGATCAACTCCACATGTCTCGCTGCTCGCCTAAAGTCTAGAGTCTGGAGCGACTGAAGTTTAGTTCATTCCTCCCGTCTTTAGCCGCTCCGTCTCCCACACAGGACATGACCATATTTGGATCACAGCCTTTCCTGCTACACGTGGATACCAAACATGTCAGTATTTGTGAATGAATGAGCGTGGGAAAACCAGGGAGCCACACGGCCATGCTGAAAAACCTTCTAAAACTTTCCAAACTTGAAAAAGAAAATGTTTTCAATTTTTTTTCAAACTGTTCACTTTGTTTTCTCTTTCTTTCTAAAATTTCCAAACTTTTCCATAAAAACATTTTTTTCCCCCCCAAACTGTTAAAAACGTTTCCAACTTTCTCAAACTGAATCTCACAACGTCATGAATAAACCTGTTTGTGAAGGTCCTGGTCCCCCTGCAGCGCCCCCTAATGGCCGGCCTGGGACCGTCATGGCGGTCAGAGACCCTCCATTGTCGGCGCTAGTGGAAAGTTAATGAGCGGACAAAGCCGGTCCCGCCGCGACAGGCGAGTAATTCCCCCGTTATTTATGGCCGATCCGCCATTGTCCTCGCCGTGGGCCGGCCCGCGCGGAGAGGCGTCGCCGGCCGACACAAAGGGGTAATTGATGGCGGCGTGCACGCCTGTCGGCCCGGCCCGGGATTGATGCGCGGCCCTTTTGGACCGGGGTTAGTTCTGCATCTGCTCCGCCCCGTCGGCTCGCGGGACCCCAGACCGAGGAGAATCCGGCCTGAAAACCCGGGCGCTCCGACAGTCGTTAGTCCCACATTAAAGTCCAATCAATGGGCCCGAGGGGGGGGGGGGGGCTTCCAACACGCCGGGACCAACTTCTACAGCGAAATCAATGGGACGTTTGCACCGGCCCGAGGGGGGGGGGCGTTTAAACTTTCCATGGTCGCTTTGGTTTGTTTCAGACGCCTTGAACCGAACGATAAACACAGGCGTTTCAAACGTGACACGGAACCGTAAATAATAAAAATACTTTACTCTATCTGTGACCAGAGAAGTGCAAACTGTTTACAGATGTGCCGAGAGGTTTGCTCCCCCTGGTGGATTGTTCATGTCGTTTCACACAAACTCATTTCAAATCACCGTGACAAAACGACCCAGATCTGAAGTTCACGGTTTAAGGTTAAGGCCCGTTGTTCTTCTCAGAGCCTCCAGTTCCTGTACGTTCCTGGTCTGTCTTCATGAACTGTGTGAGATCTCCAGGACTGAGATGGAACTCACTTTGTTCTGCTGGAGCCCGTGAGAGGTCGACCCCGTGCTCTGGATCATTGTGTTTTTGGAACGTTCAAGCGCGTCCCGTGTGCAGCTTCAGGGCCGATGAGCTCAGGTTCTCCTCCAGTTTTCGTTAATAACACCCTGACCTCAGTTAGGACCAGGTTTCCAGTTGCCTTGGTAACTCACACAGCTCCAAAACATCACCACCCCTGTGTTCCACTGTGGGACGTTTATGGTTTCATCACGTTCACCCACTCACTCTCATCCAAACATCAGTGCAGACCCTGGAGGCCCAAGGACTCAACCACAGTGTGGACCTTCAGGAACCTCCTGATCATGAGACGACCCGCTCTACCACCTGTGCCCCCTCGGTACGACTCTGTTCCAACAGAGCCATGTTTCCCTCGCTCTGAAACACATGGGTGAGGTTTAAACCAGAGGAAGACCTGGATGATGGAGAGTCACCAAAACATCTGCCAAAAAGAGACAACAGCGATCACTCGTGTTTAGTCCAGGAAGAAGAGAACGAAGCGCTGACACCAGAGAAGAAGAAACAGCAGAGAAGAAGAAACACCAGAGAAGAAGAAACAGCAGAGAAGAAGAAACACCAGAGAAGAAGAAACAGCAGAGAAGAAGAAACACCAGAGAAGAAGAAACAGCAGAGAAGAAGAAACAGCATTAACCCCTTGATGAACTGAGATGTGAATGCAGTGAAGCTGCTTCAGCTCCAGGTCGGTGATGAAGAGGAACCGTGTTTTGGTTTGAAGACAAAAGCTTTATGACTTTACTGTCCACGAGGAAACATGTGACTGAAGACTTGGAAACTTTAGGGAACTGACGGTAAATGTGGATGTTTTACATGTTTTAGATGTTTTAGATGTTTTAGATGTTTTAGATGTTTTACATGTTTTAGAGTGAACTCAGTTTGAGCAAATTCAAGTTCCTCATTTCTAAAAGATCAGGACTGTTTTAAGAAGTTTATGGAAGCACCTGCTTCTTTGCTCCACAGACTTTCCTTCCTTCAGAAAGGACAGAGAGGACACAGAGGAGTCAGGGGTCAGTGATGAAGACTGTCCCCCCCCCCTCTCCCCCCGGGAGGTCCTGACTGGACCCTCTGATCCTCTGAAGCCCCTCCGGGCCGAGTCCCGCTGCTTCCATTAAAGTCCAACTAAAGTCCCATCGCGCGGCGCAGAAAGAGGAAAAGATGAATGAAGCGCACGTGCGTGGAGCTGAGGGCGCGTGCGTGTGCGCGCAGCGGGGGTCCTTTGTGTTTGGAGGAGGCCTCGCGCCGCGCTCTGATTGGCCAGAGGCCTGCAGCGGCACGCTTCTGACGCACCCCCTCCGCGGCACGAGACTCCGAGGGCTGCGGGGGCGGGCCCGGCTCACGCGCATATAACCGGGCTGAGGCCGCGCGTGTGCCAGAACCACCGGCACGAGCGGCCCACGAGCTCACTCTGATCCAAGCGCGTGCCTTTGGAACTGGACCCGGCACGAGACCCGGCACGAGACCCGCACACGAGACCCGCACACGAGCGCAGACCCTCTTCACCTTCTGCAACTTCTCCAACTCCAACCAGCGACTCCTGCAGCCTGAGCTCCGCTCTCCTCCGCTCTCCTCGGCTCTCCTCCGCTCTCTCCTCCGCTCTCCTCCGCTCTCCTCCGCTCTCTCCTCCCTCCTCCGCGCCCCCCGGCCTGAGCTCAGAGAAAGCCCCGGTCTGTCAGCCTAAGCCCCGCAGGAGCAGCCCGATGGAGCCGGTCCTCTCCCCGGACAGCCGCAGCAGCAGCTCCTGTGAGATGTTTCCTCTCTCTCTCTCGGATGAGGAGGTGCGCGTGGAACCGGAGCAGAAGAAGCGGCGGCGAGGCCGCGCGCGCTGCGAGGGGCAGGTGCACGTGGTGAGGAAGAACCGGAGAATCAAAGCCAATGACCGGGAGCGGAACCGGATGCACAGCCTGAACGACGCGCTGGACTCGCTGCGGCGCGTGCTCCCCGCGTTTCCGGACGAAACGAAACTCACGAAGATCGAGACGCTGCGCTTCGCGCACAACTACATCTGGGCCCTGTCCGAGACCATCCGCATCGCAGACCTGCACCAGGGCCCCCCACAGGGCCCCCAGGGGCCACAGGGGCGTCCTCTCAGCCCCTCCTGGAGCAGCGGCTCTGCCTCCAGCTCCCCGTCCTACTGCTCCAGCCCCGGCTCCCCCCGCTCCCCCGTCAGCCCCCGCAGCGAGGACTGCGGCCTGAGCCGCGGCCTGCAGGGCTTCAGCTTCGGCTTGTTCTGAAGGTCCCGGGGCCGCGGATACAGCCTGAGCCCACGTGGAGCTCACAGCGGCCTCTCCTCACCTCTGCCCGGGCCCTGCGCCTCCACACCGGCCTCTCACAGACTGACGGCCCGCTGCCCTGGAGCTCACTGCGGGGCTTCCTGAACTCTGCCCAGCCTTGTGCCACAGACTGACAGGGCCTGGGTTGATCCCCGGGTTGAGGCCCGGGTTGAGGCCCGGGTTGAGGCCCGGGGCCCGGGTTGAGGCCCGGGTTGAGGCCCGGGTTGAGGCCCAGGTTGAGGCCCGGGTTGAGGCCCGGGTTGGGGGCATGGACAGCTGGATCACTCTTTGCCTTATCCTCAGATGCCGATTGTAGCCCGTCATTGCCGTTATTTTATTTTATTTAACGTTATTCTCCAGAGCCTGCACTTTGCCCTCCTCATCTTCCTCCTCATGCTACTCTTCCTCCTCGCGCTGAAGAACATGTCTTTAATTTATTCTGTTATTTTTATTCTTGTGGCGGATGCTGAATGTTATATTTGTGATATTTGTGATGTACATAAACAGAGTTTATTCTATTTACTGCCGTTTTCTACAAATAAATCTAAGTTTCTAACTGCGGAGTCTCTGTGCAGGTTTATTATTATTATTACTTTATCATATTAGTGTTATAGGCCTTTTATTATTATTATTATTATTATTATTATTATTATTATTATTATTATTATTATTATTACTATTATTATTTTCAATGAAGGTGCTTGATTCATCTTCTGTACGAAGATGAATCAAGCACCTTCATTGAAGATGGACAACTCCTGTACGACTGAGAGCTTACACAGACACTATTATTATTATTATTATTACTATAGGCCTTTTAGGACTATTAGGGGGAAACCTGTGTGCTTCAGCAGCAGATCTTTGGGCCCGGGTCAGGTCTTTGAACACGGGGTCAGGTCTTTGGGCCCGGGTCAGGTCTTTGGTCCCGGGTCAGGTCTTTGGGCCCGGGTCAGGTCTTTGGGCCCGGGTCAGGTCTTTGGGCCCGGGTCAGGTCTTTGAACACAGGGTCAGGTCTTTGGGCCCGGGTCAGGTCTTTGGTCCCGGGTCAGGTCTTTGGGCCCGGGTCAGGTCTTTGGGCCTGGGTCAGGACCCGGTTTAATGTGAGAGTGAAGCTGCTCTTTCGGAGTTTGCTGGTTTTATTTCAAACGGACTCGGGCCTACGTGATGTTCATGGACGATACTAACGGGGGAAAAAAATAAAAATAATGAAATAGAAATATTACAAAATTGAATAAAACAAATATAATTATACATTACAAAAATATAATTAAAAATGAAATATAACAAATTAGAATTATTAAAAAAATAAATATTATATTTTGTATTCATTCGTTTATTATTTGTATAGGCCAATATTGATTTATACAAATATCCCGTATTTTCTATTTAATTGTATTTAATTCAAAGATTTAGGATTATTTAATAAATGACCATTAGAACGTCCTGAATCCGTGGTGTCTTCGGTCTGCTGCCCCAGTGGAGATGTCCTGGTGGAGATGTCCTGGTGGAGCTGTCCTGGTGGAGCTGTCCTGGTGGAGCTGTCCTGGTGGAGCTGTCCTAGTGGAGCTGTCCTGGTGGAGATGTCCTGGTGGAGCTGTCCTGGTGGAGATGTCCTGGTGGAGCTGTCCTGGTGGAGATGTCCTGGTGGAGATGTCCTGGGGGACCTGTCCTGGTAGAGCTGTCCTGGTGGAGATGTCCTGGTGGAGCTGTCTTGGTGGAGATGTCCTGGTAGAGCTGTCCTGGTGGAGATGTCCTGGTGGAGCTGTCCTGGTGGAGCTGTCCTGGTGGAGATGTCCTGTTAGAGCTGTCCTGGTGGAGCTGTCCTGGGGGACCTGTCCTGGTAGAGCTGTCCTGGTGGAGATGTCCTGGTAGAGCTGTCTTGGTGGAGATGTCCTGGTAGAGCTGTCCTGGTGGAGATGTCCTGGTGGAGCTGTCCTGGTGGAGCTGTCCTGGTGGAGATGTCCTGTTAGAGCTGTCCTGGTGGAGCTGTCCTGGTGGAGATGTCCTGTTAGAGCTGTCCTGGTGGAGCTGTCCTAGTGGAGCTGTCCTGGTGGAGATGTCCTGGTAGAGCTGTCTTGGTGGAGATGTCCTAGTGGAGCTGTCCTGGTGGAGATGTCCTAGTGGAGCTGTCCTGGTGGAGCTGTCCTAGTGGAGCTGTCCTGGTGGAGATGTCCTGGTAGAGCTGCCCCAGTGGAGCTGTCCTAGTGGAGCTGTCCTGGTGGAGATGTCCTAGTGGAGATGTCCTGGTAGAGCTGTCTTGGTGGAGATGTCCTGGTGGAGATGTCCTGGTGGAGATGTCCTGGTAGAGCTGTCTTGGTGGAGATGTCCTGGTGGAGATGTCCTGGTGGAGATGTCCTGGTAGAGCTGCCCCAGTGGAGCTGTCCTGGTGGAGATGTCCTGGTGGAGCTGTCTTGGTGGAGATGTCCTGGTGGAGATGTCCTGGTGGAGATGTCCTGGTGGAGATGTCCTGGTAGAGCTGTCTTGGTGGAGATGTCCTGGTGGAGATGTCCTGGTGGAGATGTCCTGGTGGAGATGTCCTGGTGGAGATGTCCTGGTGGAGATGTCCTGTTAGAGCTGTCCTAGTGGAGATGTCCTGTTAGAGCTGTCCTAGTGGAGCTGTCCTGGTGGAGCTGTCCTGGTGGAGCTGTCCTGGTGGAGCTGTCCTGGTGGAGCTGTCCTGGTGGAGATGTCCTGGTGGAGATGTCCTGGTGGAGCTGTCCTGGTGGAGCTGTCCTGGTGGAGCTGTCCTGGTGGAGATGTCCTGGTGGAGATGTCCTGGTGGAGTCTCGTCTCACTGTAACTCCTGTTTCTCTGTAACTCGGGTAAAGTCTGTTCTGAGACGAGGACGATGTCTCAAAGAGCTCCTCGACAGAGTAGGTTTACTCTCCTGGATGATTCATACTGATGTTTCTGAGCGAGCGGCTCCTTTGAGCGGCTCTTTTGAGCGGCTCTTTCAGGGAAACGGTTCGATCTCGATTGTGAAAAGAGACGGATCTTTGTTTCCCAGAATGAAACACAAGAATCAGCCGAACAGCCACAAGTGAAGCTTCTTTTTATTCGATCTGATTCACAAACTCGTGTTTCAAATACACATCAGGGCCTTTTATCGATGGAGTCTTAGATATCGGGAGTTTTCCACATTTATATAAAAAAGAGCCAGACTTTTGAACGGCTCTTTGAAATGAACCGATCCCAAAGAATCGGCTCCAGAAAAGAGCCGTAAATCCAGCACTAATAACTGATATCTTTATGTTCCTCTGTCTTTAGTGATAAAACACCTCAGCACTTTAGTACAACTACATGGACTATTCTCCACACTCGTGCACGTGTGTGACCGTGCACGTGTGTGTCAGTGCACGTGTGAGTCCGTGCATGTGTGAGTCCGTGCACGTGTGAGTCCGTGCACGTGTGTGTCCGTGCATGTGTGAGTCCGTGCACGTGAGGGGCTCAGAGGATCAGATCCTTAAAGCCTAATCTCCTCCACTTCACTTGGGGATAATCTCTTCAAACGCTCACACCTGCCCCACAGCAGCCAAAACATGTACAACAGGCTCCTCCCCGTGAGATCTGTTTGTCCCACTGGTCCTTCAGCTCGTTTCCTCCTCAGAGTCTTAGTTTGAACTCAGGCCAGACTCTCTTTACGATGTTTATCCAGGAAGTGACTCCGGGACTTTCCCACGCTCCTTCATTCACACTCAGATGTTTGGTATCCACGTGTAGCAGGAAAGGCTGTGGCCGAGATGACGCTGTAATCCAAATATGGTCATTTCCTAAATCCCTCTTTGGACACATTCAAACACACGAGTCCTCGGAGCAGTAACTCGATCCCCCTCAGCCTCTCCTCCTCCTCTCTTACAGCGGCCGAGTGTGTGAGCGGCCTCACTTAGTCCCTCGTTTGTCTCCTCTGTCTGCGCCGACCTCTGACCTCCGCGGGACGTCCCGGGGGCCAGGCCGAGTCAATCTGTGCCACAAGTGTGTGTCGCTAACACACTAACACAAGTGTGTGTCGCTAACACACTAACACAAGTGTGTGTCGCTAACACACTAACACAAGTGTGTGTCGCTAACACACTAACACAAGTGCGTGACGCTAACACAAGTGTGTGACGCTAACAGAAGTGTGTGAGGCTAACACAAGTGTGCGACAGGACGACACTAACACAAGTGTGTGACGCTAACACACTAACACAAGTGTGTGACGCTAACACAAGTGTGTGACGCTAACACACTAACACAAGTGTGTGACGCTAACACACTAACACAAGTGCATGACGCTAACACAAGTGTGTGAGGCTAACACAAGTGTGTGAGGCTAACACAAGTGTGTGAGGCTAACACAAGTGTGTGAGGCTAACACAAGTGCGTGACGCTAACACAAGTGCGTGACGCTAACACAAGTGTGCGACGCTAACACAAGTGTGTGAGGCTAACACAAGTGTGTGACGCTAACACAAGTGTGCGACGCTAACACAAGTGTGTGAGGCTAACACAAGTGTGTGAGGCTAACACAAGTGTGTGAGGCTAACACAAGTGCGTGACGCTAACACAAGTGTGTGAGGCTAACACAAGTGTATGAGGCTAACACAAGTGTGTGAGGCTAACACAAGTGTGTGACGCTAACACAAGTGTGCGACGCTAACACAAGTGTGCGACGCTAACACAAGTGTGCGTGAGGCTAACACTATTGTGCGTGAGGCTAACACAAGTGTGCGTGAGGCTAACACAAGTGCGTGACGCTAACACAAGTGCGCGACGCTAACACAAGTGCGCATCGCTAACACAAGTGCGCATCGCTAACACAAGTGCGCGACGCTAACACAGGTGCGCGACGCTAACACAAGTGTGTGTGACGCTAACACAAGTGCGCGTCGCTAACACAAGTGCGCGACGCTAACACAAGTGAGCGACGCTAACACAAGTGCGCGACGCTAACACAAGTGCGCGTGGCTAACACAAGTGCGCGACGCTAACACAAGTGCGCGACGCTAACACAAGTGCGCGACGCTAACACAAGTGCGCGACGCTAACACAAGTGCGCGACGCTAACACAAGTGCGCGACGCTAACACAAGTGCGCGTGGCTAACACAAGTGCGCAACGCTAACACAAGTGCGCGACGCTAACACAAGTGCGCGACGCTAACACAAGTGCGCGACGCTAACACAAGTGCGCGACGCTAACACAAGTGCGCGACGCTAACACAAGTGCGCGTGGCTAACACAAGTGCGCAACGCTAACACAAGTGCGCGACGCTAACACAAGTGCGCGACGCTAACACAAGTGCGCGACGCTAACACAAGTGTGTGGTCCTCAGACTGAGAGTCAGGCCCTAAAGGGACGGTTGGGGAACAGGAGACAAAGAGCTGAACCTTCTGACCTGTCATGGAGGTTCAGACTGTCAGGAAGAAACAAACAAACATGAACTTTGTCTGATTCAGGAAACAGAGAAACATCTTTGTTTCAAAGGTGTCACATGAGCCCGAGTGAGCTGGAATTGATCAGGTTTATGTGAGGAAGAGCAAAGAGCTGAGGAACAGTGAGGTGTGAGGTCAGGGCTTCAGCCCGAGAGGGGACAGGTGGACTTCAGGACTGAGATCTTTGGGCGCTCCTTATCCAAGACCTGAGGACCTGACCAACTTCATACCTTCACATCAACACACTGGGCCCTGATGGTCAACACCAGCTCCGAACTTCCCCGAAGCTCAGCCATCGCACCGTCGGCCATGTTGGAAAGCTGGATAATACTTTATTGATCCCTGTAGGGAAACGCCCGCTGTAGGAGCAGCTCCAGTGTGGGCCGGCCCTCGGGGACCCGTCTCCAGATGTGGACCAGGCTGATGGTCTGAAACACCTATTGTACATGTTGTTAGTGGTAAGGAACAGACATGGGAAGAACATGCAAACTCCACACAGAAAGATGGGACTCGGGCCTTAGCTGTGAAGCACGAGCGCTAACTGCTGCGCCACCCGCCTGAATTAAAGCTGCACTAAGTAACTAGTTGACCTTAATAAATACTTTCCGTAGTCCCTCTGGGGGTAATACAAGTGTTAATGAGATGAGCGCCCCCTGGTGTCTCTGGCCAGAAAACCACATTTGCAACTTGACTGCCACCGGACCGGTGCAATACACACTAATGGAATCCCAAAGAAGAAGCTAACAGGCTAACTGCTAGCGCCACTTAAACAGTATTTACAGCCAAGTTTGAGTGAAAAAAAATATTTCCATTGTGTAACTGGATGAACAACATCCGTCTGTACCTTTGCCTTTTCTGTCAGCGTAGGATTTACTCTCACGGACGATTAAAGAGTAAAAACACAACATATACAACAGCTGCAACCTGCAGTGGTGCTTACGGCCTCAAGGGGCACGAGTTACTTAGTTCTGCTTTAATGTCCCTTTGCATCAGATTTAGCTGGAGCTCGTTTCTATCAAACATGTTTGAGTCCGGCTTCACGTTTGAGTCCGGTTTGAGTCCGGTTTGAGTCCGGTTTGAGTCCGGTTTGAGTCCGGCCTCACGTTTGAGTCCGGTTTGAGTCCGGTTTGAGTCCGGTTTGAGTCCGGCTTCATGTTTGAGTCCGGCTTCATGTTTGAGTCCGGTTTGAGTCCGGGTTGAGTCCGGGTTGAGTCCGGCTTCATGTTTGAGTCCGGCTTCATGTTTGAGTCCGGGTTGAGTCCGGTTTGAGTCCGGGTTGAGTCCGGCTTCTGCAGAAATCACAGAAACGTTTCGCTCGAGTCTTCCTCCACAGGAAAAACCTGACACTGTTTTTGCTCTGTCGCCTTTTGGACCAAAACAAGAAGTTCCCCTCCAGCTCCTCCATTCAGCACGGCCCGCCCCTCACGCCGGGGGAGGGGGGAGGCCGGGGGGAGGCCGGGGGAGGGGTGTGCTGCTCCAGGGTACGGTGTGCATTGCAGGGATTGAACCGTCAACTTCCGTCTTGATCTGCTAATGAGCTTTTAGGCCAAAGGGATTTGGAGCTTCAGGAACGGTCTGTCCCTCATGATTATATCGAGGGGGATCAGAGGAACATAAAGGAGACATGGCGTTCCATCCTAATACACATCCAGATGTTTCCAGCTGAAAGAGCCAATATAAATCATAACTTGTGGAGTACCTCAGGGCTCAAACCTCGGCCCAACACTTTTCTTATTGTACATTAATGACCTCTTAACCCCCGCCTGAACACTAAACAATAATGTGTTGATGACGGAGAATCCACAGAAATACTTTAACATCATTCATTTGAGAGGCTCTAATTCAATCAGGTCCAGGAGCTGCAGAAGAACAGGAACTGACTCTGGGACAAATGCTCCTGTGGGACAAAAGGAGGCGGGACAGAGGGCGGAGCCTGAGGCAGATGAACGCTTCTCCACTGAGCCGTAAAGTTTACTACACACCAGCTCGGTCACAGCTCCACCGGGACGACACCTGATCCTTCAGAGAGGAAACAATAGAATTATGGATGTATGTTCTTCAGAATGAAGACACGGAGACGGAGCAAAGTGGCTCATAAACACATCAGTAAAGCTGTCTGAGGCCGGGAGGCGGAGCTGACCTCAGGAGACCTCACTTCCCCGTCCCCCACCCGGACCTGGACTCAAAGAGACTTATTCATCCGTTTATGGACCCAGTTTAACAAACATTCACTTATTCAATAATTGTTTTATTTTTCTTATTCCAATGTCTCTCGTCCAAATGAACCTTTTTTGGTTTGTTTGTTTATTTGTTTATTTGAGCAGCAAACACTCAAAAGGAGTGGCCGAAGCAAGAGCTTATAAGCCCCGCCCCCAAAATCAATACAATTAAAATCATCATTTCACAAAAACATAGTGGAACAAACTAAACCCTACACACCCCCAGCATCGACCCCACCCCAACACAGAGCAATACTGATTACAAAACAACTATGATAACGCTACATACAGAGTCGGTTCAGAATCGGTTCAGAGTCGGTTCTGAGTCGGTTCAGAGTCGGTTCAGAGTCGGTTCTGAGTCGGCTCAGTCCAGAAGAGTCTGTGAGGAAACACAGAATGAAAGGCAGTGACCAGTGCATAAAAACAGCATCAATAATAATACGTTTCATTTGCAGAATCAAAGCTGTGGAGACGAGACAACAGGAAGAACAGATCTTACATCCTGCTCTACAAGGCGAGTCTGGAGCAGATCTCACATCCCGCTCTACAAGGTGAGTCTGGAGCAGATCTCACATCCTGCTCTACAAGGCGAGTCTGGAGCAGATCCCACATCCTGCTCTACACGGCGAGTCTGGAGCAGATCTCACATCCTGCTCTACAAGGCGAGTCTGGAGCAGATCTCACATCCTGCTCTACAAGGCGAGTCTGGAGCAGATCTCACATCCTGCTCTACAAGGCGAGTCTGGAGCAGATCTCACATCCTGCTCTACAAGGCGAGTCTGGAGCAGATCTCACATCCTGCTCTACAAGGCGAGTCTGGAGCAGATCCCACATCCTGCTCTACAAGGCGAGTCTGGAGCAGATCTCACATCCTGCTCTACAAGGCGAGTCTGGAGCAGATCTCACATCCTGCTCTACAAGGCTGGAGATCTGAGGGCCGGGTTAAGAACACTCCTGAGCCCAGATGAGGTGCTGATGTTTGCTCTCGTTTTGTAGCACAGTCACAGACTCGGGTTTGCAGGCCGTCGTTGTTTGGACTGTGGGATCAGACTGACTCTGAACTCGAGTCTCGTCACATATTCTGTGATTCTAGATTAAAGCTTCTTCTCGGGAGCTGGAATCATCTCACTGCTGTTTAGAGTGTTTTTCTGTTTCAGAGACCTGGTTTTGGAACAGCACATATTGGACCCAGTGAGTTTCCTTTCAGCTCCTGCAGCTTCATGAACGAACTTACAGGAAGTGGAGTAAACCAATCAGGAAGGGAGTCCGAGGTTTGGAGGTAATATTCAAACAGAATAATGAATCACAAAACTCGGGTCATTTACCGCTGATTAAATAAAACAACTCTCTGAGTCTGATGAGCCGTTTGAGTTCAGCCTGACCCCGTGGATTAAACTCAGGAGGATCTGGATCCCAGGCCAGATGCTCCGATAACGGCGGCTCGTGTACAGATCTGAGCATCAGGCCAGGTCAGTCTCCACACAAGCGCTCATTCATTTACCTGTGACCCCGCCCTGACCCCACCGTGACCTCTGACCCCGGGATCAGGTTCAGACCAGGTCTGTGACCACCTGCCGGACACTCACACTTACTTTATACATCTCCATGTTCTCTGTTTTAAACGTAACGGTGGATCATGTGTTAGCGTGTCCTTAATGAAGATGATCATGTGTTAGCGTGTCCTTAATGAAGATGATCATGTGTTAGCGTGTCCTTAATGAAGATGATCATGTGTTAGCGTGTCCTTAATGAAGGTGATCATGTGTTAGCGTGTCCTTAATGAAGATGATCATGTGTTAGCGTGTCCTTAATGAAGGTGATCATGTGTTAGCGTGTCCTTAATGAAGATGATCATGTGTTAGCGTGTCCTTAATGAAGATGATCATGTGTTAGCGTGTCCTTAATGAAGGTGATCATGTGTTAGCACGTGTCCTTAATGAAGATGATCATGTGTTAGCGTGTCCTTAATGAAGATGATCATGTGTTAGCACGTGTCCTTAATGAAGGTGATCATGTGTTAGCGTGTCCTTAATGAAGATGATCATGTGTTAGCGTGTCCTTAATGAAGATGATCATGTGTTAGCGTGTCCTTAATGAAGGTGATCATGTGTTAGCGTGTCCTTAATGAAGATGATCATGTGTTAGCGTGTCCTTAATGAAGGTGATCATGTGTTAGCGTGTCCTTAATGAAGATGATCATGTGTTAGCGTGTCCTTAATGAAGATGATCATGTGTTAGCGTGTCCTTAATGAAGGTGATCATGTGTTAGCACGTGTCCTTAATGAAGATGATCATGTGTTAGCGTGTCCTTAATGAAGATGATCATGTGTTAGCGTGTCCTTAATGAAGATGATCATGTGTTAGCGTGTCCTTAATGAAGATGATCATGTGTTAGCGTGTCCTTAATGAAGGTGATCATGTGTTAGCGTGTCCTTAATGAAGATGATCATGTGTTAGCGTGTCCTTAATGAAGGTGATCATGTGTTAGCGTGTCCTTAATGAAGATGATCATGTGTTAGCGTGTCCTTAATGAAGATGATCATGTGTTAGCGTGTCCTTAATGAAGGTGATCATGTGTTAGCACGTGTCCTTAATGAAGATGATCATGTGTTAGCGTGTCCTTAATGAAGATGATCATGTGTTAGCACGTGTCCTTAATGAAGGTGATCATGTGTTAGCGTGTCCTTAATGAAGATGATCATGTGTTAGCGTGTCCTTAATGAAGATGATCATGTGTTAGCGTGTCCTTAATGAAGGTGATCATGTGTTAGCGTGTCCTTAATGAAGATGATCATGTGTTAGCGTGTCCTTAATGAAGGTGATCATGTGTTAGCGTGTCCTTAATGAAGATGATCATGTGTTAGCGTGTCCTTAATGAAGATGATCATGTGTTAGCGTGTCCTTAATGAAGGTGATCATGTGTTAGCACGTGTCCTTAATGAAGATGATCATGTGTTAGCGTGTCCTTAATGAAGATGATCATGTGTTAGCGTGTCCTTAATGAAGATGATCATGTGTTAGCGTGTCCTTAATGAAGATGATCATGTGTTAGCGTGTCCTTAATGAAGATGATCATGTGTTAGCGTGTCCTTAATGAAGGTGATCATGTGTTAGCGTGTCCTTAATGAAGATGATCATGTGTTAGCGTGTCCTTAATGAAGGTGATCATGTGTTAGCGTGTCCTTAATGAAGATGATCATGTGTTAGCGTGTCCTTAATGAAGATGATCATGTGTTAGCGTGTCCTTAATGAAGGTGATCATGTGTTAGCACGTGTCCTTAATGAAGATGATCATGTGTTAGCGTGTCCTTAATGAAGATGATCATGTGTTAGCACGTGTCCTTAATGAAGGTGATCATGTGTTAGCGTGTCCTTAATGAAGATGATCATGTGTTAGCGTGTCCTTAATGAAGGTGATCATGTGTTAGCGTGTCCTTAATGAAGATGATCATGTGTTAGCGTGTCCTTAATGAAGATGATCATGTGTTAGCACGTGTCCTTAATGAAGATGATCATGTGTTAGCGTGTCCTTAATGAAGATGATCATGTGTTAGCACGTGTCCTTAATGAAGGTGATCATGTGTTAGCGTGTCCTTAATGAAGATGATCATGTGTTAGCGTGTCCTTAATGAAGATGATCATGTGTTAGCGTGTCCTTAATGAAGATGATCATGTGTTAGCGTGTCCTTAATGAAGATGATCATGTGTTAGCGTGTCCTTAATGAAGGTGATCATGTGTTAGCGTGTCCTTAATGAAGATGATCATGTGTTAGCGTGTCCTTAATGAAGATGATCATGTGTTAGCGTGTCCTTAATGAAGATGATCATGTGTTAGCGTGTCCTTAATGAAGATGATCATGTGTTAGCACGTGTCCTTAATGAAGATGATCATGTGTTAGCGTGTCCTTAATGAAGATGATCATGTGTTAGCACGTGTCCTTAATGAAGATGATCATGTGTTAGCGTGTCCTTAATGAAGATGATCATGTGTTAGCGTGTCCTTAATGAAGATGATCATGTGTTAGCGTGTCCTTAATGAAGATGATCATGTGTTAGCGTGTCCTTAATGAAGGTGATCATGTGTTAGCGTGTCCTTAATGAAGATGATCATGTGTTAGCGTGTCCTTAATGAAGATGATCATGTGTTAGCACGTGTCCTTAATGAAGATGATCATGTGTTAGCACGTGTCCTTAATGAAGATGATCATGTGTTAGCGTGTCCTTAATGAAGATGATCATGTGTTAGCGTGTCCTTAATGAAGATGATCATGTGTTAGCGTGTCCTTAATGAAGATGATCATGTGTTAGCACGTGTCCTTAATGAAGATGATCATGTGTTAGCGTGTCCTTAATGAAGATGATCATGTGTTAGCACGTGTCCTTAATGAAGATGATCATGTGTTAGCGTGTCCTTAATGAAGATGATCATGTGTTAGCACGTGTCCTTAATGAAGATGATCATGTGTTAGCGTGTCCTTAATGAAGATGATCATGTGTTAGCGTGTCCTTAATGAAGATGATCATGTGTTAGCACGTGTCCTTAATGAAGATGATCATGTGTTAGCGTGTCCTTAATGAAGATGATCATGTGTTAGCACGTGTCCTTAATGAAGATGTTCATGTGTTAGCGTGTCCTTAATGAAGATGATCATGTGTTAGCGTGTCCTTAATGAAGGTGATCATGTGTTAGCGTGTCCTTAATGAAGATGATCATGTGTTAGCACGTGTCCTTAATGAAGATGATCATGTGTTAGCACGTGTCCTTAATGAAGATGATCATGTGTTTGCGTGTCCTTAATGAAGATGATCATGTGTTAGCGTGTCCTTAATGAAGATGATCATGTGTTAGCGTGTCCTTAATGAAGATGATCATGTGTTAGCGTGTCCTTAATGAAGATGATCATGTGTTAGCGTGTCCTTAATGAAGATGATCATGTGTTAGCGTGTCCTTAATGAAGGTGATCATGTGTTAGCGTGTCCTTAATGAAGATGATCATGTGTTAGCGTGTCCTTAATGAAGATGATCATGTGTTAGCGTGTCCTTAATGAAGATGATCATGTGTTAGCGTGTCCTTAATGAAGGTGATCATGTGTTAGCACGTGTCCTTAATGAAGATGATCATGTGTTAGCGTGTCCTTAATGAAGATGATCATGTGTTAGCACGTGTCCTTAATGAAGATGATCATGTGTTAGCGTGTCCTTAATGAAGATGATCATGTGTTAGCACGTGTCCTTAATGAAGATGATCATGTGTTAGCGTGTCCTTAATGAAGGTGATCATGTGTTAGCGTGTCCTTAATGAAGGTGATCATGTGTTAGCGTGTCCTTAATGAAGATGATCATGTGTTAGCGTGTCCTTAATGAAGATGATCATGTGTTAGCGTGTCCTTAATGAAAATGATCATGTGTTAGCGTGTCCTTAATGAAGATGATCATGTGTTAGCGTGTCCTTAATGAAGGTGATCATGTGTTAGCACGTGTCCTTAATGAAGATGATCATGTGTTAGCGTGTCCTTAATGAAGATGATCATGTGTTAGCGTGTCCTTAATGAAGATGATCATGTGTTAGCGTGTCCTTAATGAAGATGATCATGTGTTTGCGTGTCCTTAATGAAGATGATCATGTGTTAGCGTGTCCTTAATGAAGATGATCATGTGTTAGCGTGTCCTTAATGAAGATGATCATGTGTTAGCGTGTCCTTAATGAAGATGATCATGTGTTAGCGTGTCCTTAATGAAGATGATCATGTGTTAGCGTGTCCTTAATGAAGATGATCATGTGTTTGCGTGTCCTTAATGAAGATGATCATGTGTTAGCGTGTCCTTAATGAAGATGATCATGTGTTAGCGTGTCCTTAATGAAGATGATCATGTGTTAGCGTGTCCTTAATGAAGATGATCATGTGTTAGCGTGTCCTTAATGAAGATGATCATGTGTTAGCACGTGTCCTTAATGAAGATGATCATGTGTTAGCGTGTCCTTAATGAAGATGATCATGTGTTAGCGTGTCCTTAATGAAGATGATCATGTGTTAGCGTGTCCTTAATGAAGATGATCATGTGTTAGCACGTGTCCTTAATGAAGATGATCATGTGTTAGCGTGTCCTTAATGAAGATGATCATGTGTTAGCGTGTCCTTAATGAAGATGATCATGTGTTAGCGTGTCCTTAATGAAGATGATCATGTGTTAGCGTGTCCTTAATGAAGATGATCATGTGTTAGCGTGTCCTTAATGAAGATGATCATGTGTTAGCGTGTCCTTAATGAAGATGATCATGTGTTAGCGTGTCCTTAATGAAGATGATCATGTGTTAGCGTGTCCTTAATGAAGATGATCATGTGTTAGCGTGTCCTTAATGAAGATGATCATGTGTTAGCGTGTCCTTAATGAAGATGATCATGTGTTAGCACGTGTCCTTAATGAAGATGATCATGTGTTTGCGTGTCCTTAATGAAGATGATCATGTGTTAGCACGTGTCCTTAATGAAGATGATCATGTGTTAGCGTGTCCTTAATGAAGATGATCATGTGTTAGCACGTGTCCTTAATGAAGATGATCATGTGTTAGCGTGTCCTTAATGAAGATGATCATGTGTTAGCACGTGTCCTTAATGAAGATGATCATGTGTTAGCGTGTCCTTAATGAAGATGATCATGTGTTTGCGTGTCCTTAATGAAGATGATCATGTGTTAGCACGTGTCCTTAATGAAGATGATCATGTGTTTGCGTGTCCTTAATGAAGATGATCATGTGTTAGCGTGTCCTTAATGAAGATGATCATGTGTTAGCACGTGTCCTTAATGAAGATGATCATTTGTTTGCGTGTCCTTAATGAAGATGATCATGTGTTAGCGTGTCCTTAATGAAGATGATCATGTGTTAGCACGTGTCCTTAATGAAGATGATCATGTGTTTGCGTGTCCTTAATGAAGATGATCATGTGTTAGCGTGTCCTTAATGAAGATGATCATGTGTTAGCACGTGTCCTTAATGAAGATGATCATGTGTTAGCGTGTCCTTAATGAAGATGATCATGTGTTAGCGTGTCCTTAATGAAGATGATCATGTGTTAGCACGTTTAGTCTGTTTGATCCGTCGTCTGCAGAGTCAGGACTAGGATCCACATGAACCTGCTGGAGACAAACGCATGGATGAGTGTCTCTCAGTCTGGTTTTTCCTCTGATCTTCATGTTTTTCAGATGGTAAAAGCTGATGCTTAGATGTTCAGGTCCATGATTGCTCTGGGAGTTCTGACCTGAGAGAGACTCGAGGTGGCTGAAGACCCTCTGTGGGACAAACACAATGATCTCAGTTCAGTTGGAGAAAGTGTCGTAGGTTGAGTGAGGTCCTCCTGACGTCTCGCTCTGATGCAGATGTTTCCTCTCGTCACTTGTTGCTCTCGCTCTCCCGCTCGCCTCCTTTGTCGTCTGTCCCGGGATAATCCAATCAGCTCTTATTGTCTCTTTGTCCCGGCGGATCCAAGATGGCGGCGTGAGCGTGTCTCTAAAGCCCCTGAAGTGGGCGGAGGCGTGACTTTATTTACGGTGTCATTCACAGGAGCGGCCGAGCATCTCGAGGATGAAGAGGCTCTCAGGGCGACGAGGAGCGACCAGGGGGCAGACGAGGGGGTCCCGGGGCAGACAGGGGGGGCCTCTCTCAGGGACAAAGGGAGCACTCGGACTAAACATAACGATACAGACCTGGACCCGGGTCAGTCCCGGGTCCCTGAACGCACTCAACTTAAAAAGGGGGTGCGTCCCTGCCCCCCCCCACTTCTATTTACGGGGGTCCATGATCTCCATCGTGTAATTATATGAACAATCTCCCTCTGTCCCGTTGTCTTTTCTGTCAGCGAAGTATTTACTCTCACGGACGATTAAAGAGTAAAAACACAACATGTACAACAGCTGCAGTGGCGCTGACGGCCTCTAGGGGCACGAGTCACTGAGTGCTGCTTTAATCGCCGCAGTGGAGAAACATTTATTGGCAGAAACAGACGTAGAACACCGAAGTTACCGTCACAGAGGTCAGAGGTCACATGGATACGACTCTATGTGATGATGTCATCATGTCAGGTGGAGCCGGGGCCGATACGACTCTATGTGATGACGTCATCATGTAGGTGGAGCCGGGGGCCGATACGACTCTATGTGATGATGTCATCACGTCAGGTGGAGCCGGGGCCGATACGACTCTATGTGATGATGTCATCACGTCAGGTGGAGCCGGGGCCGATACGACTCTATGTGATGATGTCATCACGTCAGGTGGAGCCGGGGCCGATACGACTCTATGTGATGATGTCATCATGTAGGTGGAGCCGGGGGCCGATACGACTCTATGTGATGATGTCATCATGTAGGTGGAGCCGGGGCCGATACGACTCTATGTGATGATGTCATCACGTCAGGTGGAGCCGGGGCCGATACGACTCTATGTGATGATGTCATCATGTAGGTGGAGCCAGGGGCCGATACGACTCTGTGTGATGATGTCATCACGTCAGGTGGAGCCGGGGCCGATACGACTCTATGTGATGATGTCATCATGTAGGTGGAGCCGGGGCCGATGTGACTCTATGTGATGATGTCATCATGTAGGTGGAGCCGGGGCCGATACGACTCTATGTGATGATGTCATCATGTAGGTGGAGCCGGGGCCGATACGACTCTATGTGATGATGTCATCATGTAGGTGGAGCCGGGGCCGATACGACTCTATGTGATGATGTCATCACGTCAGGTGGAGCCGGGGCCGATACGACTCTATGTGATGATGTCATCATGTAGGTGGAGCCGGGGCTGATACGACTGACAGTGACTGGATTCACATTATTGTTATTCCACTGAGCGACATCACGCTCAGGTTTCTGCATAATGTCTCTCCCTTTGGACGAAGAGGAATTAATTAGACCTTCGTTCATGTGTGACGACAGAGGAGACGATGAACTTTGAAACCGTTTTCGTTTCATGTGGATTCTTCCTGTAATGACTGAGATACAAGGCGAGTTTATTTGTAGAGCACAATTCACACAGAAGGCAATTCAAAGCTTCACAGTTGCATAAAATTACAAGAAAACAGATCAAATCATTAAAACATGAACATAAAGTTCATCAATGACAGTAAAAGGCCAGAGTGCAGATAAAATACTTTCAGTTTCCATCTGCTCGGGTAAAAAGAGCTGTTTTCAGCCTGGATTTGAACATTGTCAGAGTTGAGGCCTGTCTCACATCCTCATGAAGACTGTTCCAGATTTTAGCTTTAGCCTCAGCGTGTTTAGTCCTGACTCTGGGAACCACCAGGGGACCCCTCCCTGAAGTTCTCAGGGCCCGAGATGGTTCATACGGCTCTAACATGTCAGAGATGGACTTTGGTGCTAAACCATGAAAAGACTTGTACACAAGCAGAGCTGTCTTCATCGTCCTCTTCACCTCTCGCTGTATTTCCCAAACGTCTGCAGATCAGGCAGGAGCAACATGGATCTGAAGTGACTCTGGAGAAACGATACGTCAAAGGAAGTGTTGCTTTAATGAGAAACAGGAAACGGTCGCTTTAAGGAACCGCTGGCTCTGATCCACAGACTCCATCTCCCTCGTTCCTCCACACTGGAGAGATGTTCTTCACATGTTTCACCTGGACAGATGTCCAGGGTGACCTTAAACCTGTGACGAAGACGCAGGACCTCGTGAGGCGATGCTGAGGCCCCTCCTCCGCAGCGGTGACCTCTGACCCCGTGACCCGCAACTAATTCAGGCGTCTCCGGGGAAACGGCACCGGCTCTGATGAAATGTGCCAAATGCCGGCGGTAAATCAGCGGACCCTCAGTTTATCTCAGAAACACACTATTGTACATGTTTTAGTGGCAGCGCTTTACGAGGATCTCACTGGGGAGGGGCCTATTGTACATGTTTTAGTGGCTTTAGGAGGATCTCACTGGAGAGGGGCCTATTGTACATGTTTTAGTGGCTTTAGGGGATCTCACTGGGGAGGGGCCTATTGTACATGTTTTAGTGGCTTTAGGAGGATCTCACTGGGGAGGGGCCTATTGTACATGTTTTAGTGGCTTTAGGAGGATCTCACTGGGGAGGGGCCTATTGTACATGTTTTAGTGGCTTTAGGGGATCTCACTGGGGAGGGGCCTATTGTACATGTTTTAGTGGCTTTAGGGGATCTCACTGGAGAGGGGCCTATTGTACATGTTTTAGTGGCTTTAGGAGGATCTCACTGGGGAGGGGCCTATTGTACATGTTTTAGTGGCTTTAGGAGGATCTCACTGGGGAGGGGCCTATTGTACATGTTTTAGTGGCTTTAGGAGGATCTCACTGTGTCAGGCGGTCATGAGTTCCGTCTCCAGCACCATTTGCATAATCCATAGAAGCATTTCTCTCGTCACCTCCAGGTGGCGCTGTGACACAGGTCTCAAATGTCCGTGTTACGGAGCCCTGGAAGTGACATCAGACAGAAAACTAAATTGGAGTTTTTTTCTGATGAAATATACTTAGTTACTTACTTAGTTACTTACTTAGTTACTTGGGCTCCTGTGTTTGTTCAGATCCTAAAACGTTTCAGTCTGATGTCACTTACTCTGAACCTCCACAAACAAATGCAGTAAATGAGGGAAGGGGAGAGTGCAGCAGCACTGGTCTGGAACAGGAACCCTTTGCAGAGATGGTTTTGTGCAAAGAAGCAAAATAAAGTCCTTTATTAAGAAATGGACCAGCAGGTCTTCATCAGGTCACAGGTGTGGAGATCTTGTGATCCAACATGTCACGTGACCAAACATGTCACGTGATCCAACATGTCACGTGATCAAACATGTCACGTGACCAAACATGTCACGTGACCCAACATGTCACGTGACCAAACATGTCACGTGACCAAACATGTCACGTGACCCAACATGTCACGTGACCAAACATGTCACGTGACCAAACATGTCACGTGACCAAACATGTCACGTGACCCAACATGTCACGTGACCAAACATGTCACGTGACCCAACATGTCACGTGACCAAACATGTCACGTGATCTAACATGTCACGTGATCTAACATGTCACGTGATCAAACATGTCACGTGACCCAACATGTCACGTGACCCAACATGTCACGTGATCTAACATGTCACGTGATCTAACATGTCACGTGATCCAACATGTCACGTGATCAAACATGTCACGTGACCAAACATGTCACGTGATCTAACATGTCACGTGATCTAACATGTCACGTGATCAAACATGTCACGTGACCCAACATGTCACGTGACCCAACATGTCACGTGATCTAACATGTCACGTGATCCAACATGTCACGTGATCAAACATGTCACGTGACCAAACATGTCACGTGACCCAACATGTCACGTGATCAAACATGTCACGTGATCAAACATGTCACGTGATCCAACATGTCACGTGATCTAACATGTCACGTGATCCAACATGTCACGTGATCTAACATGTCACGTGATCTAACATGTCACGTGATCAAACATGTCACGTGACCCAACATGTCACGTGATCTAACATGTCACGTGATCCAACATGTCACGTGATCAAACATGTCACGTGACCAAACATGTCACGTGACCCAACATGTCACGTGATCAAACATGTCACGTGATCAAACATGTCACGTGATCCAACATGTCACGTGATCTAACATGTCACGTGATCTAACATGTCACGTGATCTAACATGTCACGTGATCTAACATGTCACGTGATCAAACATGTCACGTGACCCAACATGTCACGTGACCCAACATGTCACGTGATCTAACATGTCACGTGACCCAACATGTCACGTGACCCAACATGTCACGTGATCTAACATGTCACGTGATCCAACATGTCACGTGATCAAACATGTCACGTGACCAAACATGTCACGTGATCCAACATGTCACGTGATCAAACATGTCACGTGATCCAACATGTCACGTGATCCAACATGTCACGTGATCTAACATGTCACGTGATCCAACATGTCACGTGATCAAACATGTCACGTGACCCAACATGTCACGTGACCCAACATGTCACGTGATCTAACATGTCACGTGATCCAACATGTCACGTGATCTAACATGTCACGTGATCCAACATGTCACGTGATCAAACATGTCACGTGATCAAACATGTCACGTGACCCAACATGTCACGTGACCCAACATGTCACGTGATCTAACATGTCACGTGATCTAACATGTCACGTGATCAAACATGTCACGTGACCCAACATGTCACGTGATCTAACATGTCACGTGATCCAACATGTCACGTGATCAAACATGTCACGTGACCAAACATGTCACGTGATCTAACATGTCACGTGATCCAACATGTCACGTGATCTAACATGTCACGTGATCCAACATGTCACGTGATCCAACATGTCACGTGACCCAACATGTCACGTGATCTAACATGTCACGTGATCCAACATGTCACGTGATCAAACATGTCACGTGACCAAACATGTCACGTGACCCAACATGTCACGTGATCAAACATGTCACGTGATCAAACATGTCACGTGATCCAACATGTCACGTGATCTAACATGTCACGTGATCCAACATGTCACGTGATCTAACATGTCACGTGATCTAACATGTCACGTGATCAAACATGTCACGTGACCCAACATGTCACGTGATCTAACATGTCACGTGATCCAACATGTCACGTGATCAAACATGTCACGTGACCAAACATGTCACGTGACCCAACATGTCACGTGATCAAACATGTCACGTGATCAAACATGTCACGTGATCCAACATGTCACGTGATCTAACATGTCACGTGATCCAACATGTCACGTGATCTAACATGTCACGTGATCTAACATGTCACGTGATCAAACATGTCACGTGACCAAACATGTCACGTGACCAAACATGTCACGTGACCCAACATGTCACGTGACCTAACATGTCACGTGATCAAACATGTCACGTGATCCAACATGTCACGTGATCTAACATGTCACGTGATCTAACATGTCACGTGATCTAACATGTCACGTGATCTAACATGTCACGTGATCAAACATGTCACGTGACCCAACATGTCACGTGACCCAACATGTCACGTGATCTAACATGTCACGTGACCCAACATGTCACGTGACCCAACATGTCACGTGATCTAACATGTCACGTGATCCAACATGTCACGTGACCCAACATGTCACGTGACCCAACATGTCACGTGATCTAACATGTCACGTGATCCAACATGTCACGTGATCAAACATGTCAC
Organism: Proterorhinus semilunaris; assembly: GCA_021464625.1. Classification (NCBI taxonomy): domain Eukaryota; kingdom Metazoa; phylum Chordata; class Actinopteri; order Gobiiformes; family Gobiidae; genus Proterorhinus; species Proterorhinus semilunaris. The sequence goes on along the minus strand of JAJBBP010000027.1, from coordinate 697,590 downwards.
GTGACCAAACATGTCACGTGACCCAACATGTCACGTGATCAAACATGTCACGTGATCAAACATGTCACGTGATCCAACATGTCACGTGATCTAACATGTCACGTGATCCAACATGTCACGTGATCTAACATGTCACGTGATCTAACATGTCACGTGATCAAACATGTCACGTGACCCAACATGTCACGTGATCTAACATGTCACGTGATCCAACATGTCACGTGATCAAACATGTCACGTGACCAAACATGTCACGTGACCCAACATGTCACGTGATCAAACATGTCACGTGATCAAACATGTCACGTGATCCAACATGTCACGTGATCTAACATGTCACGTGATCTAACATGTCACGTGATCTAACATGTCACGTGATCTAACATGTCACGTGATCAAACATGTCACGTGACCCAACATGTCACGTGACCCAACATGTCACGTGATCTAACATGTCACGTGACCCAACATGTCACGTGACCCAACATGTCACGTGATCTAACATGTCACGTGATCCAACATGTCACGTGATCAAACATGTCACGTGACCAAACATGTCACGTGATCCAACATGTCACGTGATCAAACATGTCACGTGATCAAACATGTCACGTGATCCAACATGTCACGTGATCTAACATGTCACGTGATCCAACATGTCACGTGATCAAACATGTCACGTGACCCAACATGTCACGTGACCCAACATGTCACGTGATCTAACATGTCACGTGATCCAACATGTCACGTGATCTAACATGTCACGTGATCCAACATGTCACGTGATCCAACATGTCACGTGATCAAACATGTCACGTGACCCAACATGTCACGTGACCCAACATGTCACGTGATCTAACATGTCACGTGATCTAACATGTCACGTGATCAAACATGTCACGTGACCCAACATGTCACGTGATCTAACATGTCACGTGATCCAACATGTCACGTGATCAAACATGTCACGTGACCAAACATGTCACGTGATCTAACATGTCACGTGATCCAACATGTCACGTGATCTAACATGTCACGTGATCCAACATGTCACGTGATCCAACATGTCACGTGACCCAACATGTCACGTGATCTAACATGTCACGTGATCCAACATGTCACGTGATCAAACATGTCACGTGATCAAACATGTCACGTGACCCAACATGTCACGTGATCAAACATGTCACGTGATCAAACATGTCACGTGATCCAACATGTCACGTGATCTAACATGTCACGTGATCCAACATGTCACGTGATCTAACATGTCACGTGATCTAACATGTCACGTGATCAAACATGTCACGTGACCCAACATGTCACGTGATCTAACATGTCACGTGATCCAACATGTCACGTGATCAAACATGTCACGTGACCAAACATGTCACGTGACCAAACATGTCACGTGATCTAACATGTCACGTGATCTAACATGTCACGTGATCAAACATGTCACGTGACCAAACATGTCACGTGACCAAACATGTCACGTGACCCAACATGTCACGTGACCTAACATGTCACGTGATCCAACATGTCACGTGATCAAACATGTCACGTGACCAAACATGTCACGTGATCTAACATGTCACGTGATCTAACATGTCACGTGATCAAACATGTCACGTGACCCAACATGTCACGTGACCCAACATGTCACGTGATCTAACATGTCACGTGATCCAACATGTCACGTGATCAAACATGTCACGTGACCAAACATGTCACGTGACCCAACATGTCACGTGATCAAACATGTCACGTGATCAAACATGTCACGTGATCCAACATGTCACGTGATCTAACATGTCACGTGATCCAACATGTCACGTGATCTAACATGTCACGTGATCTAACATGTCACGTGATCAAACATGTCACGTGATCCAACATGTCACGTGATCTAACATGTCACGTGATCCAACATGTCACGTGATCAAACATGTCACGTGACCAAACATGTCATGTGATCTAACATGTCACGTGATCCAACATGTCACGTGATCTAACATGTCACGTGATCCAACATGTCACGTGATCCAACATGTCACGTGATCCAACATGTCACGTGATCTAACATGTCACGTGATCCAACATGTCACGTGATCAAACATGTCACGTGACCAAACATGTCACGTGACCCAACATGTCACGTGATCAAACATGTCACGTGATCAAACATGTCACGTGATCCAACATGTCACGTGATCAAACATGTCACGTGACCCAACATGTCACGTGATCTAACATGTCACGTGATCCAACATGTCACGTGATCAAACATGTCACGTGACCAAACATGTCACGTGATCAAACATGTCACGTGACCAAACATGTCACGTGATCAAACATGTCACGTGACCCAACATGTCACGTGACCCAACATGTCACGTGATCTAACATGTCACGTGATCCAACATGTCACGTGATCAAACATGTCACGTGACCAAACATGTCACGTGACCCAACATGTCACGTGATCAAACATGTCACGTGATCAAACATGTCACGTGATCCAACATGTCACGTGATCTAACATGTCACGTGATCCAACATGTCACGTGATCAAACATGTCACGTGACCAAACATGTCACGTGACCCAACATGTCACGTGATCAAACATGTCACGTGATCAAACATGTCACGTGATCCAACATGTCACGTGATCTAACATGTCACGTGATCCAACATGTCACGTGATCTAACATGTCACGTGATCTAACATGTCACGTGATCAAACATGTCACGTGACCCAACATGTCACGTGATCTAACATGTCACGTGATCCAACATGTCACGTGATCAAACATGTCACGTGACCAAACATGTCACGTGACCAAACATGTCACGTGATCTAACATGTCACGTGATCTAACATGTCACGTGATCAAACATGTCACGTGACCAAACATGTCACGTGACCAAACATGTCACGTGACCCAACATGTCACGTGACCTAACATGTCACGTGATCTAACATGTCACGTGATCCAACATGTCACGTGATCCAACATGTCACGTGATCAAACATGTCACGTGACCAAACATGTCACGTGACCCAACATGTCACGTGATCAAACATGTCACGTGATCAAACATGTCACGTGATCCAACATGTCACGTGATCTAACATGTCACGTGATCCAACATGTCACGTGATCTAACATGTCACGTGATCTAACATGTCACGTGATCAAACATGTCACGTGACCCAACATGTCACGTGATCTAACATGTCACGTGATCCAACATGTCACGTGATCAAACATGTCACGTGACCAAACATGTCACGTGATCTAACATGTCACGTGATCCAACATGTCACGTGATCCAACATGTCACGTGATCCAACATGTCACGTGATCTAACATGTCACGTGATCCAACATGTCACGTGATCCAACATGTCACGTGATCCAACATGTCACGTGATCAAACATGTCACGTGACCAAACATGTCACGTGATCTAACATGTCACGTGATCCAACATGTCACGTGATCCAACATGTCACGTGATCTAACATGTCACGTGATCCAACATGTCACGTGATCAAACATGTCACGTGACCAAACATGTCACGTGACCCAACATGTCACGTGATCAAACATGTCACGTGATCAAACATGTCACGTGATCCAACATGTCACGTGATCAAACATGTCACGTGACCCAACATGTCACGTGATCTAACATGTCACGTGATCCAACATGTCACGTGATCAAACATGTCACGTGACCAAACATGTCACGTGATCTAACATGTCACGTGATCTAACATGTCACGTGATCAAACATGTCACGTGACCCAACATGTCACGTGACCCAACATGTCACGTGATCTAACATGTCACGTGATCCAACATGTCACGTGATCAAACATGTCACGTGACCAAACATGTCACGTGACCCAACATGTCACGTGATCAAACATGTCACGTGATCAAACATGTCACGTGATCCAACATGTCACGTGATCTAACATGTCACGTGATCCAACATGTCACGTGATCTAACATGTCACGTGATCTAACATGTCACGTGATCAAACATGTCACGTGACCCAACATGTCACGTGATCTAACATGTCACGTGATCCAACATGTCACGTGATCAAACATGTCACGTGACCAAACATGTCACGTGATCTAACATGTCACGTGATCTAACATGTCACGTGATCAAATATGTCACGTGACCCAACATGTCACGTGACCCAACATGTCACGTGATCTAACATGTCACGTGATCCAACATGTCACGTGATCAAACATGTCACGTGACCAAACATGTCACGTGACCCAACATGTCACGTGATCAAACATGTCACGTGATCAAACATGTCACGTGATCCAACATGTCACGTGATCTAACATGTCACGTGATCCAACATGTCACGTGATCTAACATGTCACGTGATCTAACATGTCACGTGATCAAACATGTCACGTGACCCAACATGTCACGTGATCTAACATGTCACGTGATCCAACATGTCACGTGATCAAACATGTCACGTGACCCAACATGTCACGTGATCAAACATGTCACGTGATCAAACATGTCACGTGATCCAACATGTCACGTGATCTAACATGTCACGTGATCTAACATGTCACGTGATCTAACATGTCACGTGATCTAACATGTCACGTGATCAAACATGTCACGTGACCCAACATGTCACGTGACCCAACATGTCACGTGATCTAACATGTCACGTGACCCAACATGTCACGTGACCCAACATGTCACGTGATCTAACATGTCACGTGATCCAACATGTCACGTGATCAAACATGTCACGTGACCAAACATGTCACGTGATCCAACATGTCACGTGATCAAACATGTCACGTGATCAAACATGTCACGTGATCCAACATGTCACGTGATCTAACATGTCACGTGATCCAACATGTCACGTGATCAAACATGTCACGTGACCCAACATGTCACGTGACCCAACATGTCACGTGATCTAACATGTCACATGATCCAACATGTCACGTGATCAAACATGTCACGTGACCAAACATGTCACGTGATCTAACATGTCACGTGATCCAACATGTCACGTGACCAAACATGTCACGTGATCCAACATGTCACGTGATCCAACATATCACGTGACCAAACATGTCACGTGATCCAACATGTCACGTGATCCAACATGTCACGTGACCCAACATGTCACGTGATCAAACATGTCACGTGATCAAGGGCATGCAGATAAAAAATATACTAAAAGAAACAAATGCAGCTGTACCAAGAGAGAGGGAGGTGCTATTAGTTTATGCCTCACCATGAGTACTATAGTACTGCAGTACTTATACTATAGTACTGCAGTACTATAGTACTGCAGTACTTATACTATAGTACTGCAGTACTATAGTACTGCAGTACTTATACTATAGTTTTCTTCTCTTTAAAGCTCCTGTTGTAGTCGCAGTAGTGTGGCAGTAGTACTATAGTACTGCAGTATTTGTACTATAGTACTTATACTATAGTTATCTTCTCTTTAAAGCTCCTGTTGTAGTCGCAGTAGTGTGGCAGTAGTACTATAGTACTGCAGTACTTGTACTATAGTTATCTTCTCTTTAAAGCTCCTGTTGTAGTCGCAGTAGTGTCCAGTAGTACTATAGTACTGCAGTATTTGTACTATAGTACTTATACTATAGTTATCTTCTCTTTAAAGCTCCTGTTGTAGTCGCAGTAGTGTGGCAGTAGTACTATAGTACTGCAGTACTTGTACTATAGTTATCTTCTCTTTAAAGCTCCTGTTGTAGTCGCAGTAGTGTCCAGTAGTACTATAGTACTGCAGTATTTGTACTATAGTACTTATACTATAGTTATCTTCTCTTTAAAGCTCCTGTTGTAGTCGCAGTAGTGTGGCAGTAGTACTATAGTACTGCAGTACTTGTACTATAGTACTTATACTATAGTTATCTTCTCTTTAAAGCTCCTGTTGTAGTCGCAGTAGTGTGGCAGTAGTACTATAGTACTGCAGTACTTGTACTATAGTACTTATACTATAGTTATCTTCTCTTTAAAGCTCCTGTTGTAGTCGCAGTAGTGTGGCAGTAGTACTATAGTACTGCAGTACTTGTACTATAGTACTTATACTATAGTTATCTTCTCTTTAAAGCTCCTGTTGTTTCGGGACAAAAGCCTCGGAGTCTTTTGACTCGGGGGAGCAGAGCGTGAACAGCAGCATAAATCAGACATTAGTGCGAGCTGGGGGGCCGTTCAGAGCCGAGGGCCCGGGCGGAGGTCCAGGGGCCGTGGGGGGGTCAGGGGGGCCGTGGGGGGGTCAGGGGGGGCCCCGGCGCATGCTGTAAAACAGTTAAAAGCTTATTAGTGCCTCTGAAAGAGAGACTGATTCCCACTTTGTATCGGACACCCAGGGCTCGGGCTTTGAGGGGATTGTGAAGGGGCCAATTCAGAGCGGACCCCCCCGTGGACCTGACCCCCCCCCTGGACCTGACCCTCCCTCACCCCCTCTTTGACCCCGCCCCTGTCCACCACAGGCCCCGCCCCCTCTGCCTTCTGCTGCCACAGAAAAACTCTCAGAAAAACAACAAGTGTTTTATGTTTATGGACTTTACCCTCCGGGGGTTATGCAGCTGATGTCACAGCAGAACAGAGGAGCGGGACTAAACCGGGACTAAACCGGGACTAAACCGGGACTAAACCAGGACTGAACCAGGACTAAACCGGGACTAAACCTGGACTAAACCAGGTCTAAACCAGGTCTAAACCGGGGCTAAATCGGGACTAAACCTGGACTAAAACCAGGACTAAACCTGGATTAAACCAGGACTAAACCAGGACCAACCAGGACTGAACCAGGACTAAACCAGGACTAAACCAGGACTAATCATAACTCACCTGACCCACACAGTACTCCAGTACTCGAGTAAAAGTACTCTCCGCCTCTGGTTTGGTCGTGGCTTTAGTTTTATAGACTCCTGTGGTCAATTCAGAAGAGTCACGTTTATTTAGTTTGCAGATTCAGCAGCAGGAGTAATAGTAGTAGTATAATAGTATTTGTAGTAGTAGTATAATAGTATTTGTAGCAGTAGTATAATAGTATTTGTAGTAGTAGTATAATAGTATTTGTAGTAGTAGTATAATAGTATTTGTAGTAGTAGTATAATAGTATTTGTAGTAGTAGTATAATAGTATTGGTATCAGTAGTATAATAGTATTTGTAGTAGTAGTATAATAGTATTTGTAGCAGTAGTATAATAGTATTTGTAGTAGTAGTATAATAGTATGTGTAGCAGCTTGAAGCCCCGCCCCCTGCTGTTTACTCTGTTACTCATTACTTCGTATTGAGTACCAGAGTCTGAGCCTTTGTGTCTCCAGCTCCACAGAAACAACTCAGTTACATTTATTCTCACAGTACTCAAGTACCTTTTAGTTTGACTATTTATTTGGGTCACTACTCTTTACTTGAGTAAAATGATTCTAAAGTAACTTTAGTAACTTTAGAGTAAATGTTTTGGAGACTCTACCCCCTCTGAGTACTTTTATCCAAGGCAGGTTTAAATAAATGCACGATTCATAACTGTTCATAACGGCCTCCTCTATCAGGTGTCCCTCAAGGATCTGTCATCTCTCCGGTTTTATTCTGTGCCCTGATGACAGAAGCTCCTGCGAGGACACGGTGATAATGGACACGACCAACACGGGCAGAAGCTACAAGAACAACCAGAGCCCCGGGAATGTCCTCAGACCAGATTTATACTATGGGAGTAGATCCGGTAAAGTGCGCTGGTTTCAGGAACCACCAGGGGCCGCTGCTCACACAGGCAGTAAAAATATAGTTTATTTATTTCTGTAATTCAACTTTAACTGTGAAACTAATATATGATATAGACTCATGACATATGTCAAGCCTTTGTTTGTTTTCATTTGGATGATTATGTCCTACAGCTTGTAAAAAAAAATATATAATAATTAAAAACCTCAGAAGATTAGAATATTACATGAAATCAATGAAAACATTATTTTAAACAGAGAAAACTCTAATCCTGCTCATGTCCTCAGCCCTTTACTTGAACGATGGCCTTAATGTGTTTGCGTGGCCTGGATGTTCTCAGCCTGTGGCTCTGCTGAGGTGTTCTGGAAGACCAGGATGCTTCAGAGGAACATCTGAATCCACATCCATGTCCAGGTCTGTGTGTGGAGGCTCTCGATGCTCTGACTCCAGCCTCAGTCCTTGTGAAGGTCCCTCACACTTTTGAATGGCTTTTCCTGACAGTCCTCTCCAGACTGAGCTCATCTTGTCATGGCGGCCTCTCCTGGTGTCCCCCCTCCCCTTGTGTGTCTGTCTGTTCCCTCCTACCTGGGCGTGGCATCTTCAGAGCTCACCTGGCAGCAATCTACAATCAACCTCCATACAAGAGGAGCTGCTCTCCAGCTACTCCTCGCCAGTTTGTTTATCGACACTCACTGTTAGTGACACTTGGCTCTAAACTGTTTAGGAATGTTTGTGCTTTAACCTGTTTTTCATGTCCAGATACTCCTGCCCGTTCATCTGCCAGTCTGCTCCTCTGCCCGTTCATCTGCCTGCCTGCTCCTCTGCCCGTTCATCTGCCAGGCTGCTCCTCTGCCCGTTCATCTGCCTGCCTGCTCCTCTGCCCGTTCATCTGCCAGGCTGCTCCTCTGCCCGTTCATCTGCCAGTCTGCTCCTCTGCCCGTTCATCTGCCAGGCTGCTCCTCTGCCCGTTCATCTGCCAGGCTGCTCCTCTGCCCGTTCATCTGCCAGGCTGCTCCTCTGCCACTCAGCCGACCTGCCGACACCTCTGCCCAGCTGCGATCCTCACCCACTACCTTCAGTCAAACCATTTCCTGTAAATAAATCATTACTACTCACCTGTTGTGTTCTGCTCTTGGGTTCAGTCTAAGTGTGACTCATCTCTGCGGCTCGTGAACCTTTTCCTTCACTTCACTTTCTCTGACTGAGCTTTGATCCAGCGCTTTGAGAACATCCAACTTCTTTGGTCAGTGATGGTTTTCTACACACCTGTCAGCAGGTCTGAACCCAGGATGGAGAATCTACTGAACCACTGAGACCATTTAAAGTCTCAGGGACCCTTTGCAGATGTTTGGGATTCATGAGCTGATGGAAGGAGACACTTTGAGCTACATCAAAGTCCCTTTACACACGATTCTGATCTAAAGAGGTTTAGAATTTGGGTTTTTTGGCCAAAATCATCTGAGATATATCAACCCTGAGCTCAGTTTGTAAAAACCCTAAATAAAACATCTCATAAAATGTGAATATTTAGAAAATGGACTGTGAGCCTCAATCATCCACATGAAAACAAAGGCCTGACGTGTCGCTCGTCACGTCATGAGTCTGTATCATACCATGCCAGGACGCTAGGTGGTGCTATGGAGCACTCCAGTCAGTGTGTACTGCACATGTGCTGTGGAAGTGCAGAACTAGTGTTTGAATTTGAAAACTAGAAATGTCTCTTCAAATGGAGAAAACACGGTGGAAACGGCTCATTTTACCGAGTAAGTAAGATTAAACTTTATTTATGCAAATGAGACAGAAACAGGAAGTAGCCGATATAGAACAGAACAACTATTTAGTTAACTGTGATGTTTGACTGCAGTGCATTTTGACTGTCATCTTAAAGCGCGTTTAAAAGAGTTACTAACAGAAGAACATTATTTTAAAGATCTGTTTTCTTTTATGCTCGGTTTCAGAAACAAATATACAAAGTTAACAATACAACATCTTTGACTTTATGTCTTTTGTTTTATCTAAACATATTGTTTGTGTTCTCTCTCTTTTAGGCGACTGATGTTGAAGAACTCACCGCTGCAGTTCACTCAGAGTCACTGTTTCCATCAGGCTCAGAGTTTCTGAATTCTCATGGAAAACCTAAACTATCCTTTGCTGTCCACAGTAAATCCCAGACTATGTTGGAGAACACTGGCCCACACCGGTCCACATTGGTCCCACACTGGCCCCACACTGGCCCAACACTGGCCCAACACCGGCCCAACACCGGCCCACACCGGACGCGTTTAGTGCCGCAGAGTTGTGAGACCGTGGTTTACCCCGAGCTGAGCTCTGTGTCTTCATTAAAAGAGACAGTTTTCAGTGTTATTTGAACAACTTTATGCAAACACTTGAAATTAACAATATTTATTATGACTGACTTTTTGAAACTTTGTTTGTCTTCATTTGTTTGTGCTTTATGTTGAACGGCTGAGACGTCCCACTGTCCTCTGGTCATTCTGTTGTGTTATATTATTATTATTTATCTTCCAAACTCACAGTTCTTCCATTTCAGGATTCTGACTGTGCAGCAAAAACACGAGGCTTCAGTCTGAGGACGATCCTTCTGGAGGACCTGATGTTATGGACAATATTCTTCACCTTCTCTTTAGGACTTTGTTCACACCTGGACTGAGGTATAATGCACTGTAAAACAAAGCACAGATATTTAATGACCGCGTTAAAATGTTTTCTGCTTCATTTAGGGGTTTGTAGGAGATTCTCAGTCGAAGCATCTGAACAACAAAGGAGCAGCTGATCTTCTCCCTGCACATGAATCCACACGTAAGGGCTTTTCTGCATTTGTGACACATTTGAAATAACTCTGATATTAAGGGAATTGAGGGAAAAGTGTATATTTTGTTGTTTAAGTGCCAGGAGGCCACACAGCAGTCCTGAAGTCTCTGCTCTTGGAAATTGAGACACTTGCTATTGATCTGCTCAGTCATTATTTCACTCATGATCTTATACATTTGAGACGGTATAATAAATAAATAAACCTATATGTGAATGGGTTTATTTCTTATTCAGAGACGTGACTTCTTTAACTGCAGCTACAACACATGAGACCTTCAGCCTCTGACAGACCTTCTGGACCTGATGTCATGGACATTATTCATAAACTAAAGTGTTTCACCATCTCTTGGACTTTGTTCACTCATTATGGACCAAGGTATGAAGACAGTTTACTGAGTTCTGAAGAGACTTCATCTACACCTGACAACAAAAGATCTGCCCAAACAAATACTCCTGAGGAGTTTTGGATTAACTTTGTGCAAATGCACCATTTTGGAAATGGTTCCATTTCTCGTCTAAGTCATCGTATCTTCTCCTTTGTTTAAACTAATCGTGTCTATTTCACTGCAAAACATCTGTGTTTTGATTCACTGCTCAGTTCTAGAAAATAAATATTAAAAACGATTTTGACTTGAAGTTGATGCTAATGCCAGCTTAATACTAAACTTTACAAAATATTGTAATTTATTGTATTAATTGTATTATTTAATTAATAATAATCAAGTATTGATGTTTTATTGATAAGTCCCAGTTCAAAAATAACTCTGTTAAAGAGTAATAAAAATATTCATTCTACTCAAGTGTGTTCTGTAATTTGCAATGTGTGAATGATTAGTTTAGTTAAGTTGTTTTTGTATCTGTAGTGTTGCATTCAAGTCCAGTTATTGTTACTTAGACAAACTTACTATGTCCAAGTTAGCACTACTAGGATACACATAGTTAACTAAACTAGTATGTGCATAGTATGCTGTATAAGAAATGAAAGTGTAAAATAAACTGGTAAACCCTACTTTGTTTAACTAGTGTACCCTGAGTTCACAATACTCGTATACTAACAGTATAGTTGAATTATGTACAAGTGTTCTGGAACAACATATTTCTTGGGCATCCGGTTTCCTGGTTTCTACCAAGTAAACTTTACTTATTACAGTTTACAGTGTATGTCAGAGTTTCACCTGTAAATGGACGTCCCTGAGACGTCTCCGAGGGACGTCCCTGAGACGTCTCCGAGGGACGTCCCGGAAACGTCTCCGAGGGACGTCCCGGAAACGTCTTACAGGTTGAGGACAAATAGCGCTCACGTGTGTGAGACCACGCCCACCTGGAGACAACTGAAGAAATGTCATTTTTGTTTTCACATCTCTGTGACCAGCGGAGACTCGAGTCTCCGAGTCTCCACAGACCGTCCCTTAATAAGCAGGGACTGATCATCTACCAGGACTCGCTGTCCTCAGGGAATGAGATGAAGACGAGCAGGAAGTACAGCCTCATTTAAACGTAGGATCTGTCTCTGGAGTCGAACTCCTGGTCGGATCTGAACTCGTCTCTTTGGTAAATAAAGTTTTTATTTCTGTTTTTCTGGTGAAAACTTTGCCTCTGCGTCCGCCTCGCGCTCTTTTGTCCGCGAGCTCCAAACGCGCTCTCAAAGGAATAAAGCGTGTTGTTTTTGTCCACACTCGGGTGCGATTCAGGGCCGCACAAAGCCGTGGAGGTGTGGAGGTCCCGGGGGGGGGTTCTCCTTTGGGGTGAAGTCATGCTGAAGACGGGGCGTGCCGCTGGAGCGGGGCTCGCGGCGCTGGATGAAGTGGGCAGCTCTTAGATTAATTGGGGCCGAGCGCGGGGGCCCATTGAGCGGCGTGGGGGCGCTCACACCCACCCACCGGGGCATTAGCATGTGTGAGAGCGCCACAAAGGAGCGCTCAAATACTCTTTTAATGGCTTTTTCAGAGCCGTGGAGAGGGAGACGGATCAGGGGGCGTGAAAGGGGCCACAATGGCTCACTTTCATTAAAGTGCAATTGGGAGAAAGCCTTTCTCTGTCCGAGTCTGCCCCGTGTGCCCCGTCTGCCCCGTCTGCACCGTCTGCCCCGTGTGCCCCGTCTGCCCCGTCTGCACCGTGTGCCCCGTCTGCCCCGTCTGCCCCGTCCGCCCCGTCTGCACCGTGTGCGCCGTCTGCACCGTCTGCACCGTGTGCGCCGTCTGCACCGTCTGCCCCGTCTGCACCGTCTGCACCGTCTGCCCCGTCTGCCCCGTCTGCACCGTCTGCACCGTGTGCGCCGTCTGCACCGTCTGCCCCGTCTGCCCCGTCTGCCCCGTCTGCCCCGTCTGCACCGTGTGCGCCGTCTGCCCCGTCTGCCCCGTCTGCACCGTCTGCAGCTCAGCTCGGACTGTCCTGGAAAATGATATTTATTTGTGCCGGTTTGGACTTTCGTCTTTTCGTCGGAACTGAGAGCCAATCGAGTCTCTGAACTAGTGTTGGGATTCACGGCTCTTTTCTGGGAGTCTTTGGGATCGGTTCATTTCAAAGAGCCGTTCAAAAGACTGGCTCTTTTTAATCTAAAATGGGAATAACTGGATAAAAGGCACTGATTTAAAAGGGACCGATGGCTGTAACGACGTGTTTGACTTTAGAGCAGGACGCTGCACTGCAGGCCCCGATGTTGGCCTGATTCTCGTGTTCGTTCAGGGAAAAAAGATCCGGCTCTTTCTCAAAAGATCTGGCTCTTTTTCAAAAGAGCCGCTCACTCAGGAACGTCTCATTTACTCTGAGCGTTTCTAATGGATCCAATCCCAGACCACGTCGTCACGACTAAAGCATGTTCTGAAATGTTACGTTATCAACAACCATGTCCTGACGATCATTTACCGTCACAATTCAGGTTAGGTCATTATTCATAAAACATGTACAACAGCAGACAGAGTTACTCTTGTAATCAAAGGGCAGATCCCGATCCAAACTGCTGCGCGGAGAACGTCCCGGTATCTCTGTCTGTTTACCAGAATACAAGTTGGAGTTTGGGAAAAGTTCTTTTTGGCATTGGCCCAAATCTGGCAATAATCCAACTGTGGAAGAATGAAACTATTTGTGATGAATTGAGTTCATCTTCGAACCACGGCCGAGGCCTTTCCATCGTCTTCACTGTGACCTCTGTGAGGACCAGACACTCCTGAGGCTTCAGGCTCGGCCTCGTTTTCCTCTGACAGAAAAAACACTATTGTAGTTCAAGAGTCTCTGAAGGGTCTCTGATGGACCGAGGCTGAAGAGCTGAAGACAAAGACTAACCCTCACTCTGGAAAAGAAACTAATGAGATCAACACCTCCACAAAACACCATCTCCACAAAACACCACCTCCACCAAAACACCACCTCCACCAAAACACCACCTCCACCAAAACACCACCTCCACCAAAACACCATCTCCACCAAAACACCATCTCCACCAAAACACCACCTCCACAAAACACCAGCTCCATCAAAACACCACCTCCACCAAAACACCACCTCCACAAAACACCACCTCCACCAAAACACCACCTGCACCAAAACACCATCTCCACCAAAACACCACCTCCACCAAAACACCACCTCCACCAAAACACCACCTCCACCAAAACACCACCTCCACCAAAACACCACCTCCACAAAACACCACCTCCACCAAAACACCAGCTCCACCAAAACACCACCTCCACCAAACACCACCTCCACCAAAACACCACCTCCACCAAACACCAGCTCCACCAAAACACCACCTCCACCAAAACACCACCTCCACCAAACACCACCTCCACACACAAGCCCTGGACACAAACTCTGCGGCCTCTTTGAGGAGAAACACACCTCAGGCGAGACGTTCAGCAGAAAACAAAGTTTAAACGTCTTAGTTTTAACTCTGTCAGAGTAACCGTGTTTATTCTCTGTCGCTTTGAGCCATAGATTTATCCTGGAAGTGACTCACAATTGTGGATAGTCTAAAAAAGTGTAACGCCTCATTTGAAAGCTAAGACCTACAAAACTGAAGATTTTTCCTCTTTGTAGTTCCATGCGCTGTTGTCTTTTAGTTTTGGGTAAAGCCTGGATGATAACCGTGGTTTATGTGAAAACATTTGCTCCTCATATTTCCGCGGTTTGACACTGAGATCTTTGTAAAGTTCCAGAGGAATAATCCCTCCTCTTTCTGATGCTAATGAGGTGGGCGGGGCCAGCGCTGCCACTGGCCGGCGGTGGGCGGGGCCGAGTATTTGAATGTGAAAGGGTGAAGTGAGCGGATTAATGAGTGTCGGCTCACGTGCGCTGTGTCGGGGAGCGTGCACGAGGGCCCGCGGGGTCAGAGGTCGGCGCTGAATGCAGTCTGGGTCCAAACCGGGGGATTAGCATTAGCATTTCAGCGCTTTGACTAAAGAAACCGCTGCGGCTAAAGCCACGCTGCAGAGAAACGGAGACATGAAGATCCGTTTATTATGAGGAACATCAGAAAACACGAAGATCCGTTTATTATGAAGAACATCAGAAAACACGAAGATCCGTTTATTATGAAGAACATCAGAAAACACGAAGATCCGTTTATTATGAGGAACATCAGAAAACACGAAGATCCGTTTATTATGAGGAACATCAGAAAACACGAAGATCCGTTTATTATGAGGAACATCAGAAACACATGAAGATCCGTTTATTATGAGGAACATCAGAAAACACGAAGATCCGTTTATTATGAGGAACATCAGAAAACACGAAGATCCGTTTATTATGAGGAACATCAGAAAACACGAAGATCCGTTTATTATGAGGAACATCAGAAAACACGAAGATCCGTTTATTATGAGGAACATCAGAAACACATGAAGATCCGTTTATTATGAGGAACATCAGAAAACACGAAGATCCGTTTATTATGAGGAACATCAGAAAACACGAAGATCCGTTTATTATGAGGAACATCAGAAACACATGAAGATCCGTTTATTATGAGGAACATCAGAAAACACGAAGATCCGTTTATTATGAGGAACATCAGAAAACATGAAGATCCGTTTATTATGAGGAACATCAGAAACACACGAAGAGACGTTTGTCAGAACTGTTGAAACCCAAACATCTGGTTTCCTGATCCACCAGAGTCTTCACAGTCACGATGTAACTGAACGTGTAGAGACTGAACCTCTGTAGCTGTTTGTGTCACCAGCGCTTATACCTCTGATCAGAAAGAATTATAGCAACATAAGTTGTTGTCATGGCGACGTGGAAACAGACGACAACCTCCCTCTCTCTCGGTACAGCTGCGTTTTTTGCCTTTTCCTGGTTCTGTTTCACTGGAGGCTTTTGTGGAGGTTCAGTGGACAAACAGCAGCTCATGAACTAAAGACATGTGAGACCGACACATTTGTTCTTCTGAGACGCTGAAGAGGCACCAAGAGCCCCCCTTGCAGCCCAGAGGAGGCATCACAAGGGGAGCTACAAGAAACAAGGGACCAAACGAGGAGGTATCCAGGTAAGACTCACCGCTAAGCCACACATGCTTCTATTGTTCTGGCTAATGGACGTTTCCTGGAGAATAAAACAGATGAACTGCTAAGCTCTTCAGAAGATGGTGAGAGACTGTTGTGGAGCGGAGGGAGCTGCGCAGGAGGGAGGGGGAGGAGCT
The DNA here is from genome assembly GCA_021464625.1 of Proterorhinus semilunaris. NCBI lineage: Eukaryota > Metazoa > Chordata > Actinopteri > Gobiiformes > Gobiidae > Proterorhinus > Proterorhinus semilunaris. The sequence goes on along the minus strand of JAJBBP010000027.1, from coordinate 681,341 downwards.
CACCAGTGCAGGACACCACGCTCTGAAACATGCACAAACCCCATAGTTAAAGACTTGACCAGCGTCTTCCATAGTTAAAGACTTGACCAGTGTCTTCCATAGTTAAAGACTTGACCAGTGTCTTCCATAGTTAAAGACTTGACCAGTGTCTCCCATAGTTAAAGACTTGACCAGTGTCTCCCATAGTTAAAGACTTGACCAGTGTCTCCCATAGTTAAAGACTTGACCAGCGTCTTCCATAGTTAAAGACTTGACCAGTGTCTTCCATAGTTAAAGACTTGACCAGTGTCTCCCATAGTTAAAGACTTGACCAGTGTCTTCCATAGTTAAAGACTTGACCAGTGTCTTCCATAGTTAAAGACTTGACCAGTGTCTTCCATAGTTAAAGACTTGACCAGTGTCTTCCATAGTTAAAGACTTGACCAGTGTCTCCCATAGTTAAAGACTTGACCAGTGTCTTCCATAGTTAAAGACTTGACCAGTGTCTTCCATAGTTAAAGACTTGACCAGTGTCTTCCATAGTTAAAGACTTGACCAGCGTCTCCCATAGTTAAAGACTTGACCAGTGTCTCCCATAGTTAAAGACTTGACCAGCGTCTTCCATAGTTAAAGACTTGACCAGTGTCTTCCATAGTTAAAGACTTGACCAGTGTCTTCCATAGTTAAAGACTTGACCAGTGTCTTCCATAGTTAAAGACTTGACCAGTGTCTTCCATAGTTAAAGACTTGACCAGTGTCTTCCATAGTTAAAGACTTGACCAGTGTCTCCCATAGTTAAAGACTTGACCAGTGTCTTCCATAGTTAAAGACTTGACCAGTGTCTTCCATAGTTAAAGACTTGACCAGTGTCTTCCATAGTTAAAGACTTGACCAGCGTCTCCCATAGTTAAAGACTTGACCAGTGTCTTCCATAGTTAAAGACTTGACCAGTGTCTTCCATAGTTAAAGACTTGACCAGTGTCTCCCATAGTTAAAGACTTGACCAGTGTCTCCCATAGTTAAAGACTTGACCAGTGTCTTCCATAGTTAAAGACTTGACCAGCGTCTCCCATAGTTAAAGACTTGACCAGTGTCTTCCATAGTTAAAGACTTGACCAGTGTCTTCCATAGTTAAAGACTTGACCAGCGTCTTCCATAGTTAAAGACTTGACCAGTGTCTCCTATAGTTAAAGACTTGACCAGTGTCTTCCATAGTTAAAGACTTGACCAGTGTCTCCCATAGTTAAAGACTTGACCAGCGTCTCCTATAGTTAAAGACTTGACCAGTGTCTCCCATAGTTAAAGACTTGACCAGTGTCTTCCATAGTTAAAGACTTGACCAGTGTCTTCCATAGTTAAAGACTTGACCAGTGTCTTCCATAGTTAAAGACTTGACCAGCGTCTCCCATAGTTAAAGACTTGACCAGCGTCTCCCATAGTTAAAGACTTGACCAGTGTCTTCCATAGTTAAAGACTTGACCAGTGTCTCCCATAGTTAAAGACTTGACCAGTGTCTCCCATAGTTAAAGACTTGACCAGTGTCTCCCATAGTTAAAGACTTGACCAGTGTCTCCCATAGTTAAAGACTTGACCAGCGTCTCCTATAGTTAAAGACTTGACCAGTGTCTTCCATAGTTAAAGACTTGACCAGTGTCTTCCATAGTTAAAGACTTGACCAGTGTCTCCCATAGTTAAAGACTTGACCAGTGTCTTCCATAGTTAAAGACTTGACCAGTGTCTTCCATAGTTAAAGACTTGACCAGTGTCTTCCATAGTTAAAGACTTGACCAGTGTCTCCCATAGTTAAAGACTTGACCAGTGTCTTCCATAGTTAAAGACTTGACCAGCGTCTCCCATAGTTAAAGACTTGACCAGCGTCTTCCATAGTTAAAGACTTGACCAGTGTCTCCTATAGTTAAAGACTTGACCAGTGTCTTCCATAGTTAAAGACTTGACCAGTGTCTCCCATAGTTAAAGACTTGACCAGCGTCTCCTATAGTTAAAGACTTGACCAGTGTCTCCATAGTTAAAGACTTGACCAGTGTCTTCCATAGTTAAAGACTTGACCAGTGTCTTCCATAGTTAAAGACTTGACCAGTGTCTCCCATAGTTAAAGACTTGACCAGTGTCTTCCATAGTTAAAGACTTGACCAGTGTCTTCCATAGTTAAAGACTTGACCAGCGTCTTCCATAGTTAAAGACTTGACCAGTGTCTCCCATAGTTAAAGACTTGACCAGTGTCTTCCATAGTTAAAGACTTGACCAGCGTCTCCCATAGTTAAAGACTTGACCAGTGTCTCCCATAGTTAAAGACTTGACCAGTGTCTTCCATAGTTAAAGACTTGACCAGTGTCTTCCATAGTTAAAGACTTGACCAGCGTCTTCCATAGTTAAAGACTTGACCAGTGTCTCCCATAGTTAAAGACTTGACCAGTGTCTTCCATAGTTAAAGACTTGACCAGCGTCTTCCATAGTTAAAGACTTGACCAGTGTCTCCCATAGTTAAAGACTTGACCAGTGTCTTCCATAGTTAAAGACTTGACCAGCGTCTTCCATAGTTAAAGACTTGACCAGCGTCTTCCATAGTTAAAGACTTGACCAGTGTCTTCCATAGTTAAAGACTTGACCAGTGTCTCCCATAGTTAAAGACTTGACCAGTGTCTTCCATAGTTAAAGACTTGACCAGCGTCTTCCATAGTTAAAGACTTGACCAGCGTCTTCCATAGTTAAAGACTTGACCAGCGTCTTCTATAGTTAAAGACTTGACCAGCGTCTTCCATAGTTAAAGACTTGACCAGTGTCTTCCATAGTTAAAGACTTGACCAGTGTCTTCCATAGTTAAAGACTTGACCAGCGTCTCCCATATCCATGTTTTTGTCCCTGATCCTTCGTCCTCTCGGAGCTCGTGCAGTGACGGAGGAACCTGCCCCGGGGCGGCGGTGGCTGCAGATAAAGGAGCAGCTGTTTTCACCTGAGGCCGTGACCTCTGACCCCGGCACAATCTGGCCCAGTGTCGGGGTCAGAGGTCAGGCTGAAGTGTGCCAAAGACAGGAATCACGAACAGCAGGGGGCGCTGTTTTCACACTTTCATTTTTGTTCATTTTTTATTTCCCCCAATTTGGTCAAATTTCTCCAATTTTTTAAATAAAATGTTCTTGATTTTGTCCCAGAATGATGAACCTGAAATCATAAATGTATATTTATATAGTTCCGTTTCCTGGTTCTAATATTTGAGTATCGGTATCGGTATCGGTATCGGTTTCTCAGTAACGATACTGAGCCCTTTCCTTCATGTGACTCGACACAGAGGAAGTGTTTCTGAACCTCGAGCTTTACCCGAGTCAGAGGTGGAGCAGCTGCAGCTAGCATGACCTCTGACCTCCCTCACTCACACCTGTGACACCTGTGACACCTGGACCAGACCGGGACTGAACCTGGACCAGACCGGGACTGAACCCGGACCAGACCGGGACTGAACCTCGTGCTTTACCCGAGTCAGAGGTGGAGCAGCTGCAGCTAGCATGACCTCTGACCTCCCTCACTCACACCTGTGACACCTGGACCAGACCGGGACTGAACCCGGACCAGACCGGGACTAAACCCGGACCAGACCGGGACTGAACCCGGACCAGACCGGGACTGAACCTGGACCAGACCAGGACTAAACCCGGACCAGACCGGCACTAACATGACCTCTGACCTCCCTCACTCACACCTGTGACACCTGTGACACCTGGACCAGACCGGGACTGAACCCGGACCAGACTGGGACTAAACCCGGACCAGACCGGGACTGAACCCGGACCAGACCGGGACTGAACCCGGACCAGACTGGGACTATTCTTACTCTGGCCTATAAGCTGTGAGCTCCCGTCAAAAGGGTTTTAGATTTGGGTAAAGCCGAACTGGAGAAAATGTGCTGGGTTAAAGTGGTGGTAAATTTATTTTACATGAAAAGATAAAATGCCGGTTTTCCACCAAAGAAACGTTTATGAACGTTTGAGATAAATCTGATTCACTGGTCGAACACTTTGCTTTGATGGTTTGGTTTTTGTCGTGTTGCTTTAACACTATAGACCCATACCTCACACACATGTACCCATACCTCACACACATGTACCCATACCTCACACACATGTACCCATACCTCACACACATGTACCCATACCTCACACACATGTACTCATACCTCACACACATGTACCCATACCTCACACACATGTACCCATACCTTAAACACATGTACCCGTACCTCACACACATGTACCCATACCTCAGACACATGTACCCATACCTCACACACATGTACCCATACCTCACACACATGTACCCATACCTCACACACATGTACCCATACCTCACACACATGTACCCATACCTCACACACATGTACCCATACCTCACACACATGTACTCATACCTCACACACATGTACCCATACCTCACACACATGTACCCATACCTTAAACACATGTACCCGTACCTCACACACATGTACCCATACCTCACACACATGTACTCATACCTCACACACATGTACCCATACCTCACACACATGTACCCATACCTCACACACATGTACTCATACCTCACACACATGTACCCATACCTCACACACATGTACCCATACCTCACACACATGTACCCATACCTCAGACACATGTACCCGTACCTCAAACACATGTACCCATACCTCACACACATGTACCCATACCTCAAACACATGTACCCATACCTCACACACATGTACCCATACCTCACACACATGTACTCATACCTCACACACATGTACCCATACCTCACACACATGTACCCATACCTTAAACACATGTACCCGTACCTCACACACATGTACCCATACCTCACACACATGTACTCATACCTCACACACATGTACCCATACCTCACACACATGTACCCATACCTCACACACATGTACCCATACCTCACACACATGTACTCATACCTCACACACATGTACCCATACCTCACACACATGTACCCATACCTTAAACACATGTACCCGTACCTCACACACATGTACCCATACCTCACACACATGTACTCATACCTCACACACATGTACCCATACCTCACACACATGTACCCATACCTCACACACATGTACTCATACCTCACACACATGTACCCATACCTCACACACATGTACCCATACCTCACACACATGTACCCATACCTCAGACACATGTACCCGTACCTCAAACACATGTACCCATACCTCACACACATGTACCCATACCTCAAACACATGTACCCATACCTCACACACATGTACCCATACCTCACACACATGTACTCATACCTCACACACATGTACCCATACCTCACACACATGTACCCATACCTTAAACACATGTACCCGTACCTCACACACATGTACCCATACCTCACACACATGTACTCATACCTCACACACATGTACCCATACCTCACACACATGTACCCATACCTCACACACATGTACCCATACCTCACACACATGTACTCATACCTCACACACATGTACCCATACCTCACACACATGTACCCATACCTTAAACACATGTACCCGTACCTCACACACATGTACCCATACCTCACACACATGTACTCATACCTCACACAGATGTACCCATACCTCACACACATGTACCCATACCTCACACACATGTACTCATACCTCACACACATGTACCCATACCTCACACACATGTACCCATACCTCACACACATGTACCCATACCTCAGACACATGTACCCGTACCTCAAACACATGTACCCATACCTCACACACATGTACCCATACCTCAAACACATGTACCCATACCTCACACACATGTACCCATACCTCACACACATGTACTCATACCTCACACACATGTACCCATACCTCACACACATGTACCCATACCTTAAACACATGTACCCGTACCTCACACACATGTACCCATACCTCACACACATGTACTCATACCTCACACACATGTACCCATACCTCACACACATGTACCCATACCTCACACACATGTACCCATACCTCAGACACATGTACCCGTACCTCAAACACATGTACCCATACCTCACACACATGTACACATACCTCACACACATGTACCCATACCTCACACACATGTACCCATACCTCACACACATGTACCCATACCTCACACACATGTACCCGTACCTCACACACATGTACCCATACCTCACACACATGTACCCATACCTCACACACATGTACCCATACCTTAAACACATGTACCCATACCTCACACACATGTACCCATACCTCAAACACATGTACCCATACCTCACACACATGTACCCGTACCTCACACACATGTACCCATACCTCACACACATGTACCCATACCTTAAACACATGTACCCATACCTCACACACATGTACCCATACCTCACACACATGTACCCATACCTCAAACACATGTACCCATACCTCACACACATGTACCCATACCTCACACACATGTACCCATACCTCAAACACATGTACCCATACCTCACACACATGTACCCGTACCTCACACACATGTACCCATACCTCACACACATGTACCCATACCTTAAACACATGTACCCATACCTCACACACATGTACCCATACCTCACACACATGTACCCATACCTCACACACATGTACCCATACCTCACACACATGTACCCATACCTCACACACATGTACCCATACCTCAAACACATGTACCCATACCTCACACACATGTACCCATACCTCACACACATGTGCCCATACCTCACACACATGTACCCATACCTCAAACACATGTACCCATACCTTAAACACATGTACCCATACCTCACACACATGTACCCATACCTCACACACATGTGCCCATACCTCACACACATGTACCCGTACCTCAAACACATGTACCCATACCTCAAACACATGTACCCATACCTCACACACATGTACCCATACCTTAAACACATGTACCCATACCTCACACACATGTACCCATACCTCACACACATGTACCCATACCTCAAACACATGTACCCATACCTCACACACATGTACCCATACCTTAAACACATGTACCCATACCTCACACACATGTACCCATACCTCAAACACATGTACCCATACCTCAAACACATGTACCCATACCTCACACACATGTACCCATACCTCACACACATGTACCCATACCTCACACACATGTACCCATACCTCACACACATGTACCCATACCTTAAACACATGTACCCATACCTCACACACATGTACCATACCTCACACACATGTACCCATACCTCACACACATGTACCCATACCTCACACACATGTACCCATACCTTAAACACATGTACCCATACCTCACACACATGTACCATACCTCACACACATGTACCCATACCTCACACACATGTACCCATACCTTAAACACATGTACCCATACCTCACACACATGTACCCATACCTCACACACATGTACCCATACCTTAAACACATGTACCCATACCTCACACACATGTACCCATACCTCAAACACATGTACCCATACCTTAAACACATGTACCCATACCTTACACACATGTACCCATACCTCACACACATGTACACATACCTCAAACACATGTACCCATACCTTAAACACATGTACCCATACCTCACACACATGTACCCATACCTCACACACATGTACCCATACCTCAAACACATGTACCCATACCTTAAACACATGTACCCATACCTCACACACATGTACCCATACCTCACACACATGTACCCATACCTCACACACATGTACCCATACCTCACACACATGTACCCATACCTTAAACACATGTACCCATACCTTAAACACATGTACCCATACCTTAAACACATGTACCCATACCTCACACACATGTACCCATACCTCACACACATGTACCCATACCTTAAACACATGTACCCATACCTCACACACATGTACCCATACCTCAAACACATGTACCCATACCTCAAACACATGTACCCATACCTCACACACATGTACCCATACCTTAAACACATGTACCCATACCTTAAACACATGTACCCATACCTCACACACATGTACCCATACCTCACACACATGTACCCATACCTTAAACACATGTACCCATACCTCACACACATGTACCCATACCTCACACACATGTACCCATACCTCACACACATGTACCCATACCTTAAACACATGTACCCATACCTCACACACATGTACCCATACCTCACACACATGTACCCATACCTTAAACACATGTACCCATACCTTAAACACATGTACCCATACCTCAAACACATGTACCCATACCTCACACACATGTACCCATACCTCACACACATGTACCCATACCTCACACACATGTACCCATACCTCAAACACATGTACCCATACCTCAAACACATGTACCCATACCTCACACACATGTACCCATACCTTAAACACATGTACCCATACCTTAAACACATGTACCCATACCTCACACACATGTACCCATACCTCACACACATGTACCCATACCTCACACACATGTACCCATACCTCAAACACATGTACCCATACCTCACACACATGTACCCATACCTTAAACACATGCACCCATACCTCAAACACATGTACCCATACCTCACACACATGTACCCATACCTCACACACATGTACCCATACCTCAAACACATGTACCCATACCTCACACACATGTACCCATACCTTAAACACATGTACCCATACCTCACACACATGTACCCATACCTCACACACATGTACCCATACCTCAAACACATGTACCCATACCTCACACACATGTACCCATACCTTAAACACATGTACCCATACCTCACACACATGTACCCATACCTCAAACACATGTACCCATACCTCAAACACATGTACCCATACCTCACACACATGTACCCATACCTCACACACATGTACCCATACCTCACACACATGTACCCATACCTCACACACATGTACCCATACCTCACACACATGTGCCCATACCTTAAACACACATGTACCCATACCTCACACACATGTACCCATACCTCACACACATGTGCCCATACCTTAAACACACATGTACCCATACCTCACACACATGTACCCATACCTCACACACATGTACCCATACCTCACACACATGTACCCATACCTCAAACACATGTACCCATACCTCACACACATGTACCATACCTCAGACACATGTACCCATACCTCACACACACGTACCCATACCTCACACACATGTACCCATACCTCAAACACACATGTACCCATACCTTAAACACATGTACCCATACCTTAAACACATGTACCCATACCTCAAACACATGTACCCATACCTCACACACATGTACCCATACCTCACACACATGTACCCATACCTTAAACACATGTACCCATACCTTAAACACATGTACCCATACCTTAAACACATGTACCCATACCTCACACACATGTACCCATACCTCACACACATGTACCCATACCTCACACACATGTACCCATACCTTAAACACATGTACCCATACCTCAAACACATGTACCCATACCTCACACACATGTACCCATACCTTAAACACATGTACCCATACCTTAAACACATGTACCCATACCTTAAACACATGTACCCATACCGTAAAATATATTAAAAATAATAATTAATAATAATACATTATTAAGCATATTTTTTCATATGTCTTTATTTTGTCTATTTTTTTATTCAAATAAAGTGTGTTGTAATTGTATTTATTCCTTGTCCTTTTACTGAGCTGATGGTCTACTGGGCAACCTGTCAATATAAAATATATTTTAAAGAGAAGAATGATGTGGATGGTTTTGTCGCAGAACAATAAAGTAAAAAGTAAAAAGTAAATTGCCCTTTTGTGTTCATAATCGATGCCCCGCCTCTTTTACATATGCAAATTAGCATTGATATATATTGATTAAAAGTAGCCATTTGGTATTGATATCTCGATATGGTGTCGGTCTCATGCCTAACCCAGCCGACAGTCACTGCTCCTTATGTCCCTACTCGAGTAGTTTTTGAGTACCTGTACTTTACTCGAGTAGTTTTTGAGGACCTGTACTTTACTCAAGTAGCTTTTGTGTTGAACCTGTTACTTTTCCTCCACTCTGTTTGAAAGATAAATCTGACTCTTTCTGCTCCTCTACTTTCCTTTAAGTCTCAAAAGTCCATTTAAAGCCTAATCAAATTGACAGCAGGGGGCGCTGTGCAGATGTTTGTCTCGTGGTGTTTCCGTACAGACGGGGATTCAGACACTTTTTCCTCTGTGACGTTTCACACTTATTCAAATGGGTTTGGGGCTGATTACTTTAATAAATACAAACATTAGACTGAACGACTTTAACTTCTCTGGGTCGTTTTAGTTTCTAACAAATACGTGAATGAAAAGTAACGACGGGTCCAGAGCCCGAGGAGCAGAGGAAGCACCAGGGCTGTGGATGATCTGTTTAACAGGATTAGACTGATCCTCACCTCAGAGAGTGACCCCCCACAGGCCCCACAGGCCTCGCCCCCCCCCCCCCCCCCCCCCCCCCACAGGCCCCTGCCCCCCTTTGAACCCTCTGCTGTAGATCACTGACATAAATATGAGGGACGTCAGTTTTATGCATAAAAGTGTTGGAGTCACTTCCTGGATGAACGTCGGAGAATAAACCCGGTAAAGACGAAGTTAAATGTTTTTGTCCTCAACCCTTCAGTCCCAGCAGGAGCTCCTTCTGTCCATCAGGTCACTCATTTACAGACACTCCCCCCTCAGTGAGAGGCAGGAGGCGGGCTCACCCTCCTCCCCCCTCTCTCCTGGATCAGGTCTCGTCCTGGACCTCCCCCTTAATGATGGCCCCGCCCCCTGTGCACCTGCCCTGACAGGTGTGAGCGAAGCCAGTGCTTCCTGTTCCTTTACACTTCCCACGTACGTGACCGTCAGGTGTTAATATTTAAAGTTATTTGGTAAAGTTAGCAAGAAGGTTTTGAGTCTGTCCTACGGGGTTCCACAAGGATCCATATTGGGCCCCATATTCTTTTCATTGTACTGATCCAGGAGTCTTTTCTGTTTGGTTTAAACTCATTCCAACTGCAACGGAAAGTGTGTTTGTGATTTGACATGTTCAGACTCTTCAGCAACAACACAAAACACAAACTCGTCCCGGGACAAATGTAACCGATCCAGAGGAACAATAATCAGCAAATAAAGATGTGTGTCAGACTTTAGCTCCTTTTATGTATGTTTTAGTTTTTATGGCAGATGAAGTGAAGCCTCTGAGTCTCGGTCAGTGACTCTGGTGGGACGTCCCGTGCCGACGCTCAAACGGAGGAGGATAATCCAAATCCTGCTCTAATCCTGCCCCACACAGAGATAATCCCAGATCTGAGCCCGGACCCGGGCCAGGACCGTGAGGGACCGGGACAGGACTCAAGTGTGACCCGAGCCGGAGCCTTTGTCCCGAACAAACGACTGAAATCCACACGAGACAAACTGTTTCTGAGGCCGGGCTTTACCGATACTTTACCGATACTTTACCGATACCGATACCTGAACGATACTTTAATGATACTTTACGATACTTTAATGATACTTTAACAATACTTTAATTATACTTTAATGATACTTTACCAATACTTTAATTATACTTTAATGATACTTTAACTATACTTTAATGATACTTTAATGATACTGATACTCAAATATTCGAACCAGAAAGCAGAACAATAATGTTTCTGGTTCACAAAGGCATGAGATGTGGAAAATGGGGAATAATTTGTGGCGAAAAAATAAGGAAACAAAAAATGGGGTAAAAAAAATTATTAGTAATGAAAAAAAAGCAACAGAAAAGTGAGGACTCAGTAACAAACTCGGGGATTAAGAGGTTAATCCGATTTGGACTGAATACTGTAAATACTTTCACTTTAGGAATGAGTAACTTTTACTGGAGTAAATTTGACCTGTATCTGTACTTTTACTCGAGTACAGCAAACCAGGGAAATCAGTTAAAAACAGCATGAGTTGTAATGAAGCTCCTCCCCTGTCTTCACTCTCTCTCTCCTCTTCTCTCTCTCTCCTCCTCTCCCCCCCCCCGCCCCCCCCTCAGAGCCTAAGTAGGTGCACAGATGGACTGATTGTTGTGGCATCTGCACGTCTTACTCACGTTACAATGGGCCTTTTTCTCGCCCGGCGACCGGCCGCGCCGCGCTCTGATTGGCCCACACACCGGCCCCGCACTTTCTGAAACTTTTGTATCCAGGGATTTATTCGAGCGATCGCAGAGACTCCTCCCTCAGGGGTCACATGACTCTCTCATACAGGCCCCTGACGGGCCGCCCTCTGCTCCTGCCGCTCTCTGCTCCTGCCGCCCTCTGCTCCTGCCGCCCTCTGCTCCTGCCGCCTTCTGGCCTCATAACTATGTTTTCTTGGGCTTTATCCGGGGCCGAGTCTGAACAAAGGTTTAAAAGGGAAACGGTTTGAACGTGAGGGGTCTGGTCACATGACTCTGACCTCTGACCCCAGCGGCCGCATCGTCATGTGACTCAGACGCCTCCACATCGAGGCCAGAAACGTCTCCGGGTTTAAAGCAGAGAAATGAAACATGCACCGATTTTTCACATTTACACTGAACATAAAGTTTGGTCCTGTTTCCCTCGTGTTTTCCTCATGTTTCCGTTATGTTTCCGTCATGTTCCCGTTATGTTGCCGTCATGTTCCCGTTATGTTACCGTTATGTTTCCGTTATGTTACCGTTATGTTTCCGTCATGTTGCCGTCATGTTACCGTTATGTTTCCGTCATGTTCCCGTCATGTTACCGTCATGTTACCGTCATGTTTCCGTCATGTTTTCCGTCATGTTTCCGTCATGTTCCCGTCATGTTACCGTCATGTTACCGTCATGTTTCCGTCATGTTTTCCGTCATGTTTCCGTCATGTTTTCGTTATGTTTCCGTCATGTTTCCGTCATGTTTCCGTTATGTTTTTATTTATTTATTTATTTATTTGAGCAGTTTGTCTGCTCAAAGGGAGTGGGCCGAAGCCAAAGGCTTATAAGCGCCCATCCCAGAATAAAACAATAACATATACATATAACACATCACAAACAAGGGAACATGGGCAAGGCAAGAACAAGCAACAAGAACAACAATTAAATAAAGAAACAACAGCAAAAGAATGCAAAACGAGATCTTGATACTTCCCAGTTGTCATTACCATCCTCAGTATAATTTTAATTTGGGTTTAAATTATCATCATCATTATTATTATCATTATCATTATTATTACCATTTCCACCATGGTGAGGAATTTCCCAAATCCCTCACCCATTCTTCACAAGTTTTTAATTCACACATTCTCTTACCTTCGTTTCGTCCTTTATTCATTGTAAACTTACGTGCTTTTCCTCATGAAAGTATACTGTTTATTTGGGTCCGCGACCCTTTAAATACTCTTTATTTGGGTCCGCGACCCTTTAAATACTCTTTATTTGGGTCCGCGACCCTTTAAATACTCTTTATTTGGGTCCACGACCCTTTAAATACTCTTTATTTGGGTCCACGACCCTTTAAGTACACTTTATTTGGGTTAGGGTTAGGGTTAGGGTTAGGGTTAGGGTTAGGGTATGTTTTCCGTCATGTTCCCGTTATGTTCCCATTATGTTACCGTCATGTTTCCGTTATGTTCCCGTTATGTTCCCATTATGTTACCGTCATGTTTCCGTCATGTTTCCGTTATGTTCCCGTTATGTTCCCATTATGTTTCTGTCATGTTCCCGTTATGTTTCCGTCATGTTCCCATTATGTTGCCGTCATGTTTCCGTCATGTTACCATCATGTTCCCATTATGTTTCCGTCATGTTACCGTCATGTTACCGTCATGTTACCGTTATGTTACCATCATGTTCCCATTATGTTACCGTCATGTTTCGGTCATGTTTCCGTCATGTTCCCATTATGTTCCCGTCATGTTACCATCATGTTCCCATTATGTTACCGTCATGTTTCGGTCATGTTTCCGTCATGTTTCCGTCATGTTCCCGTTATGTTTCCGTCATGTTACCGTCATGTTACCGTCATGTTACCGTTATGTTTCCGTCATGTTTCCGTCATGTTTCCGTCATGTTTCCGTCATGTTTTCCGTCATGTTTTCGTTATGTTTCCGTCATGTTTCCGTCATGTTTCCGTTATGTTCCCGTTATGTTACCGTCATGTTTCCGTCATGTTTCCGTTATGTTCCCGTTATGTTCCCATTATGTTTCCGTCATGTTTCCGTCATGTTCCCGTTATGTTTCCGTCATGTTCCCATTATGTTTCCGTCATGTTTCCGTCATGTTTTCCGTCATGTTTTCGTTATGTTTCCGTCATGTTCCCATTATGTTTCCGTCATGTTTCCGTCATGTTACCGTCATGTTACCGTCATGTTACCGTCATGTTACCGTCATGTTTCCGTCATGTTTCCGTCATGTTTTCCGTCATGTTTTCGTTATGTTTCCGTCATGTTTCCGTCATGTTTCCGTTATGTTCCCGTTATGTTACCGTCATGTTTCCGTCATGTTTCCGTTATGTTCCCGTTATGTTCCCATTATGTTTCCGTCATGTTTCCGTCATGTTCCCGTTATGTTTCCGTCATGTTCCCATTATGTTGCCGTCATGTTCCCGTCATGTTCCCCTTATGTTTCCGTTATGTTCCCGTTATGTTACCGTCATGTTTCCGTCATGTTTCCGTTATGTTCCCGTTATGTTCCCATTATGTTTCCGTCATGTTTCCGTCATGTTCCCATTATGTTGCCGTCATGTTCCCATCATGTTTCCGTTATGTTTCCGTCATGTTTCCGTCATGTTCCCGTTATGTTTCCGTCATGTTCCCATTATGTTGCCGTCATGTTCCCGTCATGTTCCCCTTATGTTTCCGTCATGTTCCCATTATGTTGCCGTCATGTTCCCGTCATGTTCCCCTTATGTTTCCGTCATGTTTCCGTTATGTTCCCGTTATGTTACCGTCATGTTTCCGTCATGTTTCCGTTATGTTCCCGTTATGTTCCCATTATGTTTCCGTCATGTTTCCGTCATGTTCCCGTTATGTTTCCGTCATGTTCCCATTATGTTGCCGTCATGTTCCCATCATGTTTCCGTTATGTTTCCGTCATGTTTCCGTCATGTTCCCATTATGTTACCGTTATGTTCCCATTATGTTACTGTTATTTTTCCGTCATGTTCCCATTATGTTTCCGTCATGTTTCCGTTATGTTTCCGTCATGTTTCCATTATGTTTCCGTCATGTTCCCATTATGTTGCCGTCATGTTCCCATTATGTTTCCGTCATGTTTCCGTCATGTTTCCGTCATGTTCCCATTATGTTTCCGTCATGTTCCCGTCATGTTCCCGTTATGTTCCCGTCATGTTCCCGTTATGTTTCCGTCATGTTTCCGTCATGTTCCCGTTATGTTTCCGTCATGTTTCCGTCATGTTCCCGTTATGTTTCCGTCATGTTCCCGTTATGTTTCCGTCATGTTTCCGTCATGTTCCCGTTATGTTTCCGTCATGTTCCCGTTATGTTTCCGTCATGTTTCCGTCATGTTCCCATTATGTTTCCGTCATGTTACCGTCATGTTTCCGTCATGTTCCCGTTATGTTCCCGTCATGTTCCCATTATGTTCCCGTTATGTTTCCGTCATGTTTCCGTCATGTTCCCATTATGTTTCCGTCATGTTCCCGTTATGTTCCCGTCATGTTCCCGTTATGTTTCCGTCATGTTTCCGTCATGTTCCCATTATGTTCCCGTCATGTTCCCATTATGTTACCGTTATGTTTCCGTCATGTTTCCGTCATGTTTCCGTCATGTTTCCGTCATGTTACCGTCATGTTTCCGTCATGTTTCCGTCATGTTTCCGTCATGTTTCCGTCATGTTACCGTCATGTTTCCGTCATGTTCCCGTTATGTTTCCGTCATGTTTCCGTCATGTTCCCGTTATGTTTCCGTCATGTTTCCGTCATGTTCCCATTATGTTTCCGTCATGTTCCCGTTATGTTTCCGTCATGTTTCCGTCATGTTCCCATTATGTTCCCGTCATGTTCCCATTATGTTACCGTTATGTTTCCGTCATGTTTCCGTCATGTTTCCGTCATGTTCCCGTTATGTTTCCGTCATGTTTCCGTCATGTTCCCATTATGTTTCCGTCATGTTACCGTCATGTTTCCGTCATGTTCCCGTCATGTTACCGTCATGTTTCCGTTATGTTCCCATTATGTTTCCGTCATGTTACCGTCATGTTTCCGTCATGTTCCCATTATGTTTCCGTCATGTTTCCGTCATGTTCCCATTATGTTTCCGTCATGTTACCGTCATGTTTCCGTTATGTTCCCGTCATGTTCCCGTTATGTTTCCGTCATGTTTCCGTCATGTTTCCGTTATGTTCCCGTTATGTTCCCATTATGTTTCTGTCATGTTCCCGTTATGTTTCCGTCATGTTCCCATTATGTTGCCGTCATGTTTCCGTCATGTTACCATCATGTTCCCATTATGTTTCCGTCATGTTACCGTCATGTTACCGTCATGTTACCGTTATGTTACCATCATGTTCCCATTATGTTACCGTCATGTTTCGGTCATGTTTCCGTCATGTTCCCATTATGTTCCCGTCATGTTACCATCATGTTCCCATTATGTTACCGTCATGTTTCGGTCATGTTTCCGTCATGTTTCCGTCATGTTCCCGTTATGTTTCCGTCATGTTACCGTCATGTTACCGTCATGTTACCGTTATGTTTCCGTCATGTTTCCGTCATGTTTCCGTCATGTTTCCGTCATGTTTTCCGTCATGTTTTCGTTATGTTTCCGTCATGTTTCCGTCATGTTTCCGTTATGTTCCCGTTATGTTACCGTCATGTTTCCGTCATGTTTCCGTTATGTTCCCGTTATGTTCCCATTATGTTTCCGTCATGTTTCCGTCATGTTCCCGTTATGTTTCCGTCATGTTCCCATTATGTTTCCGTCATGTTTCCGTCATGTTTTCCGTCATGTTTTCGTTATGTTTCCGTCATGTTCCCATTATGTTTCCGTCATGTTTCCGTCATGTTACCGTCATGTTACCGTCATGTTACCGTCATGTTACCGTCATGTTTCCGTCATGTTTCCGTCATGTTTTCCGTCATGTTTTCGTTATGTTTCCGTCATGTTTCCGTCATGTTTCCGTTATGTTCCCGTTATGTTACCGTCATGTTTCCGTCATGTTTCCGTTATGTTCCCGTTATGTTCCCATTATGTTTCCGTCATGTTTCCGTCATGTTCCCGTTATGTTTCCGTCATGTTCCCATTATGTTGCCGTCATGTTCCCGTCATGTTCCCCTTATGTTTCCGTTATGTTCCCGTTATGTTACCGTCATGTTTCCGTCATGTTTCCGTTATGTTCCCGTTATGTTCCCATTATGTTTCCGTCATGTTTCCGTCATGTTCCCATTATGTTGCCGTCATGTTCCCATCATGTTTCCGTTATGTTTCCGTCATGTTTCCGTCATGTTCCCGTTATGTTTCCGTCATGTTCCCATTATGTTGCCGTCATGTTCCCGTCATGTTCCCCTTATGTTTCCGTCATGTTCCCATTATGTTGCCGTCATGTTCCCGTCATGTTCCCCTTATGTTTCCGTCATGTTTCCGTTATGTTCCCGTTATGTTACCGTCATGTTTCCGTCATGTTTCCGTTATGTTCCCGTTATGTTCCCATTATGTTTCCGTCATGTTTCCGTCATGTTCCCGTTATGTTTCCGTCATGTTCCCATTATGTTGCCGTCATGTTCCCATCATGTTTCCGTTATGTTTCCGTCATGTTTCCGTCATGTTCCCATTATGTTACCGTTATGTTCCCATTATGTTACTGTTATTTTTCCGTCATGTTCCCATTATGTTTCCGTCATGTTTCCGTTATGTTTCCGTCATGTTTCCATTATGTTTCCGTCATGTTCCCATTATGTTGCCGTCATGTTCCCATTATGTTTCCGTCATGTTTCCGTCATGTTTCCGTCATGTTCCCATTATGTTTCCGTCATGTTCCCGTCATGTTCCCGTTATGTTCCCGTCATGTTCCCGTTATGTTTCCGTCATGTTTCCGTCATGTTCCCGTTATGTTTCCGTCATGTTTCCGTCATGTTCCCGTTATGTTTCCGTCATGTTCCCGTTATGTTTCCGTCATGTTTCCGTCATGTTCCCGTTATGTTTCCGTCATGTTCCCGTTATGTTTCCGTCATGTTTCCGTCATGTTCCCATTATGTTTCCGTCATGTTACCGTCATGTTTCCGTCATGTTCCCGTTATGTTCCCGTCATGTTCCCATTATGTTCCCGTTATGTTTCCGTCATGTTTCCGTCATGTTCCCATTATGTTTCCGTCATGTTCCCGTTATGTTCCCGTCATGTTCCCGTTATGTTTCCGTCATGTTTCCGTCATGTTCCCATTATGTTCCCGTCATGTTCCCATTATGTTACCGTTATGTTTCCGTCATGTTTCCGTCATGTTTCCGTCATGTTTCCGTCATGTTACCGTCATGTTTCCGTCATGTTTCCGTCATGTTTCCGTCATGTTTCCGTCATGTTACCGTCATGTTTCCGTCATGTTCCCGTTATGTTTCCGTCATGTTTCCGTCATGTTCCCGTTATGTTTCCGTCATGTTTCCGTCATGTTCCCATTATGTTTCCGTCATGTTCCCGTTATGTTTCCGTCATGTTTCCGTCATGTTCCCATTATGTTCCCGTCATGTTCCCATTATGTTACCGTTATGTTTCCGTCATGTTTCCGTCATGTTTCCGTCATGTTCCCGTTATGTTTCCGTCATGTTTCCGTCATGTTCCCATTATGTTTCCGTCATGTTACCGTCATGTTTCCGTCATGTTCCCGTCATGTTACCGTCATGTTTCCGTTATGTTCCCATTATGTTTCCGTCATGTTACCGTCATGTTTCCGTCATGTTCCCATTATGTTTCCGTCATGTTTCCGTCATGTTCCCATTATGTTTCCGTCATGTTACCGTCATGTTTCCGTCATGTTTCCGTCATGTTCCCATTATGTTCCCGTCATGTTCCCATTATGTTACCGTTATGTTTCCGTCATGTTTCCGTCATGTTTCCGTCATGTTTCCGTCATGTTCCCATTATGTTCCCGTCATGTTCCCGTCATGTTTCCGTCATGTTCCCATTATGTTTCCGTCATGTTACCGTCATGTTTCCGTCATGTTCCCGTTATGTTCCCGTCATGTTCCCGTTATGTTTCCGTCATGTTCCCATTATGTTCCCGTCATGTTCCCGTTATGTTTCCGTCATGTTCCCATTATGTTTCCGTCATGTTCCCGTTATGTTCCCGTCATGTTCCCGTTATGTTTCCGTCATGTTCCCATTATGTTCCCGTCATGTTCCCATTATGTTACCGTTATGTTTCCGTCCTGTTTCCGTCATGTTTCCGTCATGTTCCCGTCATGTTCCCATTATGTTACCGTTATGTTTCCGTTATGTTTCCGTCATGTTCCCGTTATGTTCCCGTCATGTTCCCGTTATGTTTCCGTCATGTTCCCATTATGTTCCCGTCATGTTCCCATTATGTTACCGTTATGTTTCCGTCCTGTTTCCGTCATGTTTCCGTCATGTTCCCGTCATGTTCCCATTATGTTACCGTTATGTTTCCGTTATGTTTCCGTCATGTTCCCGTTATGTTTAGAGTCAGAAGTGCTCAGGTCCAGATCGACTGTGCTGAGGTTAAGTGAAAGATAATGAGGTTAAAGTGTTGGTTTTCACTCGACAGACGGAGTCACTGAAGCCACAAGTTTAACCCTGACTTTAGAAACTCACCTTTATATCTTTATATCTGTATATCTTTATATCTTATATCTTATATCTTTATATCTGTATATCTTTATATCTTTATATCTTATATCTTTATATCTGCTGTTCTTTATATCTTATATCTTTATATCTTATATCTTCATATCTTTATATCTTATATCTTCATATCTTTATATCTTATATCTTTATATCTTATATCTTTATATCTGCTGTTCTTTATATCTTATATCTTTATATCTTATATCTTCATATCTTTATATCTTATATCTTCATATCTTTATATCTTATATCTTCATATCTTTATATCTTATATCTTTATATCTTTATATCTTATATCTTTATATCTGCTGTTCTTTATATCTTATAACTGTATATCTTTATATCTTTATATCTTTATATCTTATATCTGTATATCTTTATATCTTTATATCTGTATATCTTTATATCTTTATATCTTTATATCTGTATATCTTATATCTGTATATCTTTATATCTTTATATCTGTATATCTTTATATCTTTATATCTTTATATCTGTATATCTTATATCTGTATATCTTTATATCTTTATATCTGTATATCTTTATATCTTTATATCTTTATATCTGTATATCTTTATATCTGCTGTTCTTTATATCTTTATATCTTTATATCTGTATATCTTTATATCTGCTGTTCTTTCACAGAGGAACAAAGTTAAAACACAAAGATCACATTTAAACACGTGCCAGGGTTTCGTTACGTTACAAAGTACTGAGGGCTTTGTGTCCGCGCGCTGAAGCTGAAGTTACTGTGAGGAGAGACAGATGTGTTAGTCCTTTGGCGCCACCTGCTGGATGTTCGGACAGTTGCATGCTGTGACTCACAGAGAAAAAAAAGGCACATTTATCACATTTTAAAATCTCTTAACTTTAACTGAGTGCATTTTCTACAGGTCAGCTTTACCCAAATCTAAAAGCGTGAAAAACACACGACTAAAGAGCGATGGAAACGACAAAACACTGACCTATGTTTTCTTCTGTGAGGCTCCATGTGACACACTCAGTTACATTTACTCAAGTACTCGAGGAACCTTTTGAAGTAATTGTACTTTTGCAAGTTTTCTTATTCAGTACTTTTACTTCTTCTCGAGTAGTATTTAAACCAAATATCTGTTTCTGACTGAAGTCAAATAAAAGTAAATCCTCATTTTGACGTAAAACGTGTTTAGTGTTTTGTTTCTTAATTCTTCATTATTATTTGTTTTTATGGATTTAATTTGGAAATATTATGTTATATATATTATGTTTTGTCTCCACTGAATCATCAAACTGTTTTGCAGTGACTCAGTAAATACTCGAGTAACATTTACTCCAAGGACTGTTTTACCTTTACTTAAGTATTACTCTTACTGGAGTAATAGGATAGTTCTGCTTCCAAACAGCAGATCAGACGGTCCTGTAGCGCCCCCCAGAGGCCGTGAGAGGAGAGTGTATTATTATGTTCTCTCTCGATCATCCAGGTGACAGTCAAATATAAAACTTTAAAAAGTGATGAAATCTTTCCCTCTGGCTCAGGAGGAACAGCCTGAGGTCAGACTCTGTCAGACCCAGGAGGACTTCCATCAGGATTTACACATATAACGTCTGTGCAGGCTCTCAGTCGTACAGGGGTTGTCCGCATCTTCAATGAAAGTTCTTGAGTCCTTGTCTGTACTCTGTAGTTGTTGAACGTTTCACCTCTTCATCCAAAAGGCTTCGTCAGTGACACTAAAGTTCAGCTCAGATTAACTTTAGTGTTGCTGACGAAGCCTTTGACACACATGCAGTTAAAATGTTTTTTCCTCGAGCTTCAGACATAAAGTGTTCCACTTCACTCCAGAAGAACTGCTGAATATGTTTTGCACGTGCCGGGCTGATTTCTATGCTGCTGCAGGGAGCGCCTTCGTCCTACAGAGGGCGCCATTGATCCGCTTCTCAGATCTCCAACCTGTAGCTCCTCTTCCACCGGGACAAAAGCTTCATGTAACGATGGAAATAAACTACAGTTACTGTTATTACATCTGAGATCTAGAATCATGTTTCCTTCACGTTCTCATGGTGTGTTTTCATAAATATCAGAATGACCCACATTAACCTCTTACCCCCCGCTTTGACCGAGCACATTTCTCCAGTTCAGTTTAACCCAAATCTAAAAACGTCTCGACTGGAGTTTGTTTTTTCTTTATTTGTATTTGTTTATTTATTTAGATCCCCATTAGCTATTCTTCCTGGGGTCTTAACCATTTTAAACAAATATTAACATCAAGGCTGTGCAACACTGAAGACAAATACAGAAGTGCACACAACACACAACAAACAACACACAACACACAACACACAACACTCAACACTCAACACACACTTATAAAGTCATTACATGTTCCAGTTCCTCCAAAATAAATCGGTCTAAGTCTTTTGGAAAAACTAACTTTGTGAATCTGAAACCTGGGCTTGTGGGAGTGAGTTCTGCCACCTTTGCTCTAACACATGTTCTCTGGAGTTGATTTGTTCAACGGGCACGTAAAAAAAAAACGCCCTTCACTTGATCTGTAAGAAAGTCAGTCTATTATAAATCATTTCAGGTGCTTTTGTAATAATTATATTTTTTAGGAATTTAATAAGATAATAATTGATTCTGCTTCTTACATGGAGCCGTGCACTGATCGTGCACGTCCCTACTTGTTCTGAAAGAACAGGTGAGAACAAGCCGAGACGCTTCATCTGTTTAAATTATACTCTGTAGTTGTTGATGGAACAATAATCCACGTGACACAAAACTATTGCTTCACCAAAGTTTTCCGTGTACGAGTCGGTTTGCATGTTCTGCGGTCATACGTGTTTTATCTGAGCGTTCCAGTTCAGCCTCCACCGTCACAACAAGCAGTTTGTTCAATGATCGAACCACCAACACATTCAGAGCAGAAAGTTTACAGCCCACAGGCCAGAGTGACGCCTCATTTGAAAGCTAAGACCGACAAAACAGATTTTTTTTTTCCCGTTGTCGCCGCATTTATGTCACAAAGTGTTTTTATCACGTTTTTGTAGTTTTTTTTTTGTCATTTATTGTTGGATTTTATCACTTTTTTTAATGCTTTATTGTCATTTTTTTGCGCTTTCATCCTCGTTTTTGTCGCTATTTTGACCTTTTTTTTTCAAGAAGGCAAACCGGAGAAAAAGCCCTCGGTTAGAGCGGGGGTTAAGAGGTGTTGTCCGTGTTTCTGACAGGGATTCACTTTCCGACACTACACCGGCCCACTTCCTCCTGTCGCCGGTGTAACGCCATATTCCGCACCCCTGACCGCGGCTGGAGCAGTGTGTCCCCGCGAAGCAGCCGCTCAGGTCGTCGTGTTCCCGGCGCCTCGCTCTCACCGCTGTGCCTTAAAAAAACCGCCTCAAACCAACTCCACAAACCCCCGACAGCCTCGGCTCTCTCCACACCCACTCCACGGACACTTTTACACACTTTTCACGGCACTTTATGGATGTTTTTCTCCATTAAACGGACCAGGAAGCCGCTCGCCCTGCTCTGCTAACGGCGCTAACTTCTTACCAGTTACGTGTTGTGGATTTACCGACATTGTGTAACTTTTTGTGTCGGTTTGGACGCCTTTGGGCTTAGTCGGAGGCCCCGGGAGTGAGATGAAGCCAAGAAGGAGAAGATAACGCTGTTTGTAAAGGCTCTTTGGGGTCTCCTAAAGTCACGTCCGACACATCTGTTTCCTGTCACTTGGAGCCAAAATGGCCGCGGACGCGTCACTCAGTTTCAACTTGCTCAACAGAACTTGTAAGCTGGTGGTGCTGCTCTGTTTCCTCCACATCTCGGTCACTTTATTCTTCTACGTCCGCTCCTCCGACGACCGCTTCGCCTTCGTCCAAAACCAGCAGCACAACCCGAGGTTTGTCTCCTCCAACAGCCGCTGGAACCAGAGCCTCCAGACGGCCGGCCCGGAGGTGACAGAACCGCGGAGCACCGAGGAGGAGACGGGGAAACCGGAGGAGAAGAAAGCTCCAGAGCCCGAGAAGAAGCTGGAGAAGTGCCCCGAGACATCTCCACTGCTGGGTGAGTGACGGGCAGAGGTTTCCACTAAAACATGTACAATAAGTAGGGCAGCGCGATATGACCTAAAATCTCTATCGCGATATAAAAAATCACGATAACGTTATATTTGACAATGAACAAATGACTTTAAAATCCCAGCCTTGCGCCTATTGGGAAGATTGTTTTTTTTCAGCGCCACCAAGTTCCTCACAAATATGATCCACTCAAGCAGGTACACCCTCGCACCTGTCCCGTGTCTATATCCCCCTGCAGTCAGTTTATGCTGCTCTGACGGAGCTGAGCGGAACATTAATGATATCGGGTCCACAACGATATAGAAAAATTATATCGTGATAACGATCTGTTGACTTATATTTGATTTTTTAAAATTCAAATGTATACTTTCACACGCCGCTAGAGGGCGCTGCAGGCTAATCGGGCAGCAGAAAGGAGGTTTGGAGTGCGAGAGGGCAGAGGTTACTGCAATGAAGTAAACACAAAACCAGCTAATCACGGGCTAAAAGCTAGACGGGCTAAAAGCTAGACGGGCTAAAAGCTAGACGGGCTAAAAGCTAGACGAGCTAAAGGCTAGACGGGCTAAAGGCTAGACGGGCTAAAAGCTAGACGGGCTAAAAGCTAGACGGGCTAAAAGCTAGACGGGCTAAAAGCTAGACGGGCTAAAGGCTAGACGGGCTAAAAGCTAGACGGGCTAAAAGCTAGACGAGCTAAAGGCTAGAGGGGCTAAAAGCTAGACGAGCTAAAGGCTAGAGGGGCTAAAGGCTAGACGGGCTAAAGGCTAGACGAGCTAAAGGCTAGACGGGCTAAAGGCTAGACGGGCTAAAGGCTAGACGGGCTAAAAGCTAGACGGGCTAAAGGCTAGACGGGCTAAAAGCTCGACGGGCTAAAAGCTAGACGGGCTAAAGGCTAGACGGGCTAAAAGCTCGACGGGCTAAAAGCTAGACGGGCTAAAGGCTAGACGGGCTAAAGGCTAGACGGCCACAGCGAGAGGAACGAGTTTGCAGACGAGAGCTGGAAAACGTGCTGTTACATCTCCGTGACCAGGGCGTTGCCAAGGCGATGGATTCTGAGTGAGATGGAGAGTTCGGTATGCTAACCCCCCGAGCTGCTAACCCCCGAGCTGCTCCCGCTAACCCCCCGAGCTGCTCCCGCTAACCCCCCCGAGCTGCTCCCGCTAACCCCCCGAGCCGCTCCCGCTAACCCCCCCGAGCCGCTCCCGCTAACCCCCCCGAGCTGCTCCCGCTAACCCCCCGAGCTGCTCCCGCTAACCCCCCGAGCCGCTCCCGCTAACCCCCCGAGCCGCTCCCGCTAACCCCCCGAGCCGCTCCCGCTAACCCCCCGAGCCGCTCCCGCTAACCCCCCCGAGCCGCTCCCGCTAACCCCCCCGAGCCGCTCCCGCTAACCCCCCGAGCTGCTCCCGCTAACCCCCCGAGCTGCTCCCGCTAACCGCCCCGAGCTGCTCCCGCTAACCCCCCGAGCTGCTCCCGCTAACCCCCCGAGCCGCTCCCGCTAACCCCCCGAGCCGCTCCCGCTAACCCCCCCGAGCCGCTCCCGCTAACCCCCCCGAGCTGCTCCCGCTAACCCCCCGAGCTGCTCCCGCTAACCGCCCCGAGCTGCTCCCGCTAACCCCCCGAGCTGCTCCCGCTAACCCCCCGAGCTGCTCCCGCTAACCCCCCGAGCTGCTCCCGCTAACCCCCCCGAGCTGCTCCCGCTAACCCCCCGAGCTGTACAGTATCCTCTATCTTTGTTTCCTTTTTAATGTGCCGATAAAAGTATCGGATCGATGAGGAGCATCGATAAATCCTTAAAGAGCAACTAAACACCTAATCAACTTTTTGTTGCTGATAAACCATCTATACGGGTCACTAACATCTACATGTCCTTATCATTATTTTGACATTTTAGTGCAAACTTGTTCAAAATCCAATTTGTGTACAAACTAGGGCTGAACGATTTTGAGAAATAATCTAATTGCGATTTTTTTTCTTCAATATTGCGATTGCGATTAAATATGCGATTATTGTTGCAAGGTCCTCTTCTCATGTATTTTTCACCTAACACAAGCAATAAATCAGCCTGTTTCATAATAAACAATATTTGAAGTGAAAATTGCAACAAAATTGTTGCTTGACCTATTCAAAATGTGTGTGGACTGCACTTCTTAAACTGTCTGAACTTAACAGTACAGTCTATAAATAAATGCTAAATTATATAGATATGAAAAAAAAAATAACTCACTGATCCAGTCAGTAACATCACCCATACTAAAGTGCAGGAAAGTAAGAACAAACGTCTGCTTTAACTAGTTGGAAAAGTTTTAGGAAATCAAACTCCCAATTAATACAAAATAAGCTATTTAATTTATTAAATAGTACTTTATTATTTCGGCCAATCAAAGAGTCTGAGTTGCTTCAGATGCGCGTTATTGAAGGACACGGAGAGGCCAGATGGAGCACACGCCAAATCACAGTGGAATTAAGAGCAGCATTTTGGTTTTGGGATGTAACTTTGGACAATATGAAGAAAGAAAAGAACACTGACACAAGGAGACGGGACATGAGGTGCCAAACACAGACGCGTCTCTTTGACTCGCAGCCATTTAGTGACATTTCAGCTTAAACAGCACATTTCCTCAGCAAAATAAGACATGACACGGACTCCTGCCTCGGATCCTAGTTACCAACCCTTTTCATACAGCAGTTTAGTGTTTATATCTAGCGTCTGTACGACCTACGGAGCGGATATGCGGTAGACGCAAAGGTAAATAAAGGCACATCGCCTCCGCGGATACTTAATGGTCATGAAACGTCATTATGCTTTTGAGATAAGTTCTTTATCCACAACATTCCCAAACATAAGCCTCGTAAACTGAGCCACAAACGACTCTTTACTTTTTACAATCAGCACAGACTCACCTATATATGTCTGTGGAGGCAGAGGCGTGTGAATCCGGAGGTGAGGGAGTTTCTGTGTCACCAGAGCGTGTAGTAGCAGCATTGAAGTATATTGTAGCAGCGACAGCGTGATTAGCACTGTGGCTAACGCAATGCTAACGGAGAAAAGCAATATTCCTTCGCGGTGGCTGCATGATAAAAGCTGATATTTTCACTGTACATCCACAATCTACCGCGCACCTTAACTAGACTGAGACGTAAACAAAAGCAGCGACGGAGCGGACTTTGCTGCCATATCTCGTTGCTCTATTTACTTCCCAAATCGCGTGCCCTGCGATTACGAAATCGCGTTGTGTAATATCGCGATAAAATTGCAAATGCAATTAATCGTTCAGCCCTAGTACAAACCCGTCTGTTCAGCGCCCTCACGTTTGAACAGCACTCACTGCATTTGAATTTAGGGGTTGGCTGATGACGTACCATCATACGTCGCCAAGTCCGCCGCTGTGGTATAAAAGCTGACCCCTCCCCTTTTGTGACGTGTGCACAACATGCCGGTCACAGAGCAGCCAGGGAGCGGGAGGATGAGGAGAGAAGACCCGAGACGGGATTAGACGCTTCACAGCAGCTTCACACACTGCCCGCTATATCTTAATAATGACTTTACAATGTAACATGCAAACAATAAACTCTAAGCTCTTGTATTATAATATGAGCCTTGATATTGAGGAGCTGATGAGGCTCTGAATGAGACTTTTAGTTTCTGTGTGTTTAGTTTCTCATTCATTTATCCAGCAATTCTGACATGACTTCGTAACATAAATACCATGGAGCCTATGTGGAGGGTATATACATTTCTTTAACACATGCTTGTAATGAGAGATTAATTCATGACAGATAAAAACAGGTCATAATGGATGATGGAGACGAATGAAATGATCCCGATATTTTTAAATCTGTGACTTTGCGTTTGTAAAGTCTGAGCGTCTCCGTTTGTGTGAGATGTTAAAGCGCTTCGGCCTCTGCCGCAGTGAGTGGGTCCACAGTCCACTCCCTGTTTGTTTTTTCCTTTTGCAGCTGAAACAACACCCAGGTCAAAGGTCACAGCCCCTTCACGATCACTCAGACCTGCTCCAGACCCAGGTTCATCCTGGTTTGGCTCATCAGAACAGAACTCATTAACATCATCTGAAACCTCCATGAAACCTCCGTGTACGCCTCGCAGCAAACGAGGAGCGGCTCGTCTCCGATTACGAAAACCGGTTTGACCTGATCCAGGTTTGACACTCAGCGGCTCCAGAGCTCGGCATAGTGAGAATCCAGATCTTTGCAGAAACCTGTAAAAATGTGCTGCAAACAACTGTGGTAACTTGACATCGCTCTGTGGCTGAAAAAGAGAATTGTCCTGAACAGAAAAACACATTTCTCCCCAACCTTTGGAGTAAAAAGTGTTTAAGAAAAATACTGTATGATGAATAAAACACGAGTTATCTCCGATATCTACCAAATCTGGCCCTTGAGCAGATCTAATGTGAAACAATAATGATATGTATTATGACTTAAAATGAGGTGCATGAAATTGGGTTTCAGCATTTACTAAATCTGTTTTGTTGGAAAAAAATATTGACAGATGTTCATCAAATGTGTAAATTAGCAGTTTATAACCTGGCTCATTTGCAATTTATAAAAAATATATCGGCCGCACCGTCATATAGGCCGGAGATTACGGTAGTTTTGAAGACAATCATTTTCACTTCTAGATCACGTTTTGAAGAACAGCAGCAAAAGGGAGAGCTTTTAGTTTTTGCACTGAATCGAGTTGGTTGGAGCCTCCCCCACGCGAGCCCATCCCTATCAGCAGGTGGGGCATACTAAGCAGCATGTTCTTCTGTCCGCAGTCGGCCCGCTGAGGGTGGAGTTCATGAAGCCCAGCCCCGACTTGGAGCAGGTGAAGAAGGACAACCCCAGAGTGGCCAGCGGGGGGCGCTTCAGGCCGTCGGACTGTGTGGCTCTGCAGAAAGTGGCCCTCATCATCCCCTTCAGGAACCGAGACGAGCATCTCAAATACTGGCTCTACTACCTCCACCCCATCCTCCAGAGGCAGCAGCTGGACTACGGCGTCTACGTCATCAACCAGGTACGAACACCTCCATCCTCCAGAGGCAGCAGCTGGACTACGGCGTCTACGTCATCAACCAGGTACGAACACCTCCATCCTCAGAGGCAGCAGCTGGACTACGGCGTCTACGTCATCAACCAGGTACGAACACCTCCATCCTCAGAGGCAGCAGCTGGACTACGTCATCAACCAGGTACGAACACCTCCATCCTCCAGAGGCAGCAGCTGGACTACGGCGTCTACATCATCAACCAGGTACGAACACCTCCATCCTCCAGAGGCAGCAGCTGGACTACGGCGTCTACGTCATCAACCAGGTACGAACACCTCCATCCTCCAGAGGCAGCAGCTGGACTACGGCGTCTACGTCATCAACCAGGTACGAACACCTCCATCCTCCAGAGGCAGCAGCTGGACTACGGCGTCTACGTCATCAACCAGGTACGAACACCTCCATCCTCCAGAGGCAGCAGCTGGACTACGGCGTCTACGTCATCAACCAGGTACGAACACCTCCATCCTCAGAGGCAGCAGCTGGACTACGTCATCAACCAGGTACGAACACCTCCATCCTCCAGAGGCAGCAGCTGGACTACGGCGTCTACATCATCAACCAGGTACGAACACCTCCATCCTCCAGAGGCAGCAGCTGGACTACGTCATCAACCAGGTACGAACACCTCCATCCTCCAGAGGCAGCAGCTGGACTACGTCATCAACCAGGTACGAACACCTCCATCCTCCAGAGGCAGCAGCTGGACTACGTCATCAACCAGGTACGAACACCTCCATCCTCCAGAGGCAGCAGCTGGACTACGTCATCAACCAGGTACGAACACCTCCATCCTCCAGAGGCAGCAGCTGGACTACGTCATCAACCAGGTACGAACACCTCCATCCTCCAGAGGCAGCAGCTGGACTACGTCATCAACCAGGTACGAACACCTCCATCCTCCAGAGGCAGCAGCTGGACTACGTCATCAACCAGGTACGAACACCTCCATCCTCCAGAGGCAGCAGCTGGACTACGTCATCAACCAGGTACGAACACCTCCATCCTCAGAGGCAGCAGCTGGACTACGTCATCAACCAGGAACGAACATCTCCATCCTCCAGAGGCAGCAGCTGGACTACGTCATCAATCAGGTACGAACATCTCCATCCTCAGAGGCAGCAGCTGGACTACGTCATCAACCAGGTACGAACATCTCCATCCTCAGAGGCAGCAGCTGGACTACGTCATCAACCAGGTACGAACACCTCCATCCTCCAGAGGCAGCAGCTGGACTACGTCATCAACCAGGTACGAACACCTCCATCCTCAGAGGCAGCAGCTGGACTACGTCATCAACCAGGTACGAACACCTCCATCCTCAGAGGCAGCAGCTGGACTACGTCATCAACCAGGTACGAACACCTCCATCCTCCAGAGGCAGCAGCTGGACTACGTCATCAACCAGGTACGAACACCTCCATCCTCCAGAGGCAGCAGCTGGAGAAATACGGTACAATAATGAAGATCACTGCTCTGCTGCAGCGCTGCCTTCGTCTGGTGTTCGCCTGATGTAAAGTCTTCTGCTTTTGAGCTGGTTTCTATCCAAGCACTAGCCTGGCTTTACCAGACCCTCGTACTCTTTTGTTTCCTACAAGGGTCTGGATCTTCACAATGGAGCTCTGTTAACAGTTGGGAGGGGGGGAACTCCTTTGGAACAATTGGATCTGATTTTTTCCTAGCGTTTGGTCTCGGGATGTCGAGATTAATCGTTTTTACGATTATAAAAGTACACGGTAGGTTTTCCGTAAGAGTTTCAGAAGCCACGGTTTACCGCGGACATGTTTCCCGCTGACGCACGAGCCGCTGTACGTCATAAACAACGTAAACTCGCCGGTAGTTGAGGAGGCAGGAGGACGCTCTCCTCCACTGTTGTATCCATCCAAAAACGCTTGAAGTCAGCAGAGTGGGACCTCTTTAGGATCCAGAACATGACCAAGGCGTTGTTGTCGATGGACGTCCGTTATGCAAATCCTGTCGTCAGGAAGTTGCAGCAAAAGGCGCTGGTATCGGCTACGTCGAATATAAACATCTCAGATAATCCTTCGCTGTGAATGTCCAGGTCAAGGTAACGAACGAATAATGAATAATCATGAATCAAAAAATTGAAATCAGACCCAGACGTACATGTCGGTAAAAGATAATTGACCCGTGTTTACGGCTAAGGCCGGGCCATCCAAACAGTCTTTCCTCCTTCCTTTTTCACGCCTAGATTAATACTTCTCCGATTTCTATTCGTCTCAGGCTTCAGCCCTTAATCCGTGCAGAGTCCTGGTTTATCTTACAAACCAAAGGCTCAGAGAAAGTGGTAAAGTGACGTCAGGCTCCTGTCGAACAAAGACCTGAGCTCAGGTGTGGCATCGACAAACACCCTCAACCACAGAACTCTGACACCACCTGCAGAGCTCTCACCTACAGACGCAACACTTTCAAACACACCTGTATTAGGTTAAAGGTCCAGACGCTGCAGGTGAACACATGGAGCTTTCCTGTCAGTGTCGAGATGTGTGTCTAGTTTCTCCTTAAGGTTTTACTCAGAGTAGAAAACAGCCCGAACGCTCTCTCTCTGATGTTTATTCTCTAAAGTAACTGCAACGACTGCGACATTTATGAAAGTTTAAAAAGGTTTTTATCAAAACATAAACAAAATGTACATGTTCGTTTCCAAAATCTTGTTTTGTTTCTTGGTCAAACAGTCTTGGAGTCATAATGTTCACCTCGGTTAAGTTTTCTACTGTTCCAATCTGTAACTGGTTATCTTGCACCAGGGAAAACAAAAACACTCACATTTTTAAAGCCCATAATCTAACATCCGGCTGAAGCGTAGGACAGCTCGGTGCCAAAGTTTGTTGAACGTTAGCCAACACCGTAGCTAAACACATAGTTACTGTTAGTGTTATTGTTGAAACAGTAATTCACTCTGTTGTCTGTAGAGGGAGCTCCAGACAGTCATTTAAAACCCTTGTGCTCGAGTTTCAAAATGATAAAATGTAACATAGTCCTGATCAAGTCCCGACTAGTTGAAAGATGGCACAAAGGAAATCACTTTTTGCTTGGTTGGATCTTAACGAGGTTCTGAGTAGAACTTTATTATGAAGAAGAAATGGGAGCGAGACCAAACGTTTTCCTGAGTAGCATATTGATGGTGTTGCATATTGAAGTTCTACTTGAAACTTTAAGATCCAACCACACCAAACGTTTGATCGGACTGTATCATTACTGATGCCAAACGTACTGTAGTTCTGTTTCAAAGTCCATGTGCATGAAATGTCCATTTGCTGAGACGTCACCACCTGATCCTTAAGTGCCATGAACACCTGCTGGGCTGAGAGAGGAACACCAGAGCAACCGTTCCCTCCTCAAACACACACAAATACATTTAGTTTTTTCATCCTGCTATAAATATTGTAAACTCTGGAAAAAAGAAACAAATAACAGTGCATTGTTTAGTTATGACTAGCAGCTTAGATGTTTTGGGCTACATTAGTGCCAATTACACAAATGTAAGTTCGAGAACAGTGATCTGATCAGAATTACAGCAGGACTGTGGATTGAGACTAAACCGACAAAACAAAAAGAATGAAACTTAAGCTGGTCGCCATACCAGGGTAGGAGTAAAATGTGTCTAACCCTGGATCAGGAAGTAAGGACTAACAAAGGACTTAACCAGGCCAAAGCAAAGGCGTGGCTCCGTCAGTATCAGGATGAAACTATGGCTCAACAGAAATATTTTTATTGAGTAAGAACAAGTCACAACAACACTGGAGGAATTCCTACAGCCGTACACCATGTCTCCTTTATACATATGTCCCGCTGGAGCCACACAGCTTAAGGTTTGTGACTCACTTTTGGGTCCCGAGTCTTGACCCACCAGTTGAGAACCACCTACATAGTGTGGAATGATGAAGACATTTACCTGCAATCCTGCACGTGGAGAGTCCAGCCTCGCTGTAGGGCCTCGTGCGCTTCTACCTGGAGAAATAGTTATACATAATTAAAAGAAATAACATTTTATAAAACTATCACATTTAGAAATGACAAAATGTGATTAAAACTAAAAGCGTTTTTGTCCAAAAGACTAAAACTAACAGGGCTGCCAAAAACAACACTGCGTTACAGCATTGAGACCCATCAACACGCTGAGGACAAGCCACGATCCGAAGAAGTTCATGTTTGATACTCGCATCTCCCACAAATCATTTTGACAAAAAAATAATAATTGTGATAACACTGAATAAAGTTGAAATAATGATCAAGGCAGCTCTCAAAAAGTGATATTAATAAAAGGTAGAAAGGTTTACGATTCACTTTTGGGTCCTGAGTGTCGATCCACCAGTTGAGAACCACTGATCTAGTGCAGAGGCTTCAGTCTCGCTGTGGGGAGCCTCGGGAGCCTCTGGAACCTCAGGAGCCTCAGGAGCCTCACGTCCTTCTTGTGGAGGGACCTTTTGTTATCAAACAAAACAAGACATTTTTAAGTCAAAAGCATAATTTTTTTTTGAAGAATTAAAAAGATCTAATCCTAAGGGCATGGCTATATGACAAAAATAAGAACTGGTATGATAACGGTATAAATTACGATGTCATTTACACTTAAATTGCACAACTGCAGCCTTTCAGACGAGCACACACATGAACAGCAGGGCCTCAGGGGACGGAATATTGCACATGTATTTTCCTCAAACCACCTTGAGAACATCAAAGACGCGTCTGAAACGCCCGTACCTGTGCGTGCTCAAACGCCACCTAGTTAAAAAGGGTTACTATAACGCAGCCCCTTTGAGCCACGATGGCTTAGTGGGTTTGAGAAGATGGGTGGTTGGGATTTACAGTGTACAAAAAGACAGAAAAAAAAACTTTTATCCAAATTTCTACACATTTTCCCACTTTTTTCTCTTCTTTTGTTAACATTTAGTTTAACTTGCGTTTCTTTTAACTTTTGTCCCTGTTTTTCCCATACATCCCCAATTCCCACACACACACTTTTCCCCAAATTCTTGTTGACCAACAGCATCAAACCTTAAATATAAAGATTTTGTTTTCTCAGTTCCTGCTTTAGACACTTTTATTTTCCCGATCGCAGCCTGGTTTGGGTTAACGCTGCCTATGAATGAATGTGTGTAAATGTCTAATGCCTCGTTTTAACCCGATGCTCTTTGTAAACTGGTTCTAACTTCTTCTGTCTCTCTTCTCTCTGGCTGCTGTTCTTTGCATCTGCATGTTCTTGGCAGACGACTCCTCAGCCGCTCGGCATCATGGGTAACGGGCTTTTTCTTCTTCTACTGCTTCACGTTACAGTAAAACGCACCGCTGTCTCCTGCTCTGTCTGCGCTAACGGCGCTAACACCGACTCGTCTGCTCATTAGAACTAAAAACTAAACCCAGACTAACAAGTTAAACGGGACGGTAAACGGTATTTGATTACTCTCGAATATCGCAATAACGATGTAGAGCTTTTGTACTAAAGCCTTTTAATTTAGGTCGTTAGAAAATAAAGGCTAAACATGAGCTAAACTGGGGCTAAACATGAGCTATACTGGGGCTGAACATGAGCTACACTGGGGCTGAACATGAGCTACACTGGGGCTAAACATGAGCTAAACTGGGGCTAAACATGAGCTATACTGGGGCTAAACATGAGCTATACTGGGGCTAAACATGAGCTATACTGGGGCTAAACATGAGCTATACTGGGGCTAAACATGAGCTACACTGGGGCTAAACATGAGCTATACTGGGGCTGAACATGAGCAATACTGGTGCTGAACATGAGCTATACTGGGGCTAAACATGAGCTACACTGGGGGTAAACATGAGCTAAACTGGGGCTAAACATGAGCTAAACTGGGGTTAAACATGAGCTACACTGGGGCTAAACATGAGCTACACTGGGGCTAAACATGAGCTAAACTGGGGCTGAACATGAGCTATACTGGGGCTAAACATGAGCTAAACTGGGGTTAAACATGAGCTACACTGGGGCTAAACATGAGCTACACTGGGGCTAAACATGAGCTACACTGGGGCTAAACATGAGCTACACTGGGGCTAAACTGGGGCTGAACATGAGCTATACTGGGGCTAAACATGAGCTACACTGGGGCTAAACATGAGCTACACTGGGGCTAAACATGAGCTAAACTGGGGCTGAACATGAGCTACACTGGGGCTAAACATGAGCTACACTGGGGCTAAACATGAGCTACACTGGGGCTAAACATGAGCTACACTGGGGCTAAACATGAGCTATACTGGGGCTAAACATGAGCTACACTGGGGCTAAACATGAGCTACACTGGGGCTGAACATGAGCTACACTGGGGCTGAACATGAGCTATACTGGGGCTAAACATGAGCTACACTGGGGCTAAACATGAGCTACACTGGGGCTAAACATGAGCTACACTGGGGCTAAACATGAGCTATACTGGGGCTGAACATGAGCTACACTGGGGCTGAACATGAGCTACACTGGGGCTAAACATGAGCTAAACTGGGGCTAAACATGAGCTATACTGGGGCTAAACATGAGCTATACTGGGGCTAAACATGAGCTATACTGGGGCTAAACATGAGCTATACTGGGGCTAAACATGAGCTACACTGGGGCTAAACATGAGCTATACTGGGGCTGAACATGAGCAATACTGGTGCTGAACATGAGCTATACTGGGGCTAAACATGAGCTACACTGGGGTAAACATGAGCTAAACTGGGGCTAAACATGAGCTAAACTGGGGTTAAACATGAGCTACACTGGGGCTAAACATGAGCTACACTGGGGCTAAACATGAGCTAAACTGGGGCTGAACATGAGCTATACTGGGGCTAAACATGAGCTAAACTGGGGTTAAACATGAGCTACACTGGGGCTAAACATGAGCTACACTGGGGCTAAACATGAGCTACACTGGGGCTAAACATGAGCTACACTGGGGCTAAACTGGGGCTGAACATGAGCTATACTGGGGCTAAACATGAGCTATACTGGGGCTAAACATGAGCTACACTGGGGCTGAACATGAGCTACACTGGGGCTAAACATGAGCTAAACTGGGGCTGAACATGAGCTATACTGGGGCTAAACATGAGCTACACTGGGGCTAAACATGAGCTACACTGGGGCTAAACATGAGCTACACTGGGGCTAAACATGAGCTATACTGGGGCTAAACATGAGCTACACTGGGGCTAAACATGAGCTACACTGGGGCTGAACATGAGCTACACTGGGGCTGAACATGAGCTATACTGGGGCTAAACATGAGCTACACTGGGGCTAAACATGAGCTACACTGGGGCTAAACATGAGCTACACTGGGGCTAAACATGAGCTACACTGGGGCTAAACATGAGCTACACTGGGGCTAAACATGAGCTACACTGGGGCTGAACATGAGCTACACTGGGGCTAAACATGAGCTACACTGGGGCTAAACATGAGCTAAACTGGGGCTAAACATGAGCTACACTGGGGCTAAACATGAGCTACACTGGGGCTAAACATGAGCTACACTGGGGCTAAACATGAGCTACACTGGGGCTAAACATGAGCTACACTGGGGCTAAACATGAGCTAAACTGGGGCTAAACATGAGCTACACTGGGGCTAAACATGAGCTATACTGGGGCTCATGTTTAGCTCATGTTAAACCTGAGCATTTTAGTTTCTCAGGTTCAGTCCCATTTACTTTGTGTAACAGTAAAGTTTGATCCTTTATTGTTGGTGCAGGTTGAACGTGGTAACAGTATCTTAATCAACAGAGAGCTCTTATTACCTCAGCCACGTAAAACCGGTTTATCTGGATATTTGTACAAACCAATACCAAAGCTTTCCTGTGTGTGTTATGCTCTTGCTGGTTTCGCCTCTTACATTTTCTCCAGTTTGGCTTCACCCAAATCTGAAAGCTTCTGGAAAAGTGTCAAAACAGCAACAAATGAGACAAAACGAGGATGAAAATGCAACAAAAGAGTAAAGGGCATCAATGCGAGGAAAAAGATCAGTTTAGATGAGTTTTGTCGGCCTTAGCTTTCAAATGAGGCGTTACACTGGCCTGTAAGATGTAACCTTTTTCCCTTCATTGTTTGTAAACCTGAAACAAGCCGGTATATTAAATGTCCTCCTGATTTAAGTATGTGATAGTTGTTCTTCTTTTGTGAAGGAAGGAGACGCCACGTTTAACCGAGCCAAACTGCTGAACATCGGCTACATGGAGGCTCTGAAGGACTACGACTACGAGTGCTTCGTCTTCAGCGACGTGGACCTCATCCCCATGGACGACCGCAACATCTACAAGTGCTTCAGTCAGCCGCGGCATCTGTCAGTGTCCATGGACAAGTTCGGCTTCAGGTACTAACGTGGGCTAGGCGAGGGCTAGGCGTGGGCTAGGCGTGGGCTAGGCTCGGCGTGGGCTGGGCTAGGCGCGGGGCTAAACAAGTCCAGCATCTCTCAGCACATATGAACTAAAGTCTCTTAAAGGCGTCCTAAACATTTGGACATGTCTCCCGTTGCTCCAGCTCACATGATCACATGACTTCATCACTAGAATGTCGTCATCTCGACCAGTCTCTGATCTCCGTTAGTAAATGACTCCGCCCGTCCCAGAGCGGCTCTGACCCGGGTCAGATCGTCTAATGGAATCTGTGTGTGGCAGACTCCCGTACAACCAGTACTTCGGAGGAGTGTCGTCCATGAGCAAAGAGCAATATCTGAAGATCAACGGCTTCCCAAACAACTACTGGGGCTGGGGCGGAGAGGATGACGACATCTTCAACAGGTGAGCTCTGGACTCGACTGGACCGGACCGGACTGGACCTATGCCTAGGCCCTCATGTGACTCGTGTGACTGCTGCAGGCTGGCGTCCAAAGGCATGTCCATCTCCAGACCGAGCGGTGAAGTCGGGAAGTGCAGGATGATCCGCCACGAGAGAGACCAGAAGAACGACCCCAACCCTCAGAGGCAAGTTATTATTCAGGCTGGGCACCGTTAAACCAAACCAGGACCATCTCAGAAACAAACTTTAGGCTCTACTGTCTCTTTAGATCCAAGTGTTGATGCTGTTGGTCCAGGGCAGGATTAAAGGCTCAAATATATTATTCCTTCCCCCCATTTCTTCCCCTGTTTTTGTCCCTTTAGTATCAGGTGAAACTCGGAAAATTAGAATATCGTTAAAAAGTGCTTTCATTTCTGTTATTTAACTAAAAGTTATATATGATAGACTCATTACATGCAGAGTGAGATATGTATAGCCTTTGTAATAATTGTGATTATTATGGCTCAGCTTGTAAAAACCCACATTATAAATCTAATAAAATTATTTATTTTGAAAATAAATTGGCAGGAGAAAAACAGCAGAGCAAAGCTGAAATCTTTGATGGATACATTTAAATATAAGCAAATGATAAACAAACCTACTCGAATCACCAGACACAGCGAAACACTGACTTGGTTTTTGTAAATGGACCAGAAACTAAAACGTATAACCTGATAACAGGGCTTACCGATCATGACATTAGTTGTCAGAAAGTTAACTAAAAAGCGTCTCATTAATCATAACAAAGCAGAGAACAAAATAAAAACAACAGGGATTCCCAAAGCAAAAATAAATGATTTTGAAAATGAGTTAAACCAAATTGGAACAGTGTTACTGCCGAGTCTGATTTAAATTTGAGTGCATCCAATGTTGTTACTAAATTAAATGATGTAATAAATAAACATACACAAAGTTGGACTCATAAACCAGGAAGGTATTCTCTTCCGTGGTTCAATAGCGACGTTTGGCGAATGGCTAAAAATCGTGACCTTGCACTCAAAAAGCTTTTCAAATCTAGGAATAATCTGACCATCTAATTTTCACTGGTCTCAGGAATAGTTTAGTTTTTGCAAAGCAAAAACTAAATACTTTACAAAAATGACAGAAGAAGGAAATGGAAGCAGCTCCAAACTACGGCAACATATAAACAAATTGACAAATTCTAATCGGAAAAACCATCAAATGACAGATTGCCTCAAAATTGATGATAATTATCTTAATGACAATCAGTCAATTGCAAACGAGTTCAACAAATTCTTTTTTCAATCAGTCCACAATCTAGCCCAACCTTTCAAGGGCAAATTGCCTTCTAAGAGCAAAACACAGCTTAACCGTACAGATCATTTTAAAATCAGGGAAGTTTTGCATGAAGTAAGGAAAATTATAGTCAATATGAAAGATTCTACATGAAGAGACGTACATAGTCTTAATGTAGCTCTAATTAAAAACATCTAAGCAGCTTACGTGATCCTATAACTTACCTTGTAAACTTGTCAATACAAACAAACACTTTCCCTCAGAGCTGGAAGATTTGCTGTAATCACTCCAATGTATAAGTCAGGCGACAGAGACCAAGCCGGCAGCTACAGGCCTATTTCCATTCTCCCTGTAGGCTCCAAAGTGCTGGAAAAAAAACATCTAGAAAACAACCAACTGTTGCATCCCCAACAGTTTGGGTTCAGACAAACATACAGCAGAAACCGCCAACTGCTTCTTGTTGGAACAGATCAAAGGTTCTCTGGATAAAGGGAACGCCGTGTGTTTCTAGACCTGAAGAAGGCCTTCCACACAGTGGACCATTGCATCTTATTGCAGAAATTACAGCAATTCCAATGTTCAGCTACAGCTCTTCATGGTTTAAGTCCTACCTGGAGGGTAGAGAACAATGTGTGAAAGTAGGAAGCGTTAAATCCACCCTGAGTCCAAATGACTTAGGAGTGCCTCAAGGGTCAGTCCTAGGACCGTTGTTGTTTTCAATGTATATAAATGATCTCCCAGATTGCTGTCAGGGTGTAAAGTGCCAGCTTTATGCTGATGACAGTTATTAATGTGTCAGCAAAAACATCTGCACTGGCTGGGCCGCGGTTAACACAGGCTTTACATCTCAAGATGGCTCCAACTGTCCCATTTAACTTTAAATGTAAAGAAAACATTCTCAATGTGTTCCTCTATCAGCCGGAGGTCCCCTGACCGCACCTGTGAGGTTCAATTAGAACATGAACCCATTCAGGAGGTTCATGAAACCAAATACTTGGGCGTTATCTTAGATAAACACCTGAAGTTCCAAAGTCAAGTAAACAACGTCTGCAGGAAAGTCAAATCAAATCTGACCTGTTTTTGTTTTATAAGAAGAGAGTTATCACCAGGCGGCTTTATTGTATAAGCAGGCAGTGGTTTTTTCACATCTGTCCTACAGCAGGTCACAAACATCAGCGTCCACTCTGGAACCAGTCACTTCTCTGTATAAACAGGCAATCAAGATATTCGACAAGAAACCTCTGAGATCATTGTGATATCAAACAAAAGCACAAGCTTTTTACTTTTGAAAACTTTGTAGATTTTAGTATAATGAAATTGGCTTTTAAAAGTCTGAACAACTGCGTGTCTCTGTTCTCTGGCCTCATGGTGAGGAGGTTCTCTCAGACCTTCCAGCAGAGCCTCAGTTAGTGGAGATTGTGTGCTCCCAAAGTATAGAAAATCTTTTGGACAGTCGAGCTTCTCCTTCAGAGGCTACACTGTGGAACCCTCTCCCCACTGCACTGAACCTGCAGACTCGTATCAACATCTTCACCAGAGGCTCAAACAGTGGCTTAAATCTGGAACTTCTCCCATGTGTAAAATGTGCCTTATCTTGTTTAATAATGCGTTTTATTCTCAATGAAGGTACTTGATTCATCTTCTGTACTCAGTAGTTGAAGTCTTCGAACGTTTCGCCTCTCATCCAAAAGGCTTCGTCAGCGACAGAGGTCACAATCTGCACGCAGCTGAATATATAGACCAACAGGGAGGAGTTAGGGTAGGCCAGTCTCCTCCCCTCTAATCACAGCTACTCTCACCTGGGGGTAAACACCTTTGAAATAGAGCGTCTCTAACGATCTGCTCACCTCAGTATCGGTGAGTCATGTCCTAATCACTACCCAGTATCTGTCCCATTCAAGGCTAATCACTGCTAATTACCTGCCTATTGTTCTTTTGTTGGCTGAGGTGCCGTCTCCCTGGGCTGGCCAAGCCTTTTTGGTTTCTCCCGAAGGAGATTGGAGTAAAGGGACGGAAGATTAAATCTGAGACCGCCATTTCGGTTCATGGAGGGGTTTTCTTTCCTGACAAAAATAGCTTCTTTAACTCCTCTTTCAAACCAACGTTCTTCTTTAGCTAAAATGTTAACCTCCCCGTCCTCAAAGGAGTGGTTCGAGGCTTTGAGGTGGAGGTGCACCGCCGACTGACTTTTATTGTAACCTTGTTTTATCTCGGTTTTATCTCTAAAAGCCCCTATGGACAGGTGTGGAAAATTAGCACCTGTGCTATAACACTTTAAACAATGCATCTGGTTCGTCCAATGTTAATTGCTATGTCCATATTAAATAAATACAAAAATGAAAAAAAAAATGGACTGTAAACCAAAATCATAAGAACTAAAGGCTTGACCATCTCCTGCCAAACTCCCGATTACAGTGAAAGAAACAAGTATGATGGCGGGGGATATATTTGCATGATCTGGCAACCCTGCCCTGGAGAAGAAGTGCAGATTTTATTTTAATTTAATCCAAGATTGTTTTAAATATGGCCCGTTTTCCACAGGTTTTACCCTTTGTCCTCACGTTTGAGACGGTCTCACTGGCCTCTCTACTTCTGCTACTCTTTCCAACAAATGTCCTCAATGAAAAACAGAATAATTTATGGAATATCAAACAATATTAGTAAGTTTCTTTCATCAGGTACAAGGCGAGAAACCTGGTATTACACGGAGGCCAAACAAAGGAACGTTTGTTCTTTGTGCTCGAGTCACTTTGCAGGTCACGAGTCTGTGTCATGTATTAGTTTCACATTTTAAGTTGAATGACAGAAATAAATGATGCAAAGTAAAAGAACATTATTGATCTGTTTTCTGGTTCTAAATAGAACCTGTAAATACCGGTATAGACGTAGGTTCTAAAGTGCTCCTGTTTCCTCAGGTTTAACCGAATCGCTCACACCAGAGACACGATGCACACGGACGGCATTAACTCTCTGAAGTACCGCGTGGTAAAGACGGAGCGACTCCACCTGTTCACCAGGATCACTGTGGACGTGGGCCCCGCCCCCAAAAAACGCTGACCCCGCCCCCGGACCCCGCCCTCTGTGGGACTT
This sequence comes from Proterorhinus semilunaris, assembly GCA_021464625.1. Classification (NCBI taxonomy): domain Eukaryota; kingdom Metazoa; phylum Chordata; class Actinopteri; order Gobiiformes; family Gobiidae; genus Proterorhinus; species Proterorhinus semilunaris. Next base: position 639,216 of record JAJBBP010000027.1, on the reverse strand, counting down.
GAATCTGGCTGGACTCGGACGTGTTTAATCCTTGTTTTTTTGCACTTTTTTATGGCTGTGTTTGATTTAAAGCTCTCGAGGGAAACCAACATGGCTGCCGGGTTAAAGGCGACGCTGCCGGAGCAACGAGGATCTGTCCTAGTTTTAACCTCTTACCCCAGGCTTTAACCGAGCACATTTACTCCAGCTTTACCCAAATCTAAAAGGTTGGTCTACAGGCCAGAGTTGCGCCTTATTGCTAAACCGTTTTGTCCTGATTGGACCTGAGGGGCTGGTTCTCAGGAACAGCTCGTCTCATTGGTCGAGGCGGGAGGAGACTAGCCTCTGATTAGTCGCTGAGATCCAGGACGATTATAGATTTCCTGTATTTTATTACAAGAGCAGGTCCATTTGGCACATGTTATAACAATCATGATGAGCCTTTAGACTCACAGACGGTCACTTTAAATATGAAGAAATACTAGATTTTGGCTCCAAACATTTCCATTGATTCAGAAAGTGCCTTATTTTTGTATGAAACCAAACAATGCAGCACATTGTTTCCTCATGTTTCTGTCTTTACTCCACTGAGCTGTGTAAACCTGCGGCGGCCATGTTTGTAGTCCTACGGGCACGTGGGGTTCGTCCTCTGGAGTCGCGGCGGCCATGTTTGTAGTTCCTGGGATTCTGCTGGTGACTCGAACTCCGCGTTTGTAGTCCTCTGTTCCGCCGGCGGCCATGTTTGTAGTCCCTCGAGGCCGAATGTCCTTCCTGTAAATCCTGTTTGTGATTGAACCAAAGAAATGAACGAATCGAGTGATTTCTGTTGTAAATGTTTTGGAATGTGTTTCAGTGACAATCAGAGAAAAAACTGTGAGACTTTTTAAATGTGCCTTAAATGAGACGTTTGTGGTAAATATAAAGAAATGTAACTGAGTGCGACTCGGCTTCTGGTTCATGTCTCGACTGGATCCACAGGAAACAAAAACTGTGCTAAAGTTCAGCCTCAGATGAACTAAAGTCACATGACCGTCTCATAAAGGCGTCTGAAAGTGGACAGAATAAACCAATGAAAGGGCCTGTCATTTCTTTCAAATTCGTTTTTTCCCACATTTTTCTTTTATTTATATGTAATTTTATTTTTCCCCATTTTTTCATTTTCCCCAAAAATGTTTCATCTTTTTTTCTTCAAAATGGTCGAGATGCTTCATTTATTTGTGAAAAATTGTGTATTTCATTTAACTTTTGTGAAATACACAATTTTTCATTTAAATACGTAAATCAAAACGTTTTTTTCTTTGAATATATTCCAGAGCTTTTTACCCGTTTGTTCCTTTTGCTGTAAAAATGTTGTAGATTCACATTTTTTCAAACAATGGGAAATAGAGAATTCTTTACAGCGTCATATCTAACTATAAAACCTCCTGATCCGGAGAAACCACAGATAATGTTGTATGAAGAATAGTGCGTAACCCTTCGTACACAGGGCCAAGCTGAACTCCCTGCCCTCCCTCCCACCTCTATTCCCCCACCCCCCGCCCCACAATCAAGGAGGAGAGAAATATCATTTCAAATCAGTCACATGGTTTGACAAATAAAACAATCTTGAATCTAGTGTGACGGAGCCATGAAAACGTTTATAATGAAGTCAGTGGAGAAAACGTGAAACCTCAACTTTACATAAAAACTAAACTATTAAAGTCTGACCTTTGACCCAAACGAGTTTTAAAAGTAAATCCAATTCCCCCAAACTCACTGTTTATGGAAAATTAGACATTTTGTTTTCATTTAAAAAAATGGCTATAAAATAGTTAAATATTTGCTATTTTTTTCTAATTTTAGGAGTTTGAGCAGAAATGAAGTGGTTTAACCCCTTCACCCCCGCCTGAACTGAGCACATTTTCTCCAGTTTGGCTTTACCCAAATCTAAAAGTGTCAAAATAGAGACAAGAGGAAAACGAGCTTCAAGAATGGATGAAATAAAACCACAACATGAGATGAAAAAACAACAAGCAAGAGAAAAGATCAGTCTTGTGGGTCTTAGCTTTCAAATGAGAAGCTTACAGATTTGGGTAAAGCCAAACTGGAGAGGGAACGCGCTCGGTTAAAGGTCAGATTCACATAATTAAGGCCCTGTCCATACGAAGTCAAGCTGAGGACCAAACGCAAAGATATTTTATCAATCCAGTGTATCGTCCATACGAGTCCGGCGTTTTGGGGGTCTGTAAACGAACATTTTCCAAACTAGGTCCCAGAGTGGAAAGATCTCAAAACGCCGTTCACGTGGCGCCGTTGTTACGACGTCTCCGCAACTTTTACTAAAACGATGACATCACAGCACAGGGGTGGAGTCTGTTATCCATAATCTACTGACCTTAGAATGAGTTTTACTCATGGATCTGTGATGGTTTTACTCCGCTCCTCTTTGCTCCACTGGAGTCCGTGAGCCACAGGTGATAAGTAGAAAAACACGGCCGAGTCAGTCTGTGTTTTTGGACTGAGTCAAAGTCCGGTCACTGACAGATTTTTCTGCTTTAGTCCCGTTATGTCTGAAGAATAAACTCGCCTCCTCGTCTCTTCTGTAAATCGTAATCCTTGAATCCGTTTAATTTTCACTGTTTACTTTCCAGAAAGGTTTACTGCGCATGCGCCCTCTACATCTTGTTCTATTATCTGCGTTAGCGTCACAGCGCCTCACACAGGCCTGGCAGATGAATCACACCGTTTTCACAGACCTGAGTCGACCCATGTGGACGCACATATTTACTAAGCAGGCTTCGTGCTTACAAAGAAAGTTTCTGAAAATATAAGCGTTTTGTCTTCGTGTGGATAGAGCCTAAGTGGAAACATTTGTTCGTGTGATCTTCTCACAGCCGTCAGAGAAGTGGCACAAAAAGCCCCTGACGGAGCACGAGGGTCAAAGTCCTTCTCCCCAGACGCTTCCTCCAGTTTCAGGAAGACTCGTCTGGTGGATTCAGACGTAAATGTGTTTGTGTCACTTTAAGGACTTCAGTTTGTTCAGTTTCAGGCTCAGACAGGTTTGTTCTTCATCACAGAGGGACATGTTTAGAGGAGCTCGTTAAAACAGGCCCTGCAGCTGTTCCAGATGTTCTCAGGTTTGGATTTCACAATAAAAGCTCTGGGTTAAACTCCACATTCATATACTCAGGCTCAGAGGTTCAGTTTAAAGTGAAATCATCATCTCTGTTTCTGCTCCAGGTTCTCTCTCTGGGTGGACGTGGAGTTACGGCGCCTCCCACTGGACACTAGTGGTAAGTGCAGGTCATAGTCCGTTAGTTTAGTTTTGTTAGTCCCCGCCTGACCGGTGCATGAGTGAATGTCCCTGATGTAGGAAAGCGCTACACACTGTAAATGTGTCCATATTCCTAATCCTTAATCCCAACCTGCTCCCCCAGAAGAGCAGAAGTCGTGATGTTCGACACGAGGAGGAGCCGCTCTGATGTGAGTTTTCAGATTTGACCCGAGTTGTTCCACAGCTGCTCTGAGGCGTCAGAAATGAAATGTGTCTCCAGCAGATGGCGCCCTACGTGCACATCTAGGGTTGAACATGAGCAGCACAACTTTGGAGAATTATACGTTTAATGAATCTCAGTATTTGTGTTTTTAGAGGTGTTTAAAGAGATATAGACCTGTTATTTATGTCTGATGGAGCTAAACTAGACCTGAGAGTCGTTAGTAAAATAAGTAAATAAAACATTTACTAAAAAGGACTTTGGTGAAATCGATCTAATGTTTAACAACCCACACGTTATGTGCTTAGTCCTTTATGTTAAGTTTACTCTTGTGTATTTGTCTTGGGTTAATTGTTCGCGTTTGTTTTGTGGGCGTTTAATGTTTTAGTCTTTGGTTCACGGAGGACACAGGTCTTTATTTGTTCTGGAGGATCTAAACACCTGCTGGTGTGTGACCATCCTGGAGCAGGGTCGGTGGAAGCTTTGGAAGTCTTTGTATAACCTGACCCAGCTTTATTCTTCTCAGTAACTGAATCCCGGACCTGGTGTGTTCTTGGTCTTCAGGATGCTGCTTCATGAACAGACCTCTGAGGCCATCACCGAGCAGCTGCGTTTGAACTGACTCGATTTAGTCATGTGATCATCCAGAAATCATCAGGAAACTTCTGAAGGCAAATGTTTGCACTAAAAGGAAAGGGGGGCCTGTATATGCACGTCCCACGTTTCAGTTTATTTATTAAAATATTTTTCTTTCACTTCACGATTGTGTGTCACTTAGTGTGTGTCGTTAAGAACATGCAAACTCCACAGAAAGGCCCCGTCCAGGTGGGAATCGAACCCGGGACCTTCTAGCTGTGAAGCACGAGCGCTAACCACTGCGCTACCGTGCCGCTAACCGCTGTGCTACCGTGCCGCCGTTCACTCAAAGAAGATCTACAGTCACCTGATGTCGACTGCTCCAAACACAGAAAGTGACACAACTATCACAAGCCATTACATCGACAAAGATTGTGTTTTAAAATCCTTCGTCCTTTTAACTGAAGCCCTGCCTGTTCACCACACAGCGGATAACCTTGCAGAGAAGTGAAGTCCTTGGAAAAGTGGGTTCTTACTGGACGAGTGATAGCCTGTGTGCACGACAACAACATTGTGGCTGCCAACAGAAGCATTGGTTCTGTGTCAGGCCCAGATAGCTCGCCATCGATGATGGATGTTCTCTTTTTTAACCGCGTCATCTCCGCTGCTGCAAAGCTTGAAAAAACAACAACAAATGAAACTGCCCCCCCCCTGTCTGTCATTGAAGCAGCGGAAAAAAGAAAAAAATTACACTGTTTTCAATATGGTTGGTAAAATACAGATGCCAAAATTCAGTGTTTAATAAACACTTTGATAAAAACACAAATTAACCTTCATACAGTGCGTTCAGTTCACGTTTGCTCAAGTTCATGAACGCGTTCAGGTAAATCACTGACTGACAAAAAACACAGCAGCAAATGTTTATTGGCTGCTAATCAAAGTGGGAGGGACTAGGAGGAAGATGAAGGAGCATCATCTTCCACTAGGAGTGAAGCAAAAGTTTAAAGACTTGTATTCACCAATGGCCGCTGACTGCTCTGCTTTGTGACTACGACACTGGAGGCCGCCATTGCTCCACCTTTGCTGTAGTTCCTCCATATGGCCACTAGTCCCCCATTGGAATGCATTGGACTTTAGACACGTTAAAAACAACTTTAATGCCGGTGCCTAATGGTTTAGAAGTGGCTAGAGCGAGATGTTCCTCCTGTGATTACGCTGGGTTAAAAACAATCTGGGGCACCGGGCTGGTTATCGTTGTATACATTTTAGAAATGTTGCATAATTAATGAGGGCCTGACTTTGATTGACAGGCCGTTTACGTCGCTGCCTGGCCATGGGCGCGATTACAACAGAAACACACGCCCATTACACGCCCCGCGAGGGCCGAGCGGGGCCGGGTCTACAGTCAAGATCCCGCCCTTATGCCCTTTTTAGGAACATGAGAGGAGGAGCCTGTAAATCCACCATGATTTCCCCACGAACGTGGTCATTTTGGTAAACGGGGAGGAGGAGCTGTCTATTCTTTATATAGTCTATGGTATTTACTTCCATCAGACCGACGCCCTTCCACCTGAGACGATGCACCGACCCACATGAGATAAGATTATCCTTTATTGATCTCACAACGGAGAAATTCACTGGTTACATTTGGCATTCAATAAGATCCCTCAGGGTGAGCAAAACAGACAGGACATGTGCAGACAGTGAGATGGTAAAAAAGAGGAATCTAAGGTACAATAAGTAAAAACAAAAATCTTAAGGGGTGGAGTTATAACAATTAGGAAATAAGCATAAATAAAAGTGAATGAATCCCGTGTAAAAACCCTTTTTAAATAAATCTCAAAAGTTTTTCTGCAAAATATAATGCAATATTTAGTATTATTGATATATAACAATGACCGGTGGAAATTATTTTTATCGGCCATTTTCATTTCAAACCAGCCAAAATATCTGATAGTCATTCACACAGATGTGCTCAGCCTAGAGCTTTCATAAAAACCCGCTGAGCGTCCTCAGCCAGTGAGTTTAGTATGTATGTGAGAACACTGTAGGTGTTAACACTGGACATGGACATTGCAACAACTGTTCCAATAAGTGGGATAAACCTGAGTCCATCCTCTATTACTGATGCAGTCATGAACGCAGCAGACGAGCTCAACACTTTAACAATAAGAGCTTTGGTAATTTCAGCTCCTGAAAGAGGCGATTGTAATTCAGCCCTGAGATCCTCTACAGACACACCACTGACATCAGACAGGTTCTTCAGAGACTCAGGACTGAGGCCCAGAGAATTACAGCAGTGAAGAGTAAACTCCATTATCATGGTCAGATCAAACGCCCCAGAGACACCAGGGATGGGCACTGCTGCTCCTGCTGCTGAAGCTGCAGTATACCATTTTATTTTACTCTCCAATGGACCTTTCTTCTGTTTAATGACGTCCAGACTGATGTTCCGGAGCAGAGCATCTCTCTGGAGTTCAGGAAGCTCCTCTTCCAGAGTTTTCCACAAATCCTTGAATTCATAGAGATGGAGTCTGAGAGCAGACACCAGGAAGACCTTTGGAGACTCAAAGCCAAACATCTACAGTTCTGCATTAAAGAAAAGTAAAAGTCAATAAAATAAGATTAACAAATTAAATTCTAAATGAACAGTTACCTTCAGTGCAGTTGTCTCTGATGGATTTAAGGAGTTTCTTCTCATTTAAGTCTGGATCATCGTCTTTCTCACTTTGCACATTGACGTCAGTCTTGGATCGAACAAAATATAACTTTTTCTTCATCTTGTGAATCTCTTTAGCCAGTTTTGCATCATTTTCTCTGAAACGATCAGCAGAAACTATGATGAAGAAGTCGTACTTCTGGAACTCCACAGACTCCAGGTATTTGTCGGCTGGAAACCCGGTGCTGCCAATCCCTGGCAGATCCCAGAGGCTGATGTTGGGGTGCTCTGGGTGGGGGTACTCTGTTGGTTCCATGGTGGTCTCCATGAGTCCAGTTGGAGCTGCTCCCTCTCTTCTGTTCCTGATGCCTCTCAGAGCATTGACCAGTGTGGATTTACCAGAGCCAGACTCTCCTGTGAGGGCAATGTTCAGATGGACATTGTTGAACTCCTCCACATACTCCTGCGCCTTCCTGACTGCAAGAGCCAGGTCATTGCTCTGAAGTGCAGTTTTACGTTCTTCTTTATAGATGTCAGCCATGATGGTTCCTGGAAATAGTGATGAAGAAAACAATCATCGTCATGCAAACTCTGTTATATTTATTATACATAGACGCCCAACACGCCCGTTTACACAGTTTTACGAAGTTAGCGGTGACACAAAACAAATCTCCAATCTGCAAACCTCCAGAATGATATTACCAAATGTAGAAGCTTCTGTGCTTGTGGAGTAAATCCTTTCCCCAAGTCATAATTTGTGTTTTCTCTTGATTGAAAGCAAATCTCCATCTACAGCACCAGGTTTGTAGGACATTTAACCTTTTCTGTTTCAGCCATTAGCCCTACATCATCAGCAGAGAGCAGGATGGGTCCAGGTGAACTCTTGAGTTCAAATGTTTAATTTCAGGAGCCAAATCATTTATGAACTAAGAACATCCCCTGGTTTTACACCAAACAGAACCACTCAGTCATTCACCATTCTCCTGCACACATGCCACAGTTACTAGAGTCGACTTTATAGACGGTTTATAGACTGATTTCTCTGTAGTTGAAGAAATAAACCAAGAAGCAAAAACATACCAGTCGACACTGATTCAACATGGAGACTTGCTATGAATCAAGAAAAAACCCAAATGATACACTTCGGGATAGGATTGACTCCACAGGCATTTTTATTTGGTAATATCTTCTCAGTTGTGACTTTGAGACTTTAACACCTGTGCTTTGTCGTCACCGCCAACTTTGTAAAACTTAGGGACTCAGGAGGAAGTGATTTGGTTCATCACAAAATGTTGGACGTCTACATATAACATATATATAACAGATGATGATGATGTTTTATTTATCTTTATTTCCAGGAACCATCATGGCTGAAAATGATGAAGAAGAACTTAAAACTGCACTTCAGAGCAATGACCTGGTTCTTGCAGTCAGGAAGGCGCAGGAGTATGTGGATGAGTTCAACAATGTCCATCTGAACATTGCCCTCACAGGAGACTCAGCTCCAATTGGAGTCCAGGAGACCACCATGAAACCAACAGAGTACCCCCACCCAGAGCACCCCATCAGAGACAACTGCACTGAAGGTAACTGTTCATTTAGAATTAAACTAACAATTTGTTGAACTCATTTTATTTTTACTTTTCTTTAATGCAGGACTGCAGAAGCTTGGCTTTGAGTCTCCAAAGGTCTTCCTGGTGTCTGGTCTCAGACTCCATCTCTACGAATTCAAGGATTTGTGGAAAACTCTGAAAAAAGGACCTCCCTGAACTCCAGAGAGATGCTCTGCTCCTGGCACTGCCCAACTTCAGTCCAGACGTCATCCTGCAGAAGAAAAGTTCTTTTTAGGGGTCTCCTAGTTATTCCTAAAGTCAACAAAAAGACTTTCCAATATTATGGCCCTCGCCTCTGGAACGACCTGAGGAGGAGCTCAGGACCACAGAGAACGTTCATGTATTTAAGAGCAGCTCAAGACCCACCTTTTTAGCCGAGCTGGCCTGGTGTGGCCTCGGGGTTCCTCCAGAAAAGCTGGAGGAGGTGAGCGTGGATATGAGCGTCTCTGCTCCGCGACCGGCCCCTGATAAAGCCGAAGAAAATGGATGGAGTGATTATGAGACCCAACACTGAAACGATCAGTAGATATTGGAGATGGCGATTACATTTGACTGACATTTGGTTTTCTATGAGCACGAGCTCTGATCATACTATCGTACCCAACAGCCACTGCCATCATATCTACCAACGCCTCTTTGATTAGTTTTCTTGTTTTTCTTGGTGTTAGATGTAAAACCATCATCACTTCAGTTTTTGTCGCAGTACGAGCAGCGATTGATATTGTCATGCAGATAATGCCATTATTTCCTACTGAATCAAACTACTCAACAAAAATATAAACGCAACACCTTTGTTTCTGCTCCATGTTCCATGAGACTTAAAGATCTAAAACTCATTCCAGATTCACAATATTACCATTTCTCTCAAACATTGTTCACAAATCAGTCCAAATGTGTGATAGTGAGCACTTCTGCTCTGCTGAGATGATCCATCCCACCTCACAGGTGTACCTTATACTGCCCACAATAAAAGGCCACCCTGAAATGTGCAGTTTTTTGCTTTATTGGGGGTCTGGTCCACGCTGTCGTATTCTGCTGCTGCTTGACCGGCGAATACGACAGCGTGGACCAGTTCCCACTAATATCCAGCAACTTCAGCCATTGAAGAGGAGTGGACCAACATTCCACAGGCCACCATGGACCATCTGATCAACTCTATGAAGAAGATGTGTTGCACTGCATGAGGCAGATGGTGGTCACACCAGATACTGACTGGTTCTGAGCCCCCAGACCCCCAATAAAGCAAAACACTGCACATTTCAGGGTGGCCTTTTATTGTGGGCAGTATAAGGTACACCTGTGCGCTAGTCATGATGTCAGATCAGCATCTTGATGTGGCACACCTGTGAGGTGGGATGGATCATCTCAGCAAAGCAGAAGGTCTCACTATCACACATTTGGACTGATTTGTGAACAATGTGTGAGAGAAATGGTAATATTGTGAATCTGGAATGAGTTTTAGATCTTTAAGTCCATCTCATGGAACATGGAGCAGAAACAAAGGTGTTGCGTTTATATTTTTGTTGAGTGTAAATGTGGGACCATTTACAAATAATTTCTTTGTATTTTCCTATTTAACCCATTTCCCACATTTCTTCACATGTTCTGGTTCCTGGTTCTAGACGACACATATTCGAGTATCGGTATCGAAAACCAAGTATCGTCAAAGAACTGGTATGGATGAAAATATAATGGTGCCCCGGCCTGACCTTGGATGCACCTCTTTATTTCTTTGTGTCTGATGTTTTCCAAACGTTAAACATTTCAAACCTGTTAAAACATGTACAACGGGTTCCTCCAGACCTGGATCAAGAATCAGGTCTGAAATAAACCTCATTAAAATCTAAACTGGGCGTAAACACCTGGAAACTCAAAACTGTAAAAACATATTTGAGAGCGGCCTCTTTATTCATGTATAAATATTAGTATTTGAGAGCGGCCTCTTTATTCATGTATAAATATTAGTATTTGAGAGCGGCCTCTTTATTCATGTATAAATATTAGTATCTGAGAGCGGCCTCTGTATTCATGTATAAATATTAGTATTTGAGAGCGGCCTCTGTATTCATGTATAAATATTAGTATTTGAGAGCGGCCTCTTTATTCATGTATAAATATTAGTATTTGAGAGCGGCCTCTTTATTCATGTATAAATATTAGTATTTGAGAGCGGCCTCTTTATTCATGTATAAATATTAGTATTTGAGAGCGGCCTCTTTATTCATGTATAAATATTAGTATCTGAGAGCGGCCTCTGTATTCATGTATAAATATTAGTATTTGAGAGCGGCCTCTGTATTCATGTATAAATATTAGTATTTGAGAGCGGCCTCTTTATTCATGTATAAATATTAGTATTTGAGAGCGGCCTCTTTATTCATGTATAAATATTAGTATTTGAGAGCGGCCTCTTTATTCATGTATAAATATTAGTATTTGAGAGCGGCCTCTGTATTCATGTATAAATATTAGTATTTGAGAGCGGCCTCTGTATTCATGTATAAATATTAGTATTTGAGAGCGGCCTCTGTATTCATGTATAAATATTAGTATTTGAGAGCGGCCTCTTTATTCATGTATAAATATTAGTATCTGAGAGCGGCCTCTTTATTCATGTATAAATATTAGTATTTGAGAGCGGCCTCTGTATTCATGTATAAATATTAGTATTTGAGAGCGGCCTCTTTATTCATGTATAAATATTAGTATTTGAGAGCGGCCTCTGTATTCATGTATAAATATTAGTATTTGAGAGCGGCCTCTTTATTCATGTATAAATATTAGTATTTGAGAGCGGCCTCTTTATTCATGTATAAATATTAGTATTTGAGAGCGGCCTCTTTATTCATGTATAAATATTAGTATCTGAGAGCGGCCTCTGTATTCATGTATAAATATTAGTATTTGAGAGCGGCCTCTGTATTCATGTATAAATATTAGTATTTGAGAGCGGCCTCTTTATTCATGTATAAATATTAGTATTTGAGAGCGGCCTCTTTATTCATGTATAAATATTAGTATTTGAGAGCGGCCTCTTTATTCATGTATAAATATTAGTATTTGAGAGCGGCCTCTGTATTCATGTATAAATATTAGTATTTGAGAGCGGCCTCTGTATTCATGTATAAATATTAGTATTTGAGAGCGGCCTCTTTATTCATGTATAAATATTAGTATTTGAGAGCGGCCTCTGTATTCATGTATAAATATTAGTATTTGAGAGCGGCCTCTGTATTCATGTATAAATATTAGTATTTGAGAGCGGCCTCTTTATTCATGTATAAATATTAGTATTTGAGAGCGGCCTCTGTATTCATGTATAAATATTAGTATTTGAGAGCGGCCTCTGTATTCATGTATAAATATTAGTATTTGAGAGCGGCCTCTGTATTCATGTATAAATATTAGTATTTGAGAGCGGCCTCTTTATTCATGTATAAATATTAGTATCTGAGAGCGGCCTCTTTATTCATGTATAAATATTAGTATTTGAGAGCGGCCTCTGTATTCATGTATAAATATTAGTATTTGAGAGCGGCCTCTTTATTCATGTATAAATATTAGTATTTGAGAGCGGCCTCTGTATTCATGTATAAATATTAGTATTTGAGAGCGGCCTCTGTATTCATGTATAAATATTAGTATTTGAGAGCGGCCTCTTTATTCATGTATAAATATTAGTATTTGAGAGCGGCCTCTGTATTCATGTATAAATATTAGTATTTGAGAGCGGCCTCTGTATTCATGTATAAATATTAGTATTTGAGAGCGGCCTCTGTATTCATGTATAAATATTAGTATTTGAGAGCGGCCTCTTTATTCATGTATAAATATTAGTATCTGAGAGCGGCCTCTTTATTCATGTATAAATATTAGTATTTGAGAGCGGCCTCTGTATTCATGTATAAATATTAGTATTTGAGAGCGGCCTCTTTATTCATGTATAAATATTAGTATTTGAGAGCGGCCTCTGTATTCATGTATAAATATTAGTATTTGAGAGCGGCCTCTTTATTCATGTATAAATATTAGTATTTGAGAGCGGCCTCTGTATTCATGTATAAATATTAGTATTTGAGAGCGGCCTCTTTATTCATGTATAAATATTAGTATTTGAGAGCGGCCTCTTTATTCATGTATAAATATTAGTATCTGAGAGCGGCCTCTTTATTCATGTATAAATATTAGTATTTGAGAGCGGCCTCTGTATTCATGTATAAATATTAGTATTTGAGAGCGGCCTCTGTATTCATGTATAAATATTAGTATTTGATCTGGATTCCCGCGCTCATAAACTGTGTCAGACTGATCTACGTTCTAGAACCTGTGGAGGGATTTGTTCTGACCTTCAGCTCCTGGATCGTCCTGTACCTTCTCAGATTGAGCTCTTCCTGGTTCACTCGTGTAGCTTTAGTTTCACCTGAAGTGCCTCGGATAATCCGCTCACTGTAATAATTATGATTCTTCTGTAAATACTTTGTTTTTGTTTTCGACGCCAAAGACTCATTAAAATCTGTAAAGACAAAAACCTGACGAGTTTCTTCTCATGAACTCATTCTCCGACTTTTACGCAGAAGATTTAAGTTTATTTCCTAACATGAAAAATAGGTTTGTATGAAATATTTAAATCAGTGAAACTTGTACAATAATTCTCCAAAGTTGCTCTGCTTATGTTCAATCCCACAAGTGTGTGTAGGGCGCCATCTGCAGGAGAGCGAGACACATTACACACGTTCTCCACTGTCTCTGAACCAGTCCTAGATTACCTGAGGAATGTCATTTTTAAATAAATAAATTAGAGCCAGGATTGATTTGATTCTTTAATTCCATAGCGGTTCATATAAATGAATGTTTCCTTCAGACTTCGGGACAAACTAAACTATTTTCCTATAACTGCTTTATTTACAGTTCAGCCTAAACATAAACTTATATAAAAAGATTATTCTCCAAAATGAATCAGACACAGGCCTCACATCTGCTCAACATCTGCTCAGATGGAAATACAAAGAAATAAACCTTTAACAATAAATAAACCTTTAACAATAAATAAACCTTTAACAATAAATAAACCTTTAACAATAAATAAACCTTTAACAATAAATAAACCTTTAACAATAAATAAACCTTTAACAATAAATAAACCTTTAACAATAAATAAACCTTTAACAATAAATAAACCTTTAACAATAAATAAACCCTGTAATTACATGAATTACATCGGCCATAATGAACTGAACGTTGTAATCCAGTCCCAGCACTAATGTAGCTTCATATTTAAAATACCTCTGTGGCCTGAAGGGTTAAAGCCAGAGCCACAGAAACCCTGTAGTTTGTTATTCTGGACCAGAGGCGGCTTTACCCCAATCGATCAGACAAACATCATTCTCTCCATTTCAGCCTAAACTAAGAATCTGCTCTAAACATAACTGGGCCAAACTTTCACTCTGAGTCGATTCAAAACACAGATTGTGTCACAGTCAGAACTGCAGTAAAAACAGTCGAGCCGGTCCTGGTTCTGTCTCTGCTCCAGAGGAACAGCGCCACCTGGTGGTTAAACGGCCCCTCGAGAATCTCAGTGTTTTCTTCAGTGTTTCTCACTGAATGTAAAAAGTTAAAACTCTTAAAGTCTTTAAACTGTCGATTCTACTTTAACATCGGCTACTGAGAGTTCACCTCTTAAGCCCCGCCTCTTAAGCCCCGCCTCTTAAGCCCCGCCTCTTAAGCCCCGCCTTAACCCAGTTTGGCTTTACCCAAATCTAGAGCTTCTTGAAAAAGCACCAACAATATGACGAAAAAGTGACACCAACGTTCTGCAGGTCTTAGCTTTCAAATGAGGCGTTACTCCGGCCTCGAGGCTGTAAACTCTCCAGGCCAGAGGAGGGGGGCGGGGGGGCCAGAGGAAGAGGGGGGCCCCCCACACTTCCTGTTGTTGTGAGTCCGGGTGCAGCTTCCTGAATCACACACAGTTTGCTTCACGGCCAGCGTGGCGAGCTGCGGCGCTCGGAGTCTTCAGAACTTCAATAACGGTGAGGAACGTTTCTATTAGACCTGAGTCATGAAGGACCAGAGCTTCAGGAGACTCCATGTTCTTGTTTTAATGTAGGAAACAAACGATGGAGAACACGGTGTTTGTTTAGAGACGTTTCAGACGATTCTACGAGAATGTCGCTCGAAATAAGAAAATAAAACGAACAAGAACGATTTTCTGACCCCACTGGCAAAGAAATGAATCTCAAATAAAAACGTCTCAGAACAAGAGAAATAATCTGGTGAAAAAACAAAAATACTTGTTAACTTAACTCGTCCAAATGTTAATTATGCTCAAACTCATTTCAAATAATCTAGTTTTTTACTTTTTGCAGCAACAATGAGTTCAAACTGAAATACAAATGTGAAAAAGAAACAGGAGCTCAAGTGTTATTTACGTGTGTGTGTGTGTGTGTGTGTGTGTGTGTGTGTCTGTATATATGGTTTATGGAGCCAATTGACCTGACTACTCACCAGCACTACGAGAACCTAAGGGGATTAGCAGGACTATGCTACGGTCCTCATAAACCAAGATTTTGTATTTTAATTTTTAGCATATAAAGAGCATAATTTCATTGTTTTTCTGAAGTCCTTTTAATGCTCAATGATAATATATCATGCACATATCAAGTTTTTTTAAATTCTTAGCTTTTAAAGACCATAAATTGAAAGTTTATTTGACGTCCATATAATACCCCAACCTGACTTCTTGTGTATGGAGTGTATGATGTGCTCCCCCTACCCTACTCTGGCGGTATTGAAGGCTCCATTGTGATTGGTTCTTTATGGGGACACGTGCGGGATATGTGTCCGGGCATGTTGAGTGATTTCGGAAGACATCTAATGGTAATGCGAAGAAGAAGGACCAAGAGAAAGTTCACTCCAAAGAAGACAAGAAAATATATTGGTAAGTATCTAGTCCTTGTTAAATATACGTTATCAAGTATTTTCTGAATGGAACTTAGCCCCGGCCTGGAGGATTTATCCCCGGGCTGGATGATATGGGGACCGGGCTATTGGGTTTTGGAGCTGGCTGTGGAACTTAGCCCCAGCCTTGGTGAGTTTTCCCCGGCCTGGATGAGTTGGGGGGTGTAGTCCGAGGAGGGGTGCTTAAGAGTGGGTCCGAGATGTGGGCTGTGTGTCCCCGGAGGTCCAGAGGAGTCAGGGGGGCGAGTGTGTGCAAGTAGGGCCGGGGTAGGAGTGCCCTGAGCCGGGTAGTGTAAGTGGAGTAGAGGGTGGGTCATTGTGGTGGATGTCGGTGCGGAGCTGGTAGCTTTAGGAGCAGGCTGGTCAGAGGAGGTCCAGAGGAGCCAGGGGGGCGAGTGTGTGCACGTAGGCCGGGGTAGGAGTGCCCTGAGCCGGGTAGTGTAAGTGGAGTAGAGGGTGGGTCATTGTGGTGGATGTCGGTGCGGAGCTGGTAGCTTTAGGAGCAGGCTGGTCAGAGGAGGTCCAGAGGAGCCAGGGGGGCGAGTGTGTGCACGTAGGCCGGGGTAGGAGTGCCCTGAGCCGGGTAGTGTAAGTGGAGTAGAGGGTGGGTCATTGTGGTGGATGTCGGTGCGGAGCTGGTAGCTTTAGGAGCAGGCTGGTCAGAGGAGGTCCAGAGGAGCCAGGGGGGCGAGTGTGTGCACGTAGGCCGGGGTAGGAGTGCCCTGAGCCGGGTAGTGTAAGTGGAGTAGAGGGTGGGTCATTGTGGTGGATGTCGGTGCGGAGCTGGTAGCTTTAGGAGCAGGCTGGTCAGAGGAGGTCCAGAGGAGCCAGGGGGGCGAGTGTGTGCACGTAGGCCGGGGTAGGAGTGCCCTGAGCCGGGTAGTGTAAGTGGAGTAGAGGGTGGGTCATTGTGGTGGATGTCGGTGCGGAGCTGGTAGCTTTAGGAGCAGGCTGGTCAGAGGAGGTCCAGAGGAGCCAGGGGGGCGAGTGTGTGCACGTAGGCCGGGGTAGGAGTGCCCTGAGCCGGGTAGTGTAAGTGGAGTAGAGGGTGGGTCATTGTGGTGGATGTCGGTGCGGAGCTGGTAGCTTTAGGAGCAGGCTGGTCAGAGGAGGTCCAGAGGAGCCAGGGGGGCGAGTGTGTGCACGTAGGCCGGGGTAGGAGTGCCCTGAGCCGGGTAGTGTAAGTGGAGTAGAGGGTGGGTCATTGTGGTGGATGTCGGTGCGGAGCTGGTAGCTTTAGGAGCAGGCTGGTCAGAGGAGGTCCAGAGGAGCCAGGGGGGCGAGTGTGTGCACGTAGGCCGGGGTAGGAGTGCCCTGAGCCGGGTAGTGTAAGTGGAGTAGAGGGTGGGTCATTGTGGTGGATGTCGGTGCGGAGCTGGTAGCTTTAGGAGCAGGCTGGTCAGAGGAGGTCCAGAGGAGCCAGGGGGGCGAGTGTGTGCACGTAGGCCGGGGTAGGAGTGCCCTGAGCCGGGTAGTGTAAGTGGAGTAGAGGGTGGGTCATTGTGGTGGATGTTGGTGCGGGGCTGGTAGCTTTAGGAGCAGGCTGTGGAACTTAGCCCCAGCCTTGGTGAGTTTTCCCCGGCCCTGATGAGTTGGGGACCGGGGTATTGGGTTTAGGAGCTGGCTGTGGAACTTAGCCCCAGCCTGGGTGGTTCTTTGTAGGTTCAAGTATTGTCTGTTTATCTTTCAGAGTGACACTGGGAAGGACCAAAGGCAGGAGATGGCACAAGAAAAAAACAACCCAGACTCAGACCCAGACTATGTGGGTGATGAAGATTTAGATGAGCTCCCCCATCCAAATATATGGCTGACACAAAAGTCGGATACAAGTCTTGCTCCTGCTTCTAGTGCACCGGGAACCAGCCAGCAAGGTAGTTCTTCATACACCTCAGAGTTGCATTCAGAGAATGGTCCACGAAGAGGAGACCCACAGCGGACAAGTTCCATAAATTACTGCTTTGTCTGCGGTAAGCCCCAGAAGAAAATATCGAGACATCTTAAAACACACAAGACCAATGCAGAGATTGTACAAGTCTTTTCCCTTACTGATGTCAAGGAGCGCAACAAACGGATTGAAAAAATTAGGAATAAAGGGAACTTTTTACATAATCAAGCAGTATTACAAAGTGGGAAAGGGCAATTGAAAGTGAAGCGACGATGCAAAAAAAAAGCTTTGGATGGAAAGTTTATTCACTGCATGTATTGTCAAGGCATGTTTCTCCGCAAAGAACTATGGAGGCATACTCGCAGGTGCCCTCACAAACCCGAAGATGCAAACCAAGAAGAGACGTCTGGAAGGAGAAGGATCCTCGGCTCTGCATCAGCTCAGGATGCCGCCTTATGTGCGCAAATCTCGGGTGGGGTTTGGAAGCTTCTCAGTGTTATGAACGTGGATGAAGTTGGATCAGTTGTGCGAAATGACTTCTGTATTCTCCAGTTTGCCCAGTCACTTTACAACATTCATGGACAGGATACAACAAAGTATGAATACATAAGACAAAAACTGAGAGAAGTGGGACGTCTGCTGCTGTGCTTGCGGACAGATTTCTCTGTGCCGACCCTGGAAGATGCTGTTAGGCCTGCAAACTTTGAGAAAGTGGTACAAGCGGTCAAAAAGGTAGCAGGTTTTAATGATGACAATCTTTCGTACAAAACCCCGAGCCTTGCTCTTAAACTCGGCCACACACTGAATAAGATCTGCGACATCATCCACTGCCGGAGCTTGATGGCAGAAGATGAGAAGCTGGTGAAGTATACTGAAACATTTAAGAAGTTGCTCAGTACCAAGTGGAAAGAATATGTATCTCACAATGCCCTTAACACACTGAGTGATGCCAAGTTTAATAAACCGTTAACCTTACCATTCACTGAAGATGTTGTGAAACTTCACAAGTTTTTGGAAAAGGCAGCAGAAGAGGCCACAAGCAAACTGCAAGAAACAGATGATGCTCAAACTTATGCCCGTCTTGCCATGGTGTTGCTCACACAAATCATTGTGTTCAACCGTCGGCGAGCTGGAGAGGTTTCCAAAATGCCTCTGAAACATTTTCTGGAGAGGGATAATCAACAACTTCATGCGGATGTAAGCCTTGGTTTATCGGACACAGAAAAGAAGCTCTGCCGGTATCTAAGTCGCGTGGAAATTATGGGTAAAAGAGGGAGAAAAGTTGCAGTTCTTCTCCCCCGACCTGTTGTCAATGGTCTTACACTACTCACAAATAAGAGGAAAGAATGTGGTGTGTCTCCCTCAAACCCATTCTTATTTGCACGACCCAAAGCACCAACCCATTATAGAGGAAGTGACTGCCTGAGACGTTTCTCCACACAGTGCGACACAAAGTACCCCGAGCACCTCCGGTCGACGGGTCTCAGGAAACATGTGGCCACGCTATCTCAAGTCTTAAACCTCCAGGAGAATGAGCTGGATCAGGTGGCAGACTTCCTTGGACATGATATCCGCGTACACAGGGAATTCTACAGACTGCCTGTTCCAACAACACAACTTGCAAAGATATCCAAAGTATTGCTTTTAATGGAGAAGGGATCCATTTCCTCGCTAAAAGGAAAGACGCTGGAGGAGATTGAACTTGAAGGTTTGTTAAATGTATCTCTTATCTGGGTGTGCATGTAGGGCCGGGGTAGGAGTGCCCTGAGCCGGGTAGTGTAAGTGGAGTAGAGGGTGGGTCATTGTGGTGGATGTCGGTGCGGAGCTGGTAGCTTTAGGAGCAGGCTGGTCAGAGGAGGTCCAGAGGAGCCAGGGGGGCGAGTGTGTGCACGTAGGCCGGGGTAGGAGTGCCCTGAGCCGGGTAGTGTAAGTGGAGTAGAGGGTGGGTCATTGTGGTGGATGTCGGTGCGGGGCTGGTAGCTTTAGGAGCCGGCTGGGGATCTTAGCCCCAGCCTTGGTGAGTTTTCCCAGGCCTGGTGGCTTTAGGAGCGGGCTGATTGAATTGAATCCCCCTTTTGTTTTTAGATGAAATTCCCATCAGTGCAGATGAGGCCGAAGAGGAGAGTCACAGTGACTCGGGGGACTCTGCTGAGAAACAAGCGGCAACTGTGGTTATAGATGATGACCCGATCGACATAGCTGATGGAGATACCTCTGATTTTGAAGGCAAGTTCTTCTGTTTACTCTTGTAGTAGTCTTGCTCTGACTTATTCACATTGTTTTGTTTAAATTAATTCCTAATTTTCCTTTTCAGAGGCAGCACAGAGGCCTGCAAAGCAACCTGGACCAAAACGCAGAGTGACAAAAAGAGCATGGTCAAAGACTGAAGAAGCAGCTGTAATGCGGCATTTTAAAAAACACATCAAGAGAGGAAAACTGGCCACAAAAAATGAAGTAACTCAGTGTAAGCAAGCAGAAATGGCCTTAAGTCAGAGAACACTGCAGAATATAAGAGACTTTGTGAGAAATCGTGGACTAGCACATAAAAGACAACTAAAGGTAAAAGATGGATAAGCATGGAGTGTATGTATGAAGAACATTAAAACTTTTCCAGCCTCTAATTGTGGTTCATCCATCCATCCATTTTCTCCCACTTGTCCGTTGCCGGGTCGTGGAGGCAGCCGTTGGAGCTGCCCAAATCACATAGCACCAGTCCCCTATGGCTCCTCCTGCAGGTGGTGGGTCCACGGAAGGACGGCCTCATGGTTCCAAACGGGCCTGTTGGTCTCTCATAGGGGAATTGTGGTTCAGTTATGTTTAAAGTCCTCATAATTCATCTTTGGTCCTCATGAACCACCTTCTGGTCGGTGGCTGTGTATAGACAACCGTAGCTGATACAAGGATGTTAAATAGACCTAAATTTTTTTCAGATTTTTTACAGTTAGTCTATCCAGAGCTTATCTCTCTAGGACCTTGGGAAACCATAGTCCTCTTAAACCACACCAGGGTTGGTTTTTCCAAAAGGTCAACATAAACCATAAAACCACGTATGTGTGTGTGTGTGTGTGTGTGTGTGTGTGTGTGCGTGCGTGTGTGTGCAGAGAAACTCACAGTGAAGGGAGAGAGGCTCTGAGGCCGGGGATGATCAATAACAATAACTATTATTACAGTAATTATGATTATGTATCAGCTCTTGGTTTGCAGTGCTGTATGTTGACACTACATTAGGATATCAGTTAGACCCGCCCACTGCACTGTGATTGGCTGAGCAGGTCACATGTTTTACAGGAATCTCCAGGCCTCAGAGCTGCGTCTGTGAGCTCCAGATCACGGAGAGTCTTTACATTTATTTATTTCAGACTGAGGCCTGTCAGGCTTTGTTTCTGAGCGAAGCCTCCAGACTTTATGTAAAGTCTGCTGAGATATAAACCTCTGAACCCCCGCCTGAAACAAGTGCATTTTTCCACTTCAGCTTTACCCAAATCTGCTGATTTAAAGGCATCATTTTTCTCTTGTTGTTTTTCTATTTTGGCCGCCAAAAACAACACAGTAACTTTATCACATATGTCGATATTTAAAGCAGAGGAAACGTGTAAATATAAAAACCGAAGCTGCTTCACATCTTTGATGTTTTCACTACACTTGCTTTGTGGATGTGTGTCTTTATTTTATTTTGTTTATTAGTAACAAATATTTGCTCTGAGGGATTTTGGACCTGGTTTAGTTTTGAAATAAACGAGTTATTCGTTTCTAAACTTCAGCGTGGACTCGATCGTAGGTGAAGATGTAGAAGTTCTGGATCAAATGATCGGGTTTTTAGTTCAGCTTCTGTTTTGGTCCAACGTTTAACCTCTTAACCCCCGGCTTCACCGAGAGCCTCAGTGGAGCGCCTCGTGAAAAA
Source organism: Proterorhinus semilunaris (assembly GCA_021464625.1). Lineage (NCBI taxonomy): Eukaryota > Metazoa > Chordata > Actinopteri > Gobiiformes > Gobiidae > Proterorhinus > Proterorhinus semilunaris. The sequence goes on along the minus strand of JAJBBP010000027.1, from coordinate 618,176 downwards.
CTCATTCTACCTTTTATGTCTGTTCTGTTGTTCTTGTGACGGTTCTTCTGGCTTTTGTTTTTGTTGGAAACATTTGATTTGATGAGTCGTGTTTTAAGATGAATCTGTAATAACCGTGTCCTCCTGCTGCAGGTGTCGGGGACTCTTCCCTCAGAGTCAAACATGGAGGAAACACTCCAGAGGAGCAGTAGTAAAGCTAAGCTGATCGACTTTGCCGCATACTTAGACAGAAACAAACCCAGGATGAAGAGGATCGTGTCTGAGCTGGAGGAGATCTGTGAAGAAACAAGAGAGAGGAAAGAGGACGTCCCAAGAAAGACCAAACGTGCTGCAGTTGCAGCAGGAGGTGTCGGAGGAGGTGTTGGAGGGTTAGGGTTAGGGTTAGCAGCTCTCGTATTCGTTCCTTTCACTGGAGGCCTCAGTCTGCTCGCTGTAGCAGGAGCTGCAGCAGGAGCTGTAGTCGTTGGAGGTGCAGCAGCTCTAACAGCAGCTGGAGCTGTTGTTGTTAATGATAAAATCACTGACAAAGGCACACTGGAGACGGTGAAGAACAAGGTCACTAAGTTCTGTGACTTGGTCGAGCCCCTGAAGGACATTTACAGAGAGAAGAGCAAGATGTTTGAGACACTGGGACGTAAAGTAGAAGAAATACTCACTGTTTTACCGACTCTGATTGAAGGGCTGTATGCGTTGTTTATTAACTTTGATAAAGATTCCACTGTAGAGCGCCTCCTGGAGGTCACTAAGCAGTGCAGGCACATCCTGGAGGAGCTGAAGAAGCTGAAACGACTGGTGAAGCTGGAGGATCTGAAGAAGCTGTAGTGACGGGCAAAGTGAAGCCTCATTTATGTTCCCTGTATTATTGTGATTTGATTAATTGTTTTTATTTCAATGATGTCGGGGGGGGGGGGGGGGGGGATCTCCTGGAGGAGCTGAGGACAAACATGAGGCCTGGGTCAGTCTGCAGGACCTGTCACATTTATATTATAATATCACAGCTGTTCTTTTCTTAAATAAAACTTTTCTCATAAACGTTGGTTTTAATTCTGACGATTGTTTTCTTTCAAACCAATAAAACCCTAGATCTGTTTTAGAGTCTGAGGAAACGTCACAGACACAAGAGGCCGTTTTATTTCCTGACCTCTGACCCTGAGCCGGGACAGAAGAGAACGTGTAGCAGTACAGACTTACACCAGCAGGCGGCAGCACCTACAGCAGGGGCCAAAGCTCCAAAAAATCTGTTTTTAAAGTATTAACTTAACTGAGAAAAACATTAATTCAACTAAAACGAAATCATTCCTAAAAACAAGGAGCACGAGACGATCTTCATCGGCTTCATATTTTCAATAACTCTGTGTTGCTCCTTTAGGTACTTGTAAACGTTTTGATGTTAAAAGAGGTTCCACAAGGATGCCCTGCAGCCCCTTTACTCTTCATTATGGTCGTGGAAATTCTCCGCATTATGATAAAATAATTCGATGTTTTAGGTTTAACCCTTTAGCTGTAATTCAACCTGCGGATGATTCCGCCCTTTTCCTTAAAAATGAAACAAATACCTAAAGCTCTACGAGCCTCTGGCCGTCACTTAAATATAGATACATGTGAATCCATGGAAATTCATGATCACCTGCAAATACCTCTGTGTGATATACCTGTTAAAGACCAGGGAAATATTTGGGAATTACCATCTCAGTAAAAAAGAGTCAAACTATTTTAAATACAAGGTTACAGAGAGATCTCCATATTTGGTTATTGCTCTCAAGAATCATTTACTGCTTTTTCTGGAGGAGCCACAAACAAATCAATCAAAACCATTTCATTTTCCTCTGGAAAAACCGACCTCATTATATCAGGAAGAATGACGAGGTCAGGTCTTCAGAGGAAGGAGGTCTTAGTGATGTTGACTTTGGTCCAGTGAACTTTAAAACTAAGACGGTTACAACATTTCACGTGAACACTTTATGGTCTGACCTCCCTGCTCAGATGTTCTCCAGAGTCAGTGGGTTCAGCTGCTTCTACAATGGGATTTGGAACTGTTCCCATAAAAGTCCAAATCCCATGAACAAGTCCTACAGCGCTGGAAACTAATATATAAACATAATGTCACCCCCACGATATGGAACAGTCGATAATACTCATACAAACGTGTACATCAAAGACCGGGACGATGAAGGAATGTGGTCAGAGTTGCACTGAATGGATGAAAATATTAATAAAATAAAATATTAATCTACTCGATTTAATTGATTTAAACACGATATAACTTGTTTAATCAAATGTTATGAATGCAATCCCAGAAGTGATTCTTTGCACTTTAAGAGGTTCGCTTAGATACACCTTGTCCCTCAGAGGCCCGTTCTAATGGTCCAGGACTGCCCCCTGGTGGACAAGATAAATGTGTCCGCACTGTGCTTTCCATTGCAAACTTCCCCTGACCTCTAAGACGACGAGAGTTGGTTCAAAATATTAAAATGATCAGATGCAGCTATGTTAAATGTCTTAAAGCTAAAGAAGAACATTTTAAAACTATGAACATCGTCATGTTTTTTGAACTAATAAAATAGAAACTGTAGAACTTTGGGTTTTTGTTTATGGGCCTCAATAATAATTTAGGAATAATATGTCTGAAAAACAATTAATTATTTTAGTGAAATGTTGAATTCTCAAATGTAAACAACACTCAGCCTGTTTTATTGTTTTTTTAAAGAGTTTCTGAACGATGTTTAAACTCTAACTCCAACAAGGCGGCTCTAGAATAATATGTTGGATATGTTATTATTGCAGCTTAATGTTGGCTTTCTAAATGTATCATGTTGTTTGTTGTATATGTTTTATTCATATTTACTTCTGCTCATTATGCATTTGAATATTTGGAAATTTTAAGCCTTTAAGCTTCTTTTTTGTGAATTTATGAATAAAAAAATAAATAAAAATGTGTCTCGTGTCGTTTCCCGTTTGATGAAGAAGATGAAGTTTGCAGAGGCTCCACCCTTTCTCGTGTCCTTCATCCTCCCCCATAGAAGACAGATGATGCCGTTGGTGAGGCGGGGGTTCAGAGGGGGGGGGGGGGGGGGGAGTACAAGTGTGCGGCCTCTGAGAATCCCTGATAGAAGGACAGACGGATAAACCCTGTAGATAACTTTAGTCGTTATTGAGTTTTACGGTGTTTTCGGGATTATGGTCATCCTGTGAAACAGAACGGGTTTCCTCCGTTCATGCAGTTGTGGCGCCCCCTGGTGGCGACTTTTACCAGAGGGAATAATGTGTGCAGCGTTGACAGAAAACACACATTTAAACATTTGAAGTAAAACCATCAAAAGTGTGGAGGATTGAAAGTGCCACAATTAAATAAATAAATAAATGTGTCATTAATTAATTAATGATTCTGTGTAAAAATGTATATATAATTATGTATCTATTTAATTAATTATGTCAAACTCGTCCATGAAAGTTGTGGGCGGAGCTAAAGCCTGATTAATCCATGGCTTTGGCCTGAAGTGTTTGGAAACATGGCGGATACGATGATGGAGGACCTTCATGAGTAGGGATGGGAATTGATAAGATTTTATTGATATCAATGCCATCAATAATTTGACCAATCGATTTGATTGTTTATCGATTCTCTTATCGATACCTCATGGCTAAAACATCTGTATGTACATTTCTCATGTCAGCATGTAGAAAGTCGGCCCATGCATAAATGTCTTTTTAGAAGCTAATGTAAAACGTGCCAGAGGCTGAAAGCACCATCTATGTGTTCACGTGCTAGCAGGGACTGTGAGCTGTGTGCATGGGAGAGACTACAGCACAGGTGACGAACCTTTAAAAAGTGCTCCCAGTGATCAGCACGTCTCCTTCCGTCTCCGCGCAGTACTCCAACAGACCACCAGGGTTAACGGCTGTGCCCCACGTCCATAAGATTATGTTGACCTGACCCACACCCGGTAAGTGTCTGTAACTGATGCTGGACTCGGTCTCAGCCCAGACCTACACACGTTCCTCTGGTCCCGCTTCACCATCCTCCCCCCGTCCTGTGAACGACTCCTGCTCCAGCCGACCCGCTCATACAGCGCTCAGAGCGGGACGGGGGGAGACCCGCCCACAGTGTGTTTGGGGCGGGGACGGGCAGAGGTAGACCCGCCCACAGTGTGTTTGGAGCGGGGACGGGCAGAGTTAGACCCGCCCACAGTGTGTTTGGGGCGGGGACGGGCAGAGGTAGACCCGCCCACAGTGTGTTTGGAGCGGGCACGGGCAGAGGTGGACCCGCCCACAGTGTGTTTGGGGCGGGGACGGGCAGAGTTAGACCCGCCCACAGTGTGTTTGGGGCGGGGACGGGCAGAGTTAGACCCGCCCACAGTGTGTTTGGGGCGGGGACGGGCAGAGGTAGACCCGCCCACAGTGTGTTTGGGGCGGGGACGGGCAGAGGTGGACCCGCCCACAGTGTGTTTGGGGCGGGGACGGGCAGAGGTAGACCCGCCCACAGTGTGTTTGGGGCGGGGACGGGCAGAGTTAGACCCGCCCACAGTGTGTTTGGGGCGGGGACGGGCAGAGGTAGACCCGCCCACAGTGTGTTTGGAGCGGGCACGGGCAGAGGTAGACCCGCCCACAGTGTGTTTGGGGCGGGGACGGGCAGAGGTAGACCCGCCCACAGTGTGTTTGGAGCGGGCACGGGCAGAGGTGGACCCGCCCACAGTGTGTTTGGGGCGGGGACGGGCAGAGGTAGACCCGCCCACAGTGTGTTTGGGGCGGGGACGGGCAGAGGTAGACCCGCCCACAGTGTGTTTGGGGCGGGGACGGGCAGAGGTAGACCCGCCCACAGTGTGTTTGGGGCGGGACGGGTGGAGACAGCGGGACGGGGGGAGACAGCGGGACGGGGGGAGACAGCGGGACGGGGGGCGGGACGGGGGGAGACAGCGGGACGGGGGGAGACAGCGGGACGGGGGGAGACAGCAGGACGGGAGGCGGGACGGGGGGAGACAGCGGGACGGGGGGAGACAGTGGGACGGGGGACACAGCGGGACGGGGGGAAATTAAATGAAATACATATATTGTTCTGACTTATCTGACTGGGTGTAGTTAGAATTGACGCGCGTACTCCAAACGTTCATTAGATAAACTTTATTGACAACAAATAACTATATCAATGGACATGGCAAACACGGTCAAAAACTGTGTGCTCACCCAGTCACTCCCACACCTGCACTGGAGAACCCATCCATATAGTCTCCACCCCACCGCACCCACAACACGCCCACTCATGACGTACGATTCATTCATAAATTCATGCCCACCACCGCGCACACACAATGGCTGGAACATATATGATCCAAATCGTGATAACATGTTAAAGTTACTTAAGCAACACACTGTATCTCAGACACACCTGGCACATTTGTTTCATGTGCAAACTGAACATCACAACTGCTTTTGTTGTAACATTTGCATTTCTACTAGTGGATTAGCATCATTTTGGCCTCCATAACCGTTTCTCGCCATGTTCATCGTAACTAGGATTCAAAGGAAGTAAACATGACACAAAACTATTTATTTTAGGAAACAAAGTTCATTAAATCAAAGTTAAAAATAGAAAAAAAGAGATTTATCCTAAACAGATTTACATAATTGATGAAAACACATGTGATTCTTGGTCATCTATTTCTTTACTGAGGAATAATCAACTTTGATTTAATAAACATTGTCTTTTCATATGTAAAAAAATCATCAGTGGTGCCCGTGGTCGTTGGGGCACTCGGGGCAGTGACCCCCAACACTGCAAAAAGTAAATATCAAGCATTTGGCTTAAATGTCTTGAATTGAGGAAATGTATCTAGTTTTGAGCGGTTTTCACTCATTCAGACTTTGTTCCTGGTCTGACCAAGTTTACTTTGCTAGTTTGAGGACATTTCAGACTCAGGTTCCAAGTTAAATCCCGCTCTAAATAAGAAAGTAAAATTGCCAATGAGATAAGACCGATTTCCTTGCCCCATTGGCAAAGAAAATTACTTGAAATAGAGACAAAATGTATTGAAACGAGTCAGAAACGTCTCAAAACAAGTGAAATAATCCAGGTCAAATACATCTTACCGAGTCAAAACAACTCGAATTTTGATTATTATGCTCAAATTGAAACATTTATACTAATCTAGTTAATGACTTTTTGCAGTGAAACTGGAGGAGTGGCTCCAGCAGATCCCAGGACATACATCAGACATCTCGGTCCAGAGAAGTGCAGCTCTAGGAACTTCAAAGATACTGCGCAGAACCTTCAAGCTCCCAGGCCTCTGGGAGAGGACCCGAGCCTGGAGGAGAAAGAGAGCGCCCGCGGAGGGTGAGGAAGAGAGTTTATGTGTGTGTGTGTGTATAAATATATACACATATATATATATATATATATATATTTTTTTTTTTTTTTTGCAGGGGTCTCCTTCAAGCTCGTCTCCTCTACTGTCAGCCTGGGAGCTTGCGGTTTCTGCATAGTATTCCTGTTCCTAGAACTGCACTTTTTTGGACTATTTTTGGGTCGTAGCTTGTCGGCCGATGGTGAGGTCTCAATGACATATCAGACAAACGCTGATTTGTACAAACGTTTAACCACCAGGTGGCGCTGTTTCTCTGGAGCAGAGACAGAACCAGGACCGGCTCGACTGTTTTTACTGCAGTTCTGACTGTGACACAATCTGTGTTTTGAATCGACTCAGAGTGAAAGTTTGGCCCAGTTATGTTTAGAACAGATTCTTAGTTTAGGCTGAAATGAAGAGAATGATGTTTGTCTGATCGATTGGGGTAAAGCCGCCTCTGGTCCAGAATAACAAACTACAGGGTTTCTGTGGCTCTGGCTTTAACCCTTCAGGACACAGAGTTATTTTAAATATGAAGCTACATTAGTGCTGGGAGTCGAGCCGGTCCTGGTTCTGTCTCTGCTCCAGAGGAACAGCGCCACCTGGTGGTTAAACGGCCCCTCGAGAATCTCAGTGTTTTCTTCAGTGTTTCTCACTGAATGTAAAAAGTTAAAACTCTTAAAGTCTTTAAACTGTCGATTCTACTTTAACATCGGCTACTGAGAGTTCACCTCTTAAGCCCCGCCTCTTAAGCCCCGCCTCTTAAGCCCCGCCTTAACCCAGTTTGGCTTTACCCAAATCTAGAGCTTCTTGAAAAAAGCACCAACAATATGACGACAATGTGACACCAACGTTCTGTAGGTCTTAGCTTTCAAATGAGGCGTTACTCCGGCCTCGAGGCTGTAAACTCTCCAGGCCAGAGGAGGGGGGCGGGGGGGGGCAGAGGAAGAGGGGGGCCCCCACACTTCCTGTTGTTGTGAGTCCGGGTGCAGCTTCCTGAATCACACACAGTTTGCTTCACGGCCAGCGTGGCGAGCTGCGGCGCTCGGAGTCTTCAGAACTTCAATAACGGTGAGGAACGTTTCTATTAGACCTGAGTCATGAAGGACCAGAGCTTCAGGAGACTCCATGTTCTTGTTTTAATGTAGGAAACAAACGATGGAGAACACGGTGTTTGTTTAGAGACGTTTCAGACGATTCTACGAGAATGTCGCTCGAAATAAGAAAATAAAACGAACAAGAACGAGTTTCTGACCCCACTGGCAAAGAAATGAATCTCAAATAAAACCAGTCAGAAACTTTTCAGATTTCAAATAATGCGTTCGTTCGTTCGTTCCTTCCTGTGGGCCCCCGCCTGGAGCCCACAGGAACTGCAGTAATTCTTTCTTTAACCTCTTAACCCCCGCCTGAACCGAGCACATCTTCTCCAGTTTGGCTTTACCCAAATCTAAAAACAAGAAAAAAGCGTCGAAACAGCAACAAAAATGAAAACAAGGAGGACAATGCAACAAAAGAGGGACAAAAAACAACATCAACATTTAAATATACTTATGTTTAAACACTTTTAAATATACGATATAATATGGAATCAGATATTCATTGATAATGACAAGAAGGAAAATGTTCTGATCAATAACAATAACTATTATTACAGTAATTATGATTATGTATCAGCATGCTGTGGAGCTAAAAGCTCTTGGTTTGCAGTGCTGTATGTGGACACTACATTAGCATATCAGTTAGACCCGCCCACTGCACTGTGATTGGCTGAGCAGGTCACATGTTTTACAGGAATCTCCCAGGCTCCAGATCACGGGGAGTCTTTACATTTATTTATTTCAGACTGAGGCCTGTCAGGCTTTGTTTCTGAGTGAAGCTCCAGACTTTATGTAAAGTCTGCTGAGATATAAACCTCTGAACCCCCGCCTCAAACAAGTGCATTTCTCCACTTCAGCTTTACCCAAATCTGCTGATTTAAAGGCATCATTTTTCTCTGGTTTGTTGTTGTTGTTTTTCTATTTTGGCACTTTTTCCCCAGAGGCTTTTAGATTTGGGTAAAGCTGAACTGGTTCAAACTGAGGAAGTTCTTCTTGTTCGAGCCCAGACTCGAGTCGAGGTTAAACTGAAACTCTTTGACAGACGGAGACGCAGTTCAGACCTGTCCCTGTAGGCCTGTCCCTGTAGACCTGTCCCTGTAGGCCTGTCCCTGTAGGTCTGTCCCTGTAGGCCTGTCCCTGTCGGCCTGTCCCTGTAGGCCTGTCCCTGTAGACCTGTCCCTGTAGGCCTGTCCCTGTAGACCTGTCCCTGTCGGCCTGTCCCTGTAGACCTGTCCCTGTCGACCTGTCCCTGTCGGCCTGTCCCTGTAGACCTGTCCCTGTCGACCTGTCCCTGTCCCTGTAGACCTGTCCCTGTCGACCTGTCCCTGTCCCTGTAGGCCTGTCCCTGTCGACCTGTCCCTGTCCCTGTAGGCCTGTCCCTGTAGGCCTGTCCCTGTAGACCTGTCCCTGTAGACCTGTCCCCGTAGACCTGTCCCCGTAGACCTGTCCCCGTAGGCCTGTCCCCGTAGACCTGTCCCCGTAGGCCTGTCCCCGTAGGCCTGTCCCCGTAGACCTGTCCCTGTAGGCCTGTCCCTGTCGACCTGTCCCTGTCCCTGTAGGCCTGTCCCTGTAGGCCTGTCCCTGTAGACCTGTCCCTGTAGACCTGTCCCTGTAGACCTGTCCCCGTAGACCTGTCCCCGTAGGCCTGTCCCTGTAGACCTGTCCCCGTAGGCCTGTCCCCGTAGGCCTGTCCCTGTAGACCTGTCCCCGTAGACCTGTCCCCGTAGGCCTGTCCCTGTAGACCTGTCCCTGTAGACCTGTCCCTGTAGGCCTGTCCCCGTAGGCCTGTCCCTGTAGACCTGTCCCCGTAGACCTGTCCCCGTAGGCCTGTCCCTGTAGACCTGTCCCTGTAGACCTGTCCCTGTAGGTCTGTCCCTGTAGACCTGTCCCTGTAGACCTGTCCCTGTAGACCTGTCCCTGTAGGCCTGTCCCTGTAGACCTGTCCCTGTAGGCCTGTCCCTGTAGACCTGTCCCTGTCGGCCTGTCCCTGTAGACCTGTCCCTGTCGACCTGTCCCTGTCGGCCTGTCCCTGTAGACCTGTCCCTGTCGACCTGTCCCTGTCCCTGTAGGCCTGTCCCTGTCGACCTGTCCCTGTCCCTGTAGGCCTGTCCCTGTAGGCCTGTCCCTGTAGACCTGTCCCTGTAGACCTGTCCCCGTAGACCTGTCCCCGTAGACCTGTCCCCGTAGACCTGTCCCCGTAGGCCTGTCCCTGTAGACCTGTCCCCGTAGGCCTGTCCCCGTAGGCCTGTCCCTGTAGACCTGTCCCCGTAGACCTGTCCCCGTAGGCCTGTCCCTGTAGACCTGTCCCTGTAGACCTGTCCCTGTAGGCCTGTCCCCGTAGGCCTGTCCCTGTAGACCTGTCCCCGTAGACCTGTCCCCGTAGGCCTGTCCCTGTAGACCTGTCCCTGTAGACCTGTCCCTGTAGGTCTGTCCCTGTAGACCTGTCCCTGTAGACCTGTCCCTGTAGACCTGTCCCTGTAGGCCTGTCCCTGTAGGTCTGTCCCTGTAGACCTGTCCCCGTAGGCCTGTCCCTGTAGGCCTGTCCCTGTAGACCTGTCCCTGTCCCTGTAGGCCTGTCCCTGTAGACCTGTCCCTGTAGACCTGTCCCTGTCCCTGTAGGCCTGTCCCTGTAGACCTGTCCCTGTAGGCCTGTCCCTGTAGACCTGTCCCTGTAGACCTGTCCCTGTAGACCTGTCCCTGTAGGCCTGTCCCTGTAGGCCTGTCCCTGTAGGTCTGTCCCTGTAGGCCTGTCCCTGTAGACCTGTCCCTGTAGACCTGTCCCTGTAGACCTGTCCCTGTAGGCCTGTCCCTGTAGGCCTGTCCCTGTAGGTCTGTCCCTGTAGACCTGTCCCCGTAGGCCTGTCCCTGTAGGCCTGTCCCTGTAGACCTGTCCCTGTCCCTGTAGGCCTGTCCCTGTAGGTCTGTCCCTGTAGGTCTGTCCCTGTAGACCTGTCCCTGTAGGTCTGTCCCTGTAGGCCTGTCCCTGTAGACCTGTCCCTGTCCCTGTAGGCCTGTCCCTGTAGGCCTGTCCCTGTAGACCTGTCCCCGTAGACCTGTCCCCGTAGGTCTGTCCCTGTAGGTCTGTCCCTGTAGGCCTGTCCCTGTAGACCTGTCCCTGTAGGTCTGTCCCTGTAGACCTGTCCCTGTAGGTCTGTCCCTGTAGACCTGTCCCCGTAGACCTGTCCCCGTAGGCCTGTCCCCGTAGACCTGTCCCTGTAGACCTGTCCCTGTAGACCTGTCCCTGTAGGTCTGTCCCTGTAGGTCTGTCCCTGTAGGCCTGTCCCTGTAGACCTGTCCCTGTAGACCTGTCCCTGTAGGCCTGTCCCTGTAGGCCTGTCCCTGTAGGTCTGTCCCTGTAGGCCTGTCCCTGTAGACCTGTCCCTGTAGACCTGTCCCTGTAGGCCTGTCCCTGTAGACCTGTCCCTGTAGACCTGTTCCTGTAGGCCTGAGGCCTGTCCCCGTAGGCCTGTCCCTGTAGACCTGTCCCCGTAGACCTGTCCCTGTAGGCCTGTCCCTGTAGACCTGTCCCCGTAGACCTGTCCCCGTAGACCTGTCCCCGTAGGCCTGTCCCTGTAGGCCTGTCCCTGTAGGCCTGTCCCTGTAGGCCTGTCCCTGTAGGCCTGTCCCTGTAGGCCTGTCCCTGTAGGTCTGTCCCTGTAGGTCTGTCCCTGTAGGCCTGTCCCTGTAGGCCTGTCCCTGTAGGTCTGTCCCTGTAGGCCTGTCCCTGTAGGCCTGTCCCTGTAGGCCTGTCCCTGTAGGTCTGTCCCTGTAGGCCTGTCCCTGTAGGCCTGTCCCTGTAGGTCTGTCCCTGTAGGCCTGTCCCTGTAGGCCTGTCCCTGTAGGTCTGTCCCTGTAGGCCTGTCCCTGTAGGCCTGTCCCTGTAGACCTGTCCCCGTAGACCTGTCCCTGTAGGCCTGTCCCTGTAGGCCTGTCCCTGTAGGTCTGTCCCTGTAGGCCTGTCCCTGTAGGCCTGTCCCTGTAGGTCTGTCCCTGTAGGCCTGTCCCTGTAGGCCTGTCCCTGTAGACCTGTCCCCGTAGACCTGTCCCTGTAGGCCTGTCCCTGTAGACCTGTCCCCGTAGACCTGTCCCTGTAGGCCTGTCCCCGTAGACCTGTCCCCGTAGACCTGTCCCTGTAGACCTGTCCCCGTAGGCCTGTCCCTGTAGGCCTGTCCCTGTAGGTCTGTCCCTGTAGGCCTGTCCCTGTAGGCCTGTCCCTGTAGGTCTGTCCCTGTAGGTCTGTCCCTGTAGGCCTGTCCCTGTAGGCCTGTCCCTGTAGGTCTGTCCCTGTAGACCTGTCCCCGTAGACCTGTCCCCGTAGGCCTGTCCCTGTAGACCTGTCCCCGTAGGCCTGTCCCCGTAGACCTGTCCCCGTAGACCTGTCCCCGTAGGCCTGTCCCTGTAGACCTGTCCCCGTAGACCTGTCCCCGTAGACCTGTCCCCGTAGGCCTGTCCCTGTAGGCCTGTCCCTGTAGGCCTGTCCCTGTAGGCCTGTCCCTGTAGGTCTGTCCCTGTAGGTCTGTCCCTGTAGGCCTGTCCCTGTAGGCCTGTCCCTGTAGGTCTGTCCCTGTAGGTCTGTCCCTGTAGGCCTGTCCCTGTAGACCTGTCCCTGTAGACCTGTCCCTGTAGGTCTGTCCCTGTAGGCCTGTCCCTGTAGGTCTGTCCCCGTAGGTCTGTCCCCGTAGACCTGTCCCCGTAGACCTGTCCCCGTAGGCCTGTCCCTGTAGGCCTGTCCCTGTAGGTCTGTCCCTGTAGGCCTGTCCCTGTAGGTCTGTCCCTGTAGGTCTGTCCCTGTAGGCCTGTCCCTGTAGGCCTGTCCCTGTAGGCCTGTCCCTGTAGGTCTGTCCCTGTAGGCCTGTCCCTGTAGGTCTGTCCCTGTAGGTCTGTCCCCGTAGACCTGTCCCCGTAGACCTGTCCCCGTAGGCCTGTCCCCGTAGACCTGTCCCCGTAGGCCTGTCCCCGTAGGCCTGTCCCCGTAGGCCTGTCCCTGTCGGCCTGTCCCTGTCGGCCTGTCCCTGTAGACCTGTCCCTGTAGGCCTGTCCCTGTAGGCCTGTCCCTGTAGACCTGTCCCCGTAGACCTGTCCCCGTAGGCCTGTCCCTGTAGGCCTGTCCCTGTAGGTCTGTCCCTGTAGGTCTGTCCCTGTAGGCCTGTCCCTGTAGGCCTGTCCCCGTAGACCTGTCCCCGTAGGCCTGTCCCTGTAGGCCTGTCCCCGTAGACCTGTCCCCGTAGACCTGTCCCCGTAGGCCTGTCCCTGTAGACCTGTCCCTGTAGGCCTGTCCCTGTCGGCCTGTCCCTGTAGGCCTGTCCCTGTAGGCCTGTCCCTGTAGGTCTGTCCCTGTAGGTCTGTCCCTGTAGGCCTGTCCCTGTAGGTCTGTCCCTGTAGACCTGTCCCTGTAGGCCTGTCCCTGTAGGCCTGTCCCTGTAGGCCTGTCCCTGTAGGTCTGTCCCTGTAGGTCTGTCCCTGTAGGCCTGTCCCCGTAGGCCTGTCCCCGTAGACCTGTCCCCGTAGGCCTGTCCCTGTAGGCCTGTCCCTGTAGACCTGTCCCCGTAGACCTGTCCCCGTAGGCCTGTCCCCGTAGACCTGTCCCTGTAGGCCTGTCCCTGTCGGCCTGTCCCTGTAGGCCTGTCCCTGTAGGCCTGTCCCTGTATGACTTTTTATAAAGAAACTGACTAAAAGGACCAGAAGTCAAGAGCGCCTGATCAACTTTGCCGCATACTTAGAGACAAACAAACCCACGATGAAGAGGATCGTGTCTGAGCTGGAGGAGATCTGTGAAAAAACAAGAGAGAGGAAAGAGGACGTCCCGAGAGAGGTCAAACGTGCTGCAGCTGCAGCAGGATGGTTAGCAGCTCTCTTCTTCGCTCCTCTCACTGGAGGCCTCAGTCTCGTTGTAGCAGGGACTGCAGTCGTTGGAGGTGTAGCAGCTGTTGTAGGAGCTGGAGCTGTTGTTGTTCTTGATAAAATCACTGACAAAGACACACTGAAGAAGGTGAAGAACTTGGTCACTGAGTTCTGTGAGTTGGTCAAACCCCTGAAGGACATTCACAGAGAGAAGAGAGAGATGTTTGAGACACTGGACAGAAAAGTAGAAGAAATGCTCACTCTTTTAACGCAACTGTTTGAAGGGCTGCATGTGTTGTTTATTGACTTTAATAAAGATTCCACTGTACAGCGCCTCCTGGAGGTCACTGAGCAGTGCAGGCACATTCTGGAGGAGCTGGAACGACTGGTGAAGCTGGAGGATCTGAAGAAGCTGTTGGGATGGGCAAAGTGAAGCCTCATGAACCTCCTGGAGGAGCTGAGGACAAACATGAGTTCTGGGTCAGTCTGCAGGACCTGTCACATTTATATTATAATATCACAGCTGTTCTTTTCTTAAATAAAACTTTTCTCATAAACGTTGGTTTTAATTCTGACGATTGTTTTCTTTGAAACCAATAAAACCCTAGATCTGTTTTAGAGTCTGAGGAAACGTCACAGACACAAGAGGCCGTTTTATTTCCTGACCTCTGACCCTGAGCCGGGACAGAAGAGAACGTGTAGCAGTACAGACTTACACCAGCAGGCGGCAGCACCTACAGCAGGGGCCAAAGCTCCAAAAAATCTGGTTTTAAAGTATTAACTTAACTGAGAAAAACATTAATTCAACTAAAACAAAATCATTCTTAAAAACGAGGAGCACGAGACGATCTTCATCGGCTTCATATTTGATCAAGATCAATCTTTATTGATCTCCCAGTGGAGAACTTCACTCAGAAGAACTCAGGTGTGCAGAATAATAACCGATAGTAAACAGAGTCTTATAGACAAAGACTAAAGCTTTAGGGACGGAAAGTAAACCCGTCAAAGTAAATATAAAGTAATCCGTAATAAATAATCTATAGTCAGTGTCAGCAGAGCCGCCTCTCAGTCAAAGGGCCGTGGAGATTATTATTCACATTAATCAGCTTCTGCTGCTTAAATATTCACCAGAGTAAGAAACAGATACTTCATTATAACTCAAATAGAAGTACAATTACTTCAAAAAGTTACTCAAGTACATGAATGTAACCGAGTACTCTGAGTATGATGTTTCATATATTACTGCAGTGTAAAAGGAAGAACTAAAATGACAATGATAGTTTTTCAAAAGTCCTGCTGTTTCTGTTAAACTCGTATCCCCAGTTCAGCTTTACCCAAATCTAAAAGCTTCTCGACTGGAGCAACAGCTCATTTGAAAGCTAAGGCTGCTTTGTTTAACGTTTTGAATGAACTTATGGAAATAAATACACTTTTACTTGATTTTATAATTTTTTGGAAAGTCTCTCTCTCTCATATATATACAAAAACTATATTTATGTTTTGTTAAACAGCGTCATGTTTTATGTATTTAATAATAGTAATGTGATGTTTACTGATTACTCATTGTTCTTTTGCCTGATCCATCTCCCGTACGGGGGTTGAGGAGCAGTCAGTCGCCGACAGCGTTTTAAGTATTTTTGCTGCAGCTACATTTCATTGAATATGTTGAAGCTGCATCTCTTTATTTTACAGTGTCTGAGAACGTTTTAGTCCCTGGGTCAGTTTTACAGTGTGTGAAATACCCATCAGTATTCGGGGGGGTCCCCATCTCCGAGTTGTTGCCCTACACAGATGTACATTTTCTCTACATCTGGTCCTTTGTGTGTTCTAGAGGGTTCTGTGTTGTGTCACTTCTTCTAGAACACACGAAGCCCTCTCTTATTTTGAAGGGCTGTTGTGGAAGTTTAAAATGTGTCTCGTGTCGTTTCCCGTTTGATGAAGAAGATGAAGTTTGCAGAGGCTCCACCCTTTCTCGTGTCCTTCATCCTCCCCCATAGAAGACAGGTGATGCCGTTGGTGAGGCGGGGGTTCAGAGGGGGGGGGGGGGGGGGGGAGTACAAGTGTGTGGCATCTGAGAATCCCTGATAGAAAGACAGACGGATAAACCCTGTAGATAACTTTAGTCGTTATTGAGTTTTACGGTGTTTTCGGGATTATGGTCATCCTGTGGAAAAGAACGGGTTTCCTCCGTTCGTGCAGTGGTGGCGCCCCCTGGTGGCGACTGTTACCAGAGGGAATAATGTGTGCAGCGTTGACAGAAAACACACATTTAAACATTTGAAGTAAAACCATCAAAAGTGCCACAATTAAATTAATAAATAAATGTGTCATTAATTAATTAATGATTCTGTGTAAAAAATGTATATATAATTATGTATCTATTTAATTAATTATGTCAAACTCGTCCATGAAAGTTGTGGGCGGAGCTAAAGCCTGATTAATCCATGGCTTTGGCCTGAAGTGTTTGGAAACATGGCGGATACGATGATGGAGGACCTTCATGAGTAGGGATGGGAATTGATAAGATTTTATTGATATCAATGCCATCAATAATTTGACCAATCGATTTGATTGTTTATCGATTCTCTTATCGATACCTCATGGCTAAAACATCTGTATGTACATTTCTCATGTCAGCATGTAGAAAGTCGGCCCATGCATAAATGTCTTTTTAGAAGCTAATGTAAAACGTGCCAGAGGCTGAAAGCACCATCTATGTGTTCACGTGCTAGCAGGGACTGTGAGCTGTGTGCATGGGAGAGACTACAGCACAGGTGACGAACCTTTAAAAAGTGCTCCCAGTGATCAGCACGTCTCCTTCCGTCTCCGCGCAGTACTCCAACAGACCACCAGGGTTAACGGCTGTGCCCCACGTCCATAAGATTATGTTGACCTGACCCACACCCGGTAAGTGTCTGTAACTGATGCTGGACTCGGTCTCAGCCCAGACCTACACACGTTCCTCTGGTCCCGCTTCACCATCCTCCCCCCGTCCTGTGAACGACTCCTGCTCCAGCCGACCCGCTCATACAGCGCTCAGGGCGGGACGGGGGGAGACCCGCCCACAGTGTGTTTGGGGCGGGGACGGGCAGAGTTAGACCCGCCCACAGTGTGTTTGGGGCGGGGACGGGCAGAGGTAGACCCGCCCACAGTGTGTTTGGGGCGGGGACGGGCAGAGGTAGACCCGCCCACAGTGTGTTTGGGGCGGGACGGGGGGAGACGGCGGGACGGGGGGACACAGCGGGACGGGGGGAGACAGCGGGACGGGGGGACACGGCGGGACGGGGGGACACGGCGGGACGGGTGGAGACAGCGGGACGGGGGGAGACGGCGGGACGGGGGGACACAGCGGGACGGGGGGAGACAGCGGGACGGGGGGACACGGCGGGACGGGGGGAGACGGCGGGACGGGGGGACACAGCGGGACGGGGGGAGACGGCGGGACGGGTGGAGACAGCGGGACGGGGGGAGACGGCGGGACGGGTGGAGACAGGGGGACGGGGGGAGACAGGGGGACGGGGGGAGACAGCGGGACGGGGGGAGACGGCGGGACGGGTGGAGACAGGGGGACGGGGGAGACAGGGGGACGGGGGGAGACAGCGGGACAGGGGGAGACAGCGGGACGGGGGGAGACGGCGGGACGGGGGGAGACAGCGGGCGCAGCAGCGAGGCACTGAACCCCGTGTGTCAATAGCGACGTATCGAAACAGAACGGACACGTTTGTAACAATGGACTGTTTTCATTGACCCTTTCGTCCCGTGAACGCCCTAACCCGGGGGGGGACAGGGGTAGAATTGGGCCGATGTTTCCCTGAAGCAGCGTCAGAGACCGGCGAGCGATGTCATTACACGCTTAGCTCCGCGGCACAAAGGGAGTTTTCAGAGCGGGGGCGTCGAGAACCGGATCCATCATGAAGACGGTTCTGAGGCTTTGCTCAAACAGAACCGGGTCTGCTCGCCCGAGGCTTGTTGGGTTTAGTCGTTTTTGTTTGAGTTTTCAAACCAACGTACGGGTGAATAGCGCCACCCAGTGTACCGGAGTATGTTCACTAGTCTGCGTCAATCCATTATTCTGGAATTGATTTGCCTCGATGAGCGGGGTGTCCCATCAGGGTTAGGACCCGCCCCTCCAACTTTAATGGGCGAGTTTGAAATTCATTCATGAAACACTGCAACACAGGACCATGAAATAGTTAAATAGATACATAATTATTACAGAATCATTGGTCATTTACTTAATTAATTACACATTTAATAATACATAGATTTATTTATTCCATATTTATTTATTTAATGGTGCATTTATTGTTTTAATTGTGGCGATTTCAATCCTCCACACAAAAGAACATATTGGTCATTTTCACAATATTGGGTTCTAACCAGACCTACTGAAATGATCTGAACAGAACCTTGGACGTGTCCTGGAGTCTCCAGGCTGAAGGTCCAATCATGTGGACCTTCAGCCTGGAGACCATGATCTTCACCTGGATTTGGACCAAACACAGAACGAGGAGGCGAGACGATGATTCCACATACTTGTAGTTTGTTTAGACGCATATGAGAGACATTCAGCACAGGAACCGGCTCTGGACAATCGTAAACCACTTCCTCCTAGAGGAACATGAGCCGGTCCAGACCAGAACAGAATCTTTAAATACCTTTACATCAAAATGCAAGAGCAGGTCCATTTGGCACATGTTATAACAATCATGATGAGCCTTTAGACTCACAGACTTCACTTTAAATATGAAGAAATACAAACTAGATTTTGGCTCCAAACATTTCCATTGATTCAGAAAGTGCCTTATTTTTGTATGAAACCAAAAATGCAGCACATTGTTTCCTCATGTTTCTGTCTTTACTCTACTGAGCTGTGTAAACCTGCGGCGGCCATGTTTGTAGTCCTACAGGCACGTGGGGTTCGTCCTCTGGAGTCGCGGCGGCCATGTTTGTAGTTCCTGGGATTCTGCTGGTGACTCGAACTCCGCGTTTGTAGTCCTCTGTTCCGCCGGCGGCCATGTTTGTAGTCCCTCGAGGCCGAATGTCCTTCCTGTAAATCCTGTTTGTGATTGAACCAAAGAAATGAACGAATCGAGTGATTTCTGTTGTAAATGTTTTGGAATGTGTTTCAGTGACAATCAGAGGAAAAACAGTGAGACTTTTTAAATGTGCCTTAAATGAGACGTTTGTGGAAAATATAAAGAAATGTAACTGAGTGCGACTCGGCTTCTGGTTCATGTCTCGACTGGATCCACAGGAAACAAAAACTGTGCTAAAGTTCAGCCTCTCTCAGATGAACTAAAGTCACATGACCGTCTCATAAAGGCGTCTCAAAGTGGACAGAATAAACCAATGAAAGGACCTGTCATTTCTTTCAATTAGTTTTTTCCCACATTTTCCTTTTTATTTATATGTAATTTATTTAATTTTTCCACATTTTTTCATTTTACCCCAAAAATGTTTCATCTTTTTTTCTTCAAAATGGTCGAGATGCTTCATTTATTTGTGAAAAATTGTGTATTTCATTTAACTTTTGTGAAATACACAATTTTTCATTTAAATTTGTAAATGTTGTAGATTCACATTTTTTCAAACAATAGAGAGTTCTTTACACAGTCATATTTTACTATAAAACAAGTGTTTCCTCCTCTGATCCGGAGAAACCACAGATAATGTTTGAGTTTATACGTTTATAATGAAGTGAATGGAGAAAACGTGAAAACTCAACTTTACATAAAAACTAAACTATCAAAGTCTGACCTTTGACCCAAACGAGTTTTAAAAGTAAATCCAATTCCCCCAAACTCACTGTTTATGGAAAAACATTTAGTGTTTTCATTTAAAAATGGCTATAAAATAGTTCAATATTTGCTATTTTTTTTCTAAGTTTTTGAGTTTTGTGCAGAAATGAAGTGGTTTAACCCCTTCACCCCCGCCTGAACTGAGCACATTTTCTCCAGTTTGGCTTTACCCAAATCTAAAAGTGTCAAAATAGAGACGAGAGGAAAATGAGCTTCAAGAATGGATGAAATAAAACCACAACATGAGATGAAAAAACAACAAGCAAGAGAAAAGATCAGTCTTGTGGGTCTTAGCTTTCAAATGAGAAGCTTACAGATTTGGGTAAAGCCAAACTGGAGAGGGAACGCGCTCGGTTAAAGGTCAGATTCACATAATTAAGTGGAAACATTTGTTCATGTGATCTTCTCACAGCCGTCAAAGAAGTGGCACAAAAAGCCCCTGACGGAGCACGAGGGTCAAAGTCCCTCTCCCCAGACGCTTCCTCCAGTTTCAGGAAGACTCGTCTGGTGGATTCAGACGTAAATGTGTTTGTGGACGTCCTTCTCCCCAGACGCTTCCTCCAGTTTCAGGAAGACTCGTCTGGTGGATTCAGACGTAAATGTGTTTGTGGACGTCCTTCTCCCCAGACGCTTCCTCCAGTGGCTGAATCCGTCACGTTTCCTCATGTTTCAGGAAGACTCGTCTGGTGGATTCAGACGTAAATGTGTTTGTGTCACTTTAAGGATTTCAGTTTGTTCAGTTTCAGGCTCAGACAGGTTTGTTCTTCATCACAGAGGGACATGTTTAGAGGAGCTCGTTAAAGCAGGCCCTGCAGCTGTTCCAGATGTTCTCAGGTTTGGATTTCACAATAAAAGCTCTGGGTTAAACTCCACATTCATATACTCAGGCTCAGAGGTTTAGTTTAAAGTGAAATCATCATCTCTGTTTCTGCTCCAGGTTCTCTCTCTGGGTGAACGTGGAGTTACGGCGCCTCCCACTGGACACTAGTGGTAAGTGCAGTTAGTTTAGTTTTGTTAGTCCCCGCCTGACCGGTGCATGAGTGAATGTCCCTGATGTAGAAAAGCGCTACACACTGTAAATGTGTCCATATTCCTAATCCTTAATCCCCACCTGCTCCCCCAGAAGAGCAGAAGTCGTGATGTTCGACACGAGGAGGAGCCGCTCTGATGTGAGTTTTCAGATTTGACCCGAGTTGTTCCACAGCTGCTCTGAGGCGTCAGAATGAAATGTGTCTCCAGCAGATGGCGCCCTACGTGCACATCTAGGGTTGAACATGAGCAGCACAACTTTGGAGAATTATATGATTAATGAATCTCAGTATTTGCGTTTTTAGAGGTGTTTAAAGAGATATAGACCTGTTATTTATGTCTGATGGAGCTAAACTAGACCTGAGAGTCGTTAGTCAAATAAGTAAATAAAACATTTACTAAAAACGACTTTGATGAAATCGATCTAATGTTTAACAACCCACACGTTATGTGCTTAGTCCTTTATGTTAAGTTTACTCTTGTGTATTTGTCTTGGGTTAATTGTTCGCGTTTGTTTTGTGGGCGTTTCATGTTTTAGGCTTTGGTTCACGGAGGACACAGGTCTTTATTTGTTCTGGAGGATCTAAACACCTGCTGGTGTGTGACCATCCTGGAGCAGGGTCGGTGGAAGCTTTGGAAGTCTTTGTATAACCTGACCCAGCTTTAATCTTCTCAGTAACTGAATCCTGGACCTGTCTGGTGTGTTCTTGGTCTTCAGGATGCTGCTTCATGAACAGACCTCTGAGGCCATCACCGAGCAGCTGCGTTTGAACTGACTCGATTTAGGTCATTGGGTCATCCAGAAATCATCAGGAAACTTCTGAAGGCAAATGTTTGCACTAAAAGGAAAGGGGGCTGGACTTATGCACATCCCACTTTCTGTTTATTTAAAAAATTAAAAATCATGTATACATTTAATTTCACTTAACGATTGTGTGTCTTTCACATAACATTTAAATGAAATACATATATGATCCAAATCGTGATAACATGTTAAAGTTACTTAAGCAACACACTGTATCTCAGACACACCTGGCACATTTGTTTCATGTGCAAACTGAACATCACAACTGCTTTTGTTGTAACATTTGCATTTCTACTAGTGGATTAGCATCATTTTGGCCTCCATAACCGTTTCTCGCCATGTTCATCGTAACTAGGATTCAAAGGAAGTAAACATGACACAAAACTATTTATTTTAGGAAACAAAGTTCATTAAATCAAAGTTAAAAATAGAAAAAAAGAGATTTATCCTAAACAGATTTACATGATTGATGAAAACACATGTGATTCTTGGTCATCTATTTCTTTACTGAGGAATAATCAACTTTGATTTAATAAACATTGTCTTTTCATATGTAAAAAAATCATCAGTGGTGCCCGTGGTCGTTGGGGCACTCGGGGCAGTGACCCCCAAACTGGAGGAGTGGCTCCAGCAGATCCCAGGACATACATCAGACATCTCGGTCCAGAGAAGTGCAGTTCTAGGAACTTCAAAGATACTGCGCAGAACCTTCAAGCTCCCAGGCCTCTGGGAGAGGACCCGAGCCTGGAGGAGAAAGAGAGCGCCCGCGGAGGGTGAGGAAGAGAGTTTATGCGTGTGTGTGTATAAATATATACACATATATATATATATATATTTTTTTTTTTTTTGCAGGGGTCTCCTTCAAGCTCGTCTCCTCTACTGTCAGCCTGGGAGCTTGCGGTTTCTGCATAGTATTCCTGTTCCAAGAACTGCACTTTTTTGGACTATTTTTGGGTCGTAGCTTGTCGGCCGATGGTGAGGTCTCAATGACATATCAGACAAACGCTGATTTGTACAAACGTTTAACCACCAGGTGGCGCTGTTTCTCTTGAGTAGAGACAGAACCAGGACCGGCTCGACTGTTTTTCCTGCAGACGTTTGTAAAAAACAAAGAAACAAAACTATGGCCTAAAACAAATCCAGCTGCAGTTCTGACATTGACACAATCTGTGGCTCAAACGTTTCCCGTTGTGTTTTTTTTATCTAATTTTTTCACGACTCGAAGTGAAAGTTTGGCCCAGTTATGTTTAAAAGCAGATTATTAGTTTAGGCCGCTCGCTCTTAAAGCCTGGCCCCAAAGAGTTTTATTTTTTCCCAAAATTGCTATGACCCATGAGACCTGGGGCAGGTGAAATATGTTTAACCACACTGGTTTTAGTTTATCAGCCCGAAAAAAGTGGAAGCCTTTTGACTGGCTCCAGAGCCTGTCAATCAAGCTCTGGAGCTCTGTGGAGGCTCCGCCCACCCTTTTAAGGAACAGGAGGAGATTGAGCAGCCATGTTAGTTTCCCAGACGACTCGGGGCGATTACTAGGAATGGGGCTGATTCATCTATCTCTAGTTATTACAGAGGACTATGTGGAACAGGCACGTCTGAATCGCTCAGTCTTCAGTCGAGATTTGAATGTGGTGATGGAGTCTATTGTACGAATGTCTGGTGAGAGATGATGATCGATAAGGGGGCCGTGATGTTCCGGACTTTGGGAATGGCTGCCCTACAGGATTACTGTATAACCACTACAAAGTGAGCAAAGATACGTATTTGCGCAGTGTTATTTCTGCGCTTCTGTCCGTTTAAAGACCAGCACAAACTTCACCACAGGTATTTCCTCCCCTGAAAACGAGAGAGGTGAGCGGCTCATCTCTTTATTCATTTTAGGTACGTTGACGCGAGCCTGGGAGCTGCCCTCATCGAAGCCCCAAAACGTCTTTCATATGTTTATTCAGCAATAAACCTTTTTACTTGCATCCTGTTTGAGTTTGTGGTCCTTGTGAGTAAAATCTATAAAAGACGCATTCAGGGCGGAGTACCCCGGCACAAAAGTCAACACCACCTCCTGAAGACCAAGTGCTGAAGCTATCTCCAGAGAGTGTGAGAAGATCTCTGAGCAGGATCAACATACACAAAGCACCGGGTCCAGACAACATACCAGGTCGTGTACTGAAAGGTTGCGCTGATGAACTCACTGAGGTCTTCACAGACATTTTTAACACATCTCTGCAGCTGTGGTCCCAACGTGCCTCAAAGCGACCACCATCATTCCTGTACCAAAGAAGTCCCCGCCTCCTGCTTTAATGACTCCGCCCAGTAGCACTCACTCCAATTCTGATGAAGTGCTTCGAGCGGCTCGTCATGGAACATATCAAGTCTGTTCTCCCTCCCACCCTGGACCCAGACCAGTTTGCTTATCGGTCCAATCGCTCAACTGAAGATGCATCTCCACTGCACTTCCTTCAGCCTCACTCACCTGGAAACAAAGGACTCTTACGTTGCTGTTTTTAGACTTTAGCTCAGCATTCAACACTATAATCCCAGAGCATCCTGACCAGCTCCATCACTGTGTGGCTCTTCTACAGAGGGACTATAGAGAGCATCCTGACCAGCTCCATCACTGTGTGGTTCTTCTACAGAGGGACTATAGAGAGCATCCTGACCAGCTCCATCACTGTGTGGTTCTTCTACAGAGGGACTATAGAGAGCATCCTGACCAGCTCCATCACTGTGTGGTTCTTCTACAGATGGACTATAGAGAGCATCCTGACCAGCTCCATCACTGTGTGGTTCTTCTACAGAGGGACTATAGAGAGCATCCTGACCAGCTCCATCACTGTGTGGTTCTTCTACAGAGGGACTATAGAGAGCATCCTGACCAGCTCAAATAATTTGTTCTGCAAGTGACTGAATAAAAGTTAGTTCGTGGTTGCAAATAAAATGCAAAAACTGAAGATCCAGAGGGTGGCGGGATGCCTGTTGAATGCGGTCCTGCAGTCTTGTCATGACAAGGATTCCCAACCGTTCCTAAAATAAATATTAAAACGTGATGCCAGCGTTGTATTTTAATCACATTTAACATGTGATTAAGACATGTGTCACATTTTACCTGCACATTTACCGAGCTATTTGTCAGTCATGTGCCAACTCAAAATAAAACTACGCAACATCAGGGGGCTGGCGCTATTAAAGTTTTATCAGTATATTTTTTTGAAAATGTAAACAAAATCTGATCTCCCTCTATGTTCAAAAAGATGTAATTAATATAATATACCTCTAAAGATGCCGGATTGTCTCCCATTGCGGAATCGTGGTCCCGCCAGCGCGTTCGAGGACCTTCTTCGTCTGTGCGTTTGATTTCAGTTTATAGTGATGACGTCACATCCTGTCACTCCAGCCAATGAGCATTGAGCCCACCCCCATTAAAAAAAGGGTTAGTAAAAAATGTATCGTAACCGTAGCTTGTAAATGTAACTTGTGAAGTGAAGCATGAAAAGAAGCGTAAATGAAAGTTTTACGTTTACAATATTTTTTTTTCTATTTATGATACTTTTTTCGTTTATGGAGTTTAGAGTTACATTTACAGTTTTCTCTTTACGATTACAATACTGACAACCTACGTTTACAATACCTCTTTTACGTTTACGTTAAAGCTGACCCTAATTTGACGCCATAGAGAACATGCAAACTCCACACAGAAAGGCCCCGTCCAGGTGGGAATCAAACCCGGGACCTTCTAGCTGTGAAGCACAAGTGCTAACCGCTGTACTACCGTGCCGCAAAATGTGAAATACATTGGTGAGAATAAAACGTAATATACTTAAATGCAATTCAACATGTAAACTACTAAAATGTATTTTTGATTAATTTTTTGTTTTTGTTTTTCTTCCTTCATCAGATTGAATTGGAATTTTCTGGTGTACCATCAGCTAACCTGAACTCGACCAGTACCTGGACCACTTCCTTGAGCTCTTGAAGGCAAAGCGTAGCTGGACTCGTCAGGCTCACAGGACTGCTGGATGTAAGT
The DNA here is from genome assembly GCA_021464625.1 of Proterorhinus semilunaris. Classification (NCBI taxonomy): domain Eukaryota; kingdom Metazoa; phylum Chordata; class Actinopteri; order Gobiiformes; family Gobiidae; genus Proterorhinus; species Proterorhinus semilunaris. Next base: position 593,247 of record JAJBBP010000027.1, on the reverse strand, counting down.
TCACATAATTTTTTTTGTTTTGTTTTTACAGTTATTTTTTAGACCTTTATGTTAATTATATATTTTTTTACTTTAAAGTTTCATTCCTTTTTTTGGGGGGGCGGGGGGGAGAGGTTCATTGATTTACTATATGAATTGGTACAATGGCAGTCCTAATTTCCAGCTGTCACTTGGGGACTAATTACAGGGTTTTTACAGGGTTTATTGAATTGAAATAGAATTTATAGTATTAAAATGGCAATTCAGGAATTGATAAATTAACCCTCAAGTTTAAAACCTCTGAAAAATAACTCCAGATGCACAGAAATGCAAAATGGGGAAGAATGCAGAGCTTAATGGATGGAGCTCCACATGAGCTGCATCCATCGCTAGAAGCATGGGGAAGCTAGCAAGGTGTGCTGCTTGGTAAGACTGCAACAAAATGTCATTGGTAACTTTTTTATTTTTTTTTGGTGGACTCCATCGATAAGAAAAGAACGATTCTTCTCCTTGGCCTCCCACACTCCTAAGAATATTGTGTTTCCTTCGCAAAGACTGTTGAGGTAAGACCTCATTTATCTCTCTTCCTACATTTTGCGTTGCATATTGAAATTTAACAATGGAGTCCCAGCAGTTCCACCCACTTCCAGTCCAGTTGCCCGGACGTAAAATATCCCATTTTCAGCATCAATTTTTCAAAAAATTCAAATATTTGGGTGGTCAGTTATTAAGCGTTTGCTCAAGCGCAAAGCGAGTACCGTGTGCAAAAGTGCATCAGCAGCAGACTCCTTAGTGCATTTTTTTTTACTTATTCTTACTTACTCTTATTTACACTCCAGATTTGGGGCATTAATACAGTTATTCAGGCAACATCAAATGGTAAATAAGTACAACATGTCTACAAAATAGCATATTTTATTTTTGAGCTTGCACCTGCTATTAACACCTGCCTTGATAAATGACTCCCTAAGAGTTTAAAAGCATGGCTAATCGGCTAAGTGCTAACTCATGGACATAAAACACACCAGGGTAACCTCTTAACCCCCACCATAAACTCATCTTTTTTCCTTGCATTGTCACTTTCTTGACATGTTTTTGTCACACATTTTTTGTCACTTTTCTGTTTCTCTTTGGTATATTTTGTCTGCTGTTTTTCATTTGCTTCTCTTGCTTCAACTTTATACCAATATCTATAAGGCTACTCTTTGAATTTGAAAAACCTATTACAAACTAATCCACAAAAATACTGTTTTGCACAATTTACCAGGTTTGAAATGGGCTATTTCTACATTTATCTTTTTTATCTAAAAAATACTTTGTTTTGCAGGCCACTGATGATGAGCAGGACTTCTGCAAAGGCGTGCGAGTCGGCGGAGTGATGGTAAAAGGATTTTGTCTCCTTGAGGAAGCCGATGCACTGACTGATCTGAAGGACATTCCATCAAGTGTTGCAAAGCTTCTGGGTCTGCTCTACAGTTTGAACATTGACTATCTGAAGGACCTAAAGCATGGACGTTGGTGGTGAGCAGCGCTCCGTTGTTCAAGGTATAAGGACAAACTACTGCGTGAGAAGATGTAAAACTGTTTTTCACCATCTGTATTCCTGCAAAACCATGTCGGCATAGTAGTTGTTAATAGGGTTGGGCAATATGGACCAAAAGTCATATAACGACATATTTAGGTTGAATATCGATATACGATGTATATCCCGATATTTTTTCCGCAAAGTGGGAGCTGTGAAATGTTAAGTCAAAGCCAAATACGAGTAGTTTAATTGAAAACATAAACACTGTATAACAAAGCTCCGTATGGTGCACTTTTAAATGAAATAAAACATCTTAAATAAAAGCCTATAAAATAAGTATTTAAATTAAATTTGAATTATATCGATATATGCAATATGTTCTAATTCCATATCATTTAAAAAATATCGATATATCGCCCAGCCCTAGTTGTTAGACTTTTTGTGGCGGGACCCATTAGTTAATTTCATTTTGCTCATTAAGAGTCCGCATTAAGAGGTAGTGTGTGTGTGTGTGTGTGTGTGTGTGTGTGTGTGTGTGTGTGTGTGTGTGTGTGTCGAACTCTTCTGAAAGAATTCAAAGCCACTTTTGGACTTTATCAAGCTCCACAACTTTCAATGAATATAATGTGCATGATTCCATTATTGAGATACTGTATGTTACTGTACTTTGATAGAAGTATATAGCACTCAGTCCTTTATACAGTACTTATTGCAATGAAAACATATCAAAATACTGTATATCACAAGTTATGGTACAGCTTTTATTTGTTTGGCAAAAGTACAATAAATACTTGTTAAAGTTTATATTTTCTGAGGGTTCATTTTCCCATTTAAGAGTGTCAGGTTACTTTAAACTAATGTGGGGAAATTGGCTCAATTAGAAAGTATAACTTGGAGGTGGTTAAGAAAAAATACATTGCAAAGTTGTCTCAATTAATGCAAACAATTTCACTCGATATAAGGAGGATGGTTAAGACAAAACAACTGTATGAGTTTAAACGGCTGCTCCAAGCAATTGTATCAATTAATAAAAATACATTGAGTTGAGTAAGATTTCCAGTTTAAGACAAATGTCTTGAGAAATTGTATTAATCTAAGAATATAAATCCTTTAAACTGAGCGCTGTAGTTAAGCTTGATTAAGTTTATCATTTTAGGATAGTTACTGCTGTGAGTGTAGTGAATTACGAATTTCAAATTGGGTATACTGCACACTTGTAATGTGTTTAACGTAAAATATATTGGCAGCCCTTGGAACGTTTTTTTTTATTTGAAACAATGAGTTACAATTTACAGTGTAGCTGCTTGAAATGTTAAAAAGAGGCTCAGACAGAGTCCTATACAGTGACAAGAGCACATCTAATGGGAGCACATGTCTCACTTTAAAGTACAAACCTAACCCTAACCCAGCTCATTAATATGTTCCTTAAGGTTTGTGAATTGATCTATATGGATTTCAAGAAATATTATTGCGTCCACTCTTTGAATAGCGCCACCATCTATGTTTAAATTAATATCACAATTACTGTACTTATGACTACTTGTGCAAAAAACAATATGAAAGGTTTTACTAATGTTCAGTTTATTTGAGCAGTTGAAATTCTGCTCAAAAGGAGTGGCCTGAAGCAAAAGCTTATAAGCCCCGCCCCCGACATCATTGAAATAAAAGCAATTAATCAAATCACAAAAATACAGGGAACATGTTACAAAGTACAAGACACAAGAGCCCAGGAACAAACAAACAAACAAACACACACACACACACACACACACACACACACACACACACACACACACACACACACACACACACACACACACACTATATATACATATACAGTTTCTTGCAAGGTGTATTAGTACTTTTGCAAGGCACTGTATATATATATATATATATATACACACACACACACACACACATACATGCCAAACAACTTCCAAAAGGCACCACCAGTTCTGTGTTCAAAAGGCACATTAATATACATATTATTCGTGGTCTTGCAACTTCCCAGTTGTTATTTCCATCATTCCATTTTTCTTTTTTCCTTTTTTTGTGAGTAAAATGAATGATGTAATATGTAAGCCCTACATACTTTAATGTGTTAAAAAGCCAGGGTGTAGAGCGGGTCCATTGAAGAGGGCAGTCGCTCCCCATCAACAAACCCCCACCCAGCTGCCCCAACTAGCTGAAGATGTTCCTTGGCTGTGTGGTGCGTTAAAAGACAAGGTTTATGAGCCCATTGGGAGGATCCCTCTCAAAATATCCATAACTCGCTTATGTTTAGCAATAGTAATGAATCAATTATTGAAATAGTCGACAACTATTTTAGTAATCAATTAATCATTTTCTGGTTCACATAGACTCAAATAGAGCAAAATGACATGAAAATGTAGTATTTTTGATGAAAACCTACTTTGTTTTTATAGTTAGTGTCTGTAGTGTTTTGTACATTGTAAATTTCATGAATATCTGTCCGTGTCTCATCCAATCAGAAAGCAGAATTAGCGCCTCCAGCAAACATTTAAAGTTTACTCCATCCTTGTCCACAAGCGGCGCCACTTTAGCTCTGTGATCATTTTTTCTTGAAAAAAATACAATTTTCCTACACCATTCACAGCCAAGCGATTAATCGTAAAAGATAATCGATAGATTAATCGACTACAAAATAATTGTTAGTTGCAGCCCTAGCCTAGGGCTTTCATAAAAACCCGCTGAGGGTCCTCAGCCAGTGAGTTTAGTATGTATGTGAGAACTCTGTAGGTGTTAACACTGGAAACAGCCATTGAAACAACTGTTCCAATAATTGGGATAAACCTGAGTCCTTCCTCTATGGCTGTTGCTGCCATGTACGTAGCAGACACGCTCAACACTTTAACAATAAGAGCTTTGGTAATTTCAGCTCCTGAAAGAGGCCATTTTAATTCAGCCCTGAGATCCTTTAAAGACACACCACTGACATCAGACACCCTCTTCAGAGACTCAGGACTGAGGCCCAGAGAATTACGGCAGTGATGACTAAACTTGATCATCATGCCCAGATCAAACACCTCTGAGAGACCAGGGATGGGCACTGCTGCTCCTGCTGCTGAAGCTGCAGTATACCATTTTATTTTACTCTCCAATGAACCTTTCTTCTGTTTAATGACGTCCAGATTGATGTTGGACAGCGGCAGGAGCAGAGCATCTCTCTGGAGTTCAGGAAGCTCCTCTTCCAGAGTTTTCCACAAATCCTGGAATTCATAGAGATGGAGTCTGAGAGCAGACACCAGGAAGACCTTTGGAGACTCAAAGCCAAGCTTCTGCAGTTCTGCATTAAACAAAAGTAAAAGTCAATAAAACAAGTTCAACTAATTTTTATTTAAATTCTAAATAAATAAACACATTGTCAGTTAAATTCTAAATGAACAGTTACCTTCAGTGCAGTTGTCTCTGATGGATTTAAGGAGTTTCTTCTCATTTAAGTCTGGATCATCGTCTTTCTCACTTTGCACATTGACGTCAATCTTGGATCGAACAAAATATAACTTTTTCTTCATCTTGTGAATCTCTTTAGCCAGTTTTGCATCATTTTCTCTGAAACGATCAGCAGAAACTATGATGAAGAAGTCGTACTTCTGGAACTCCACAGACTCCAGGTATTTGTCGGCTGGAAACCCGGTGGTGCCAATCCCTGGCAGATCCCAGATACTGATGTTGGGGTTCTCTGTGTGGGGGTACTCTGTTGGTTCCATGGTGGTCTCCATGACTCCAGTTGGAGCTGCTCCCTCTGTGTTGTTCCTGATGCCTCTCAGAGCATTGACCAGTGTGGATTTACCAGAGCCAGACTCTCCTGTGATGGCAATGTTCAGATGGACTTTGTTGAACTCATCCACACACTCCTGCGCCTTCCTGACTGCAAGAGCCAGGTCATTGCTCTGAAGTGCAGTTTTAATTTCTTCTTCATAGATGTCAGCCATGATGGTTCCTGGAAATAGCGATGAAGAAAACAATCATCATCTGTATATATATATATATATATATATATATATATATATATATATGTTATATATAGACTCTCAACATTAGTGATGAACCAAATCACTTCCTCCTGAGTCCCACAGTGTTACAAAGTTGGCGGAGACAATGAAGCAAAATCTCAGTCACAACTGTTACAAATTCTCCTTTCTGCATACCTCAAAAATTATATTACCAAATGTAAAAACGTTTGTGCTTTGTGGAGTAAATCCTTCCCCAAAGTGCATAATTTGTGTTTTTGCTTGATTCATAGCAACTCTCCATCTACAGCACAAAGTATGTAGCGTGGCTATCGCCAGACTGATATTTAGTCTGGGACACCAGTTCAGGTTCTGGTATGAGAGGTGTGGTTTACGATTGTCCAGAGCCGTTTATTGTGCTGAATGTCTCTCATATGTGTCTGCACGTAGTCATAGCCAATCGTATCAGATGACGTATGACGTACCCGCTGTAAACTTTCGAGCGAAACTATTTAGAACACGGTCTAAAGCTTGATCGAAAGATGGTATCTAGTTCTATTATAGTGCTTTTTTGTGAAAATCTCCATCCATCCATCTTCATCCATCTTCTTCCACTTGTCCGTTGCCGGGTCGTGGGGGCAGCTGTTGGAGCTGCACCAGCCCCTATGGCGCCCCCTGCAGGCGCATTGAGTTGCCTTGTGTACGAAATGCGCGGTATAAATAAAGTTGCCTTGCCTTGCCTTGCCAGGTGGTGGGTCCACAGAAGGACGGCCTCATGGTTCTAACCGGGCCTGTTGGTCTCTCATAAGGTGCTTCTGACCCGTCACCTAGGACCTGTTTGCCCTGGGAGACCCTACCAGGGGCACGAAGCCCCCGACAACAGAGCTCCAGGATCATTCAGGTCAAACCCTCCCCCCCCCCCACGTTAAGGGGGTGGGGCTCCAGGAGGAGGAAAATCCCCATTTAGTTTTATTATACTACTTTTTATGTAAAATTGACTTTTTTAAGCTTTATATCATGTTATTATGTCCTTCCCTCATTAAACACATGCCTGGAGTGTTGCCTCGGCTCATTCACATATTATTAGTAATCTTTAAAAACTTAGACGGCGGCCATTTTAGGTGTAGCTTTGCCTCAGTCCTCCTAGGAACGCCCCCACCTCCTGGAGACGCCTCCGACCTTTCATCACCAGCCGAGTTCCCAACCACTGCTCCTCCGGCGCTGCGTCCGACGCCACTTCCTCTTTTATCATGGCGCGCCCCACACACTCCATTCTCCGTGTTCGTGTGGGTGAGGCAACTTCGACCCGGCTACACAGGTACGCGATAACCCCTTTAAATGGCTGTTTTCAACTTAACGTGCTGTTGTAGTGACTGGTATGCCTGTCAACGTGTAGGCGTCCCTACCTTTAGCCGGACACTACGCTGATTAAGAGGAAACTGGTGAGCATTCATTCATTTGTTTATACTAGCATGCTAGTGTTAGCTATTAGCCGCCAGCCTTTGTTTTGAATGGGGCTCAGGACATTTCCTGTTGGTGCGGGCGCTAACAACCTCTGTCCTCTGATCATTTTGTCCTACGATGTTTGTCATTTTGATTATCAAATACTTCACTGGCAATGATTGTAGGATATTGTTAGTGAGTTTGCATTAGTGTTGCTTACATGAAATGGATCTTCTAAACCAGTTATTGGCTCAAAGCCATTAACATCGAAACTGTTGATTGGCCTTTGAATATTTAAATTATTGTGCACAAGTTGCATTATTAATCATGGTGCAGTATTAATTGAATCTAATGACTATTTATGAGTACTCTAATGATTATTGTCTGTTTTGAAATGTACATGTACTAGACTTACTATTGTTTGAGGATTTATATGTTTAAACAACATCACTGAAAGTTGGTCCTGTTTATGCAGGCCAGGTCCCCCCTGACCCAATCCATCCGCTCCTTGCAGCCTATGGACCTAACCGATGGCGAGCTGAAGCCCAGGACCTAACCCCTTTTATCGGAACTACTGTTCGGTAAAAAGGCGGTGTAGCCTGCTCAGCCCACACACACGCTCAATCCCACCCTGAACTCTATGACTTGGTTCGTGGACATTTTAAAGTATAAACACTCAACCTATGAAATGAACCGGGTCCACGGGCAATAATAGTGGTACATCATCCATGGGACATTTTCTCATTTTTTTTCTATAAATATTGTACATTCTGTAAATATTCAATACACGTCTCACATCCTGCTGCACATATTCTGTGTCCTGTTGTGGTTCGAACTTAGTCCCATTTCCCTCTTTAGAGCCAAACATAGACTTCTGTTCCTAGCCTATTATATAAACATCTACTATCCATAAATATACGTTAATATCTGTTGCATATAAGAGAGAGTGTTACATCAACATCCAGGATTAAAACCATGGTGGGATCTGTGCTGGGAATGAGTTTATTATCATTAAGTGTTGACCTTTCTACCTGCCCAGGGAGTTTACTGTTGTACTGCTGGTGTCTGTCTATATACCGCCCACCTCCAACCTCAAAAACAGGAAAGAGGCACTGAAGGAACTGTTCCAGAGTGTCAGTGACCAACAGACAGCCCACCCAGATGCCTTTCTCATCTTAGCTGGGGATTTTAACCACGCAGACCCAAAGAGCGTTTCCCCCAAAGTCTATCAACACATTGACTTTCCAACAAGGGGAACAACATCCTGGATCTGGTTTACACCACCAAAAAAGGAGCGTACAAGGCACACCCCCTCCCCCATCCTGGTGCCTCGGACCACATAACTATTATGTTACTGCCAGCATACAGGCCACTGGTTAGAGTCACTAAACCGGAAACAGATTCAAGTGTGGAGTAAAGACTCTGTAGAGAAACTTAAGGACTGCTTTCACACAACGGATTGGAATATGTTCAAGCAGGCTGCCATTCACAACAATATCCCTGATCTCCAGGAGTATACAGAGACCATCACTGATCTCCAGGAGTATACAGAGACCGTCACTGATCTCCAGGAGTATACAGAGACCGTCACTGATCTCCAGGAGTATACAGAGCACTGCCTACATCACCAAGTGCACTGAGGATGTTACAGACTCTAAGACCATCATGATCAGGTCCAACCAGAAACCTTGGATTACAAGTGAAGTCCTCAGGCTCATGAGGGTTCGGAATGCTGCCTTCAAATCTGGTGACAAGGAGAAACTGCGGACAGCTAGGGCCAACCTGTCCCGCAGCATCAAAAAAGCCAAGAAGCAGTACTCCAAAAAGATAACGGATACTTCAGAGACAGCAGAGACACTCGGAGTCTGTGGGATAAAGACCATCACAGACTATAAACCTCCTCCACAAACTTGTGACAGTGACACCTCTCTGTTGAAGACCAAGTGCTGAAGCTATCTCCAGAGAGTGTGAGAAGATCTCTGAGCAGGATCAACATACACAAAGCACCGGGTCCAGACAACATACCAGGTCGTGTACTGAAAGGTTGCGCTGATGAACTCACTGAGGTCTTCACAGACATTTTTAACACATCTCTGCAGCTGTGGTCCCAACGTGCCTCAAAGCGACCACCATCATTCCTGTACCAAAGAAGTCCCCGCCTCCTGCTTTAATGACTCCGCCCAGTAGCACTCACTCCAATTCTGATGAAGTGCTTCGAGCGGCTCGTCATGGAACACATCAAGTCTGTTCTCCCTCCCACCCTGGACCCAGACCAGTTTGCTTGAAGATGCATCTCCACTGCGCTTCCTTCAGCCCTCACTCACCTTGAAACAAAGGACTCTTACGTTGCTGTTTTTAGACTTTAGCTCAGCATTCAACACTATAATCCCACAGCAGCTCATACACAAACTGCTCCACCTGGGGATCAACACATCATTGTGCAACTGGCTGCTGGACCTTCTGACGGGGAGACCACAGGCTGTACGTGTCCTCCAGAACCATCACACTGAACACGGGAGCTCCCCAAGGCTGTGTGCTGAGCCCCCTCCTGTTCACTCTGCTGACCCATGACTGCGCTCCAAAGTACGACTCAAACCTCTTCATCAAGTTTGCAGACGACACAACAGTGGTGGGTCTCCTCAACAACAGAGACGAGTCAAACTACAGGAGTGAGGTGAGCAGTCTGGCCATGTGGTGCACACAGAAGAACCTCTCTCTAAATGTGGAGAAGACAAGAGAGATTGATGTGGACTTTCGTAGAGCACGGGTCCAGCATGCTCCTCTAACAATCAATGGTGCTGCAGTGGAGAGGGCGACCAGCACTAAGTTCCTGGGTGTGCACATCACAGAGAACCTTTCCTGGACCATGCACACTACATCTCTGGTCAAGAAAAGTAATCAGCGTCTCTACTTTCTCCGCAAGTTAAGAAGAGCTAGAGTCCCAGCCTCTGTTATGTGCAACTTCTACAGAGGGACTATAGAGAGCATCCTGACCTGCTCCATCACTGTGTGGTTCTTCTACAGAGGGACTATAGAGAGCATCCTGACCAGCTCCATCACTGTGTGGTCCTTCTACAGAGGGACTATAGAGAGCATCCTGACCAGCTCCATCACTGTGTGGTTCTTCTACAGAGGGACTATAGAGAGCATCCTGACCTGCTCCATCACTGTGTGGCTCTTCTACAGAGGGACTATAGAGAGCATCCTGACCAGCCCCATCACTGTGTGGTTCTTCTACAGAGGGACTATAGAGAGCATCCTGACCAGCTCCATCACTGTGTGGTTCTTCTACAGAGGGACTATAGAGAGCATCCTGACCAGCTCCATCACTGTGTGGTTCTTCTACAGAGGGACTATAGAGAGCATCCTGACCAGCTCCATCACTGTGAGGTTCTTCTACAGAGGGACTATAGAGAGCACCCTGACCAGCTCCATCACTGTGTGGTTCTTCTACAGAGGGACTATAGAGAGCATCCTGACCAGCTCCATCACTGTGTGGCACGGCGCCACTTACTTTCAGTGTTACGCTTCTTATTCACATTTTCAATAAATGTTTTCTATCACGTGCTAATCATTATTTTAACTGGTTTAGTATAAAATGCTGCGTATAAGAATAATACTTTTTAGATATAAGTTTGGCTAAAAAACCCATGAGGTGAAAAAGGAAGAAGATGTGGTGGAGTAAAAAAAAACGCTAAAATAATTGTTATTGCTTCTAAACAAATAACAGATGAAACTTTTCCATTTCAGGATGGAGAAGCACCTGTAAGTGGGGGAGGCGGGATCTTAAAAAGGACTTCAAGAGAAAGGACTGGTCACCATCCAGGCACCGGCCCACGGCTGTGAAGGCTTCAGGAAAACCTTCCTGAATCCATCTCTCCCACCAGCTGAACTGAAGGTAATATAATCTACAAAAAGCAACCATCCAAGTACAGGAAAAGACACTGTTAGAACCTCTGCTCTAGGAACATAGACGATTGTGGTCACATCATACACCCACACGCGACCAGAAGACGCTGACGCCATCATGGACACTTTAATGGGCTGCTCCCCTTGGGTGGTGATATGTTTTCTCTCAATGATATCAGTTATAATTGTGTTTCTTTAAAGAACGGTTGGAGATGAACCCTGAACATTTGAATAAAAGGTATATAGACAAAGGAGAAAAACTCCATCACTATCAAGCTAACATGTGGTGGCGATACGTAAATGACACCGCCCACCTCACTAATAACACCGACTGCTGTGTACGCACCACCTTCCTGTGTCCACTACACATACGGGCATTTATCCGACCACGCCAAAGGACACCCAGGTCATCTGTCTTATAGCTTTGTCAATTCACCCTGGCAACAAAACATTAACCGAAGGCGACATGTCGGTCCCATTTCAACCACCGGGTGGAGCCCTTCTGAAAACGTACCATGCGATGCCCAAATAGACCTGTTAACATGGCCACAATTAAAAGATACTCTTGTCATGAAGGACGTTATAGAACCATTTAACTACACCGTTTGTTATACAGGAAATGGCACATGGTGGCATTTGCTGTTAAAATGATTAATACCCGTACTTGCAGTCCTATTAATAATCTCTGTAGTCATTTGTTGTATTATTCCTTGCTTGCGAGCCTCAACAATAAGATTAGTCACAACTGTCCTTGTCAGGCTCCAACATCACCATATATCCTCCTCACCACTGAAATCTAATCAGATCACAAGAATTATATCTAACTCAAATGATTCTGAATTGATAAATAATGAGTGTTCCAGTTCTATCCCAGTATCGCTAACTGCTTTTCTTAAAGGGTAATTATGCTATTATGCTAATGTTAAACAAATATGTGTGTTAATTCAAATGAGAGGTAGCGACTTGCACCTTTCGAAGTCTAATGCATCAAGATATTGTAAAACGAATTAATTTTGTATGTAATGTAATCCACAGGGGAAAACTGTCAAGAATTACATTTGTAACTGCTTGCTCAAAACCTTTAATATACTCGTGTGGGAAAGAACGACGTGTTATGATTTTACTCTATCGTTGTTGCAATAAATGTTCTACTTTGAAAAGTACCGACAGATCCATGTTGTCCGAAATACAAGGTCAGTGATTAAAAAACCAACTTGTTTTGCTGAAACTTGCACGTGATATCTAAGACAAGGTCAGTTTGTGCGTCTGGATTAGAGGCTGAGCTAGTATATAATGCTGAGACAGACTTACATAGACGGACTTGAGTCTTTTTTTCCTTAATCGGACTGGAGCAAAATACTCACAAGTGCTAGTATCCCTTGGCTTTAGCCAGTCCAACACCTGCGCCTTATGCTGTTTCCAGGTAGAAAACATTCATATAATTAGAGCCCATTCTCACAATCTCCCACCTGATTGTGACTGCGATCCGCATCAGCGAAAGAAAAGGGGGTTAAATTAAGTAACGTTGTTGAAAAAACGAGAGCTATTTTCCTGTTGATCCTCAAAAACAGGAAGTGACTGATCTCTGTTGATGGGGGCCTTCACCATGGGCAGAAAACATTGTGAACTGGTCTATACTAACAAATATCCTAAACTAAATTCAGCTAAAACTACAAAATTCAACAACATGCTATAAACTACACAATTATCTATAATACAAAAAGCTATGTTAAAAAATCTACCTAAATGTTATAACTTAATCGCAAACCTGACAATCGATGAAATTACTCTCTCGCTTTTCCTTCTCCAACTCGCTACGGGGGCATGAGCGAGACTGGGGGCTTTTATAGCCCGGCAGGGCATCTGACATCAGGCTTCAAGCCTGGGCAAGACTGGCGCCAAATTCAAAAATCAAATGCAGTACAGAGAGTTCGCTGTAGATGGCGCCTCACTGACGATTTTAGGCATAACGTGCCAAAGTTATAACCAGGACATGTAGAAAACACTACTGGACACTTGTTTATACAGTTTATCAGCAAAAAAAAGTTAGTTTTCCTTTTAACAAACGTGTTTCCTCAGACGGACGATTTCTGTTCGAGAGACACAGTAAGTATAAGTTCTACTTGTCCTTATCCTGAAGTAACCAGGTCACGTTTGTTTCCTACATTAAAAACAGGAACATTGAGTCTCTCTGGTCCTTTATGACTCAGGTCTAATAGAAAAGTTACTCACCGAGTTCTTGAAGTTATTAAAGACTCCGAGCGTCTGCCAAGAGTGAAAGAAACTCTCGTCTCTGACTTCAGGAAGAACAGGTCTGACTGCAGCCTACGCAACACACACACACACACACACACACACACAGAGTATACGCAACACACACACACACACACAGAGTATACACAACACAAAGTATGCAAAACATGGACTAGAAATACATTAACCCTTTAACCCCTACCTTAACTGAGCACATTACAAACCTCTAGGCCAGAGCAACGCCTTATTTGAAAGCTAAGACCATTCATTATTTTTAAATTCAAAGATCATGAAGTTTTGTGACATTGTTGAGTTCCAAACTGTACAGATGTTATTCAGAGCAAAGTATAAACTGTTACCAAACCAAATACAAAGAAGGTTCCAAGAACGTACTGGTCGTTATGAATTACGTGATGAATTAAACTTACAGTTTAAACCTACAGTCACAAAAGGTTAAAGACTTTACTTCTATCAGACCGACGCCCTTCCATCGGAGACGATGCACTGACACACATGAGATAAGATTATCCTTTATTGATCTCACGATGGAGAAATTCACTGGTTACATTTGGCATTCAATAAGATCCCTCAGGGTGAGCAAAACAGACAGGACATGTGCAGACAGTGAGATGGTAAAAAAGAGGAATCTAAGGTAGAATAAGTAAAAACAAAAATCTTAAGGGGTGGAGTTATAACAATTCAGAAATAAGCATAAATAAAAGTGAATGAATCCCGTGTAAAAACCCTTTTTAAATAAATCTCCGAAACAAAAATATTGCATTATATTTTGCAGAAAAGCTGCAAAATATAATGCAATATTTTGTATTATTCATATATGACAATGATTACACTGGGTAACAAAAAAATATTGTTTGAAAATAGTCCAGGGTTTTCCAGCTGAATTAGACTAATTTTGATGCTCTGAGTCCGAAAATGACCCAGGTCAGGATTTTTTGCTACAGAAATGCTTTAAAAATCGATTTTGCGTCAAAAAAAAATTTCTGCGGATCATCAGCTGAGAAACCCTTGACGGTTTTTCCGTTTTCCTCAAGAAATAAAAGTCAACGTATCCAAAGTCATTCAGTTTTTATTTACTCCATCAAATTTGATAAGCAGAATTCATAATAACGTAGTCGTACGTAATCCGTAACACTATGGCTGGATCTCAAAAAGTTGACCTGACAGAGCAAAATGCCTGTGATGTTCGGACTCAGAACTCCAACATTAGTCTAAATCAGCTGAGAAACCCCTGACCATTTTTTGGCTGTCAACTTGTGTTATATTTTTAGAAACATTTTTAGAGAGGGCCGACAGTATATTTTCTACTGTCAGCCAATTGGCCGATGGAAATTATTTTTATCATCCATATTCGTTTCAAACCAGCCAAAATATCTGATATACAGTCATTCACACAGATGTGCTCAGCCTAGAGTTTTTATAAAAACATGCTGAGCGTCTTCAGCCAGTGAGTTTAGAATGTATGTGAGAACTCTGTAGGTGTTAACACTGGACATGGCCATTGAAACAACTGTTCCAATAATTGGGATAAACCTGAGTCCATCCTCTATGGCTGTTGCTGCAATGTACGAGCTCAACACTTTAACAATTAGAGCTGTGGTAATTTCAGCTCCTGAAAGAGGCGATTGTAATTCAGCCTTGAGATCCTCTACAGACACACCACTGACATCAGACAGGTTCTTCAGAGACTCAGGACTGAGGCCCAGAGAATTACGGCAGTTATGAATAAACTCCATTATCATGCCCAGATCAAACGCCCCAGAGACACCAGGGATGGGCACTGCTGCTCCTGCTGCTGAAGCTGCAGTATACCATTTTATTTTGCTCGCCAATGGACCTTTCTTCTGCAGGATCACGTCCAGACTGATGTTCCGGAGCAGAGCATCTCTCTGGAGTTTAGGAAGGTCCACTTCCAGAGTTTTCCTCAAATCCTGGAATTCATAGAGATGGAGTCTGAGAGCAGACACCAGGAAGACCTTTGGAGACTCAAAGCCAAGCTCCTGCAGTTCTGCATTAAAGAAAAGTAAAAGTCAATCAAATAAGATAAACACATTGTCAGTTAAATTCTAAATGAACAGTTACCTTCAGTGCAGTTGTCTCTGATGGATTTAAGGAGATTCTTCTCATTAAAGTCTGGATCCTCGTCTTTCTCACTTTGCACATTGACGTCAATCTTGGATCGAACAAAATAGAACTTTTTCTTCATCTTGTGAATCTCTTTAGCCAGTTTTGCATCATTTTCTCTGAAACGATCAGCAGAAACTATGATGAAGAAGTCGTACTTCTCGAACTGCACACCCTCCAGGTATTTGTCGGCTGGAAACCCAGTGGTGCCAATCCCTGGCAGATCCCAGAGGCTGATGTTGGGGTTCTCTGGGTGGGGGTACTCTGTTGGTTCCATGGTGGTCTCCATGACTCCAGTTGGAGCTGCTCCCTCTGTTCTGTTTCTGATGCCTCTCAGAGCATTGACCAGTGTGGATTTACCAGAGCCAGACTCTCCTGTGAGGGCAATGTTCAGATGGACTTTGTTGAACTCCTCCACATACTGCTGCGCCTTCCTGACTGCAAGAGCCTGGTCATTGCTCTGAAGTGCAGTTTTAATTTCTTCTTTATAGATGTCAGCCATGATGGTTCCTGGAAATAGTGATGAAGAAAACAATCATCGTCATGCAAACTCTGTTATATTTATAGACGCCCAACACGCCCGTTTCCACAGTGTGTGTGCCATATATTGTTTGTGGGTACCTGAATATGTACCACTAGATGGCACCCGGGGTGACGGGATTTGGGACCACAGGATTTGCGTACCTGTGAGATTTAAATGGCCGTAGGTATTTTGTTAGAGGGTTGTTGGAGTGGCGAGAGCAAATGGTTTTTGACCGTGCAATGTATGCCGGAATTTTGTACATTTCACATGTGAAATATTATGAGCTCAAATACGTCATCGATTTTCTTTATGTTTTGATCACAACGGGTTATGAACACTTTAAGTTTAATATATATATAAGTTTCAACTTTGAACGAACGGACCAGTGGATTAAGGACACGCGTCAGCCAAGCTGCAAACCACCCCAACCAAGAAGGTCAGTGGAACACTCTGTTGGACCTAACAAAAGTCAAAAACCGCTCATTGAGGACGTCATGGACATTTGGATTACGACTTCCCATGGTGGCCCTCGGATGCTACGGCCGTGCTAAGTGACTATATGGCTTTAAACTGTACTCTCGTACGTGTAACCTGCGCCTGGACAGTGAGGTCTGTGGCGTAGCGTTATTGCGCGCACATGTCAAACAGCGTTTACGACGTCGCCCTATGTTTGATGTGTTTGTTAATGACTCTACGCACTAACGCGTCGCTGTTATCGTTTGCTGTGATAAACTGTGAGAATTATGTCTAACGGGGACACTGGGACGGAAAACCGCATAGACTCAGCTCCTGTATTGGACTCCGGAGCGCAAGGGGCTACTGCTGCTACTACAGTTATCCCTAAAAAACGCTCTGTTAAGTTAACTGAAAAGGCGTATTTGGAAAAGGTTTATACTTTACAAAAGGACAGAAAGTCGATGCTGAAAAAGGTTATGGGTGTCAAAGACTCAATTGTACATTTGATGGAAGATGCGCGTTATGTAAATGAGGTCAAATGTTCCTTTAACAGGTTTAAAGGGTTGTGTGATGAAACTAAAGATATTCATAATTCTTTATTGACAATATTGCCAATGTCTGAAGTTGATAAACATCAGCTATGGTATAATGCAAATATGATCAGTGTCAATGATTTCGTACCAAATGTTGAGAAGTGGCTGTCACAAAATGAAGAGTTTCTTGCCAAGGGTAACGATAAACCTCTGATTGAACTCCATGATAAAGACAATGAAATTAATAATCCTTTTCTTGAAGTCAATGACAGAGATAACGGAACGAATACTCCACGTGTTGAACCTAATGATAGTGTTTCAAATATTTCTGATAATCAATCAAGTCATAAAAGTTTTAAGTCAAAGGGTGGATCTACTACATCCTCCAGAATCAAAGCAGTGGCTGAGAGAGCGGGATTACTTGCAAGAGCTGCTGTGTTACGGCAAAAGCACGCTTTGGAAGAGCAACAAGAACAGCTACAGGAGCAGCTGAAAAGACAAGGGGAGGCATTAAGAAGACAAAAGGAGCAATTGGACATTGAAGCTGATTTAGCAGCTACTACAGCTAAGTTGGAAGTCCTTAGTGCATCAGATCATGAATCTCATACGGGAAGGTCTATTTTTGAGGAAGGAAGAGCCGCTGGACTTGATATACTAGGGGCAGCGGCCTATCACACTGTACCACTTCTTCCATCCTCAGTTATGGATAATACCACTAAAAGGAGAGAGAGGATTAAAGCTCATTCCCTAGTGGCTGTTCCCTTACTTCCAGATGGACCACCGGTGAGGTCTCAAGCTGTGCCTCCCCCCGCTACGACACCCGACCAAGCTCCTGCACCGCTATACTCTCTTTTGCAAAAACAAAACGAAATTACAAACCTTTTGGTACAATCACAAAGGTCATATCTTTTGCCCAAAAGAGAAATACCAGTTTTTGACGGAGACCCTCTTCAATTTCAGTCCTTTATCAAAGCATTTGAGCATTGTGTGGAAGCAAAGGTTTCGAGTAAAGGTGATTGTTTATATTACCTAGAACAATACACTAGAGGGCAGCCTAGAGATTTGGTGCGCAGTTGCCAGCATCTAGGGGAACAGACAGGGTATTCTACAGCCAAAGGTCTGCTTAAAGACAATTTTGGGGACGAGTTAAAGGTTACTGCTGCTTATGTTGAAAGGTTGCATAGTTGGCCTGCTATAAAGGGTGAAGATGTTAAAGGGTTGCAGGCCTTGGCATTATTTTTAAGACAATGCTGCAATGTTATGGAGGAGCTCCGGTATTTGGATGATCTTAGCATGCCAACATATATGAAGATGATCGTTCAAAAGTTGCCCTATAAGCTAAGAGAAAAGTGGAGAGCTTCAGCCTGTGACATTCTAGACGCGCAAAATCACAGGCCTAAATTTAAAGATGTTGTGATTTTTATTGAGCATGAAGTTAAAATCATTTCGGACCCCATATTTGGCAACATTCAAGATTATGATGTAAGCAAGACCAAGCCTTCACCAAGGGTGCAGCAAAGCCGGCAAAGTTATGCCACTACCATCTCTGTCCTAGGCGACCAAACCATCAATGTATCTAGCCGCAGTGTACAAACACAAACCCAAGTTACGCCGCTGACTAATGTACGCAGATGTCTTTACTGCCAGGGTGAACACTCATTGGATGACTGTCCTTTATTAGGCCAGAAGGATTATGAAAACAGAAGAGACTTTCTAAGAGGAAATGGTCTTTGCTTTGGCTGCCTGCGTACAGGACATTTAAGTAGAAATTGTAATTTTCGTATTACCTGTAGAGTATGCAAACAAAGACACCCCACTGTCCTTCATATAAGTAGAGGGGAAGATGGCAGGGCCTCACCAGAGTTTTGCACCGCTGTCTCTACATGTGGTCATACGGGGCTGGTAGCACTAGTGGGATACTTTCTATTCTACCTGTCAAAGTGAAGTGTTCCAAGGGTAACACAATTGTAGAGACGTATGCTTTCTTGGATCCAGGTAGCACTGACACATTCTGCTCCGACACACTATTAGAAAGGCTAAATATTAGTGGAAGAAGAACCAGGATTCAGCTACAGACAATGAGTCAAACCAAGATGGTTACCAGCAGTATAGTGAGTGGTCTGGAAGTTTCAGATATGAGTGGAAATGAATATTTTGGACTTCCTCATTTGTTTACACAACGGGAGATGCCGGTCACGGTAAACAATATTATCAGCAAGGAGGAATTACAGAAATTGCCTTATTTGCAAAATATACCACTTCCTCACATAAGTTCAGGGGTTGATTTATTGATTGGTACAAGTGCGTCAAAGTTGCTAGAACCTTGGGAAGTGGTCAACAGTAAGGACGGTGGTCCATATGCAGTGCGCACTCTACTGGGCTGGGTGATTAACGGACCCTTGCAAGGAACTAATACAGCGCATCAAGACAACCGCAGTTGTCCAACGGCTGCTGTGAATCGTATTAGTGTAGAAAATTTGGAAGAACTCCTCTTAAATCAATACAACCATGATTTTAATGAAAGGTTCTCCGTTGAAAAGGAAGAGATGTCGGTGGAGGAGCAGAAGTTTATGAACATAGTTGAAGATTCAGTGCAGCTCCATGAAGGTCATTACAAAATCAAATTACCTATGAAAGCGAACTGTTCGTTTATGCCCAACAATTTAGTCGTTGCCAAACAGCGTGCCAATACGCTACGTAAAAGGCTTCAAAGGGATAAAAACTTCTATACTGAGTATTCAAAGTTTTTAAGTGATGTTATTGCTAAGGGCTATGCTGAGAAGGTTCCTGATGACAAGTTGGATCGCTCTGATGGTTACGTGTGGTACCTGCCTCATCATGGTGTATTTCATCCGCAAAAGAACACTTTGCGAGTCGTTTTCGACTGCGGGGCAGAATTCCAAGGTGTTTCACTTAACCAGCAGTTGTTACAAGGTCCAAACCTCACCAGTTCTCTCATTGGTGTTTTAACACGTTTTAGACAGGAATTTGTGGCAGTTATGGCGGACATTCAGGCAATGTTTCATCAAGTCAACGTGGCAGAAGAGCATCTGGATCTTCTTCGATTTTTATGGTGGCCGGATGGAGATCTGAATAAGGAGCTTGTACCGTATCGTATGACTGTACATTTGTTTGGTGCAACTTCTTCACCCAGCTGCGCATGTTACGCATTACGCAGGACTGCCATTGACAATGAGGGTCTGTTTCCAGAGGAAGTCATCCAGACTGTTCAGAAAAACTTTTATATGGATGATTTGTTGAAAAGCTTGCCGTCTGAGAATGATGCCATCATCATGGTGGAGAAGCTCACAACTCTGTGTAAAGCAGGAGGGTTTAATCTTACCAAGTGGTTGAGTACTAGTCGTAAAGTACTGTGAAGCATTCCAGAAGAACACCACTCAAAGAATATTAAAGAAATGGATCTAGACAGAGATGAGCTGCCTGTTGAACGTGCCCTTGGACTTCACTGGTGTATTGAATCTGATCGTTTTGTGTTCAAATTTAAATTGAAGGAAAAACCTCTCACAAGACGAGGATTGCTGTCCATTGTTAGCTCGATTTATGATCCCTTAGGGTTATTGGCTCCATTTACACTTCCAGCCAAAATCATGCTGCAGGACCTCTGTCGTCTCAAGTGTGGCTGGGATGACCCACTTCCGTTACCTTTTCAATTAAGGTGGAGTAAGTGGTTGTATGACCTGAAGGGCGTAGGGGCCTTCAGTATCAACAGATGTTTTAAGCCTCAACCTTTTGGTCAAGTCATTACAGCACAGCTGCATCACTTCTCAGATGCGAGTGAAAGTGCGTATGGTACCGTGACCTACCTTCGTCTGCAAAATGATTTGAATCAAATGCATGTTACCTTTGTTCTTGGCAAAGCTCGTGTTGCTCCCTTGAAGCAAGTGACTATTCCTCGTCTTGAACTTACAGCTGCTGTTCTTGCTGTAAAGATTGACAAAATGTTGAAGTCTGAGTTGCAAATTCATTTGGAGAAGTCCCGTTTTTGGACAGATAGCACCGCAGTACTAAGATACATAAAAAATGAGGACAAGAGGTTTAAAACCTTTGTGGCCAATAGGGTTTCGTCCATCAGAGAGGCCACTGAGCTTGAACAGTGGAAATATATTGCTAGCGAGGAAAACCCCGCCGATCATGCCTCCCGGGGTCTTAAAATGGAGCAACTTATTGCAGGAGAATGGA
The DNA here is from genome assembly GCA_021464625.1 of Proterorhinus semilunaris. Classification (NCBI taxonomy): domain Eukaryota; kingdom Metazoa; phylum Chordata; class Actinopteri; order Gobiiformes; family Gobiidae; genus Proterorhinus; species Proterorhinus semilunaris. The sequence continues at coordinate 572,310 of JAJBBP010000027.1, read as the reverse complement.
TTCACTGTCCTAAGTTTTTGTGGAAATTGGAAAGTGAGTGGCCAATTCACTCTTTATCCTTTGAAATGACCAACGCAGACCCTGAAGTGAAAAGAAGTGTTACCGTTAACACAGTGCTGCTTGATGTCAATGCCACAAATCAACTCATAAATCATTACTCGTGTTGGAGAAGACTGAAGGTAGCTGTGGCTTGGCTGATGAAGTTACGAAGTATGTTATTAAGTTGTTGTAATAAAAGGAAACAACTTCATGTTGATGGTAAACAAAACGTACAACAAGAAATGCAAAGGTTCAAGGGTACTTTAAGGAACCAATCCCTTTCTGCTGATGACCTTAGGGAGGCAGAGAACTGGATCTTTGGCTTCAGTCAAAGGGAAAAATTTGAAACAGAAATTGCTTCCTTGGACTCCGGATGCAATGGGGTGGCAAGGAACAGTACGATTTACAAACTGGACCCCCTTTATGAGGCAGGACTTTTACGGATAGGGGGGAGATTATCCAAGTCTTCAATGCCCGAAGAAGCCAAGCATCCTGTCATATTAGCCAAGGACCATCATGTTTCGAAACTGGTTCTGAAACATATCCATGAACAATTAGGACATTGTGGAAGAGGTCAGCTTCTCTCAACCCTTAGGAAAAGGATGTGGATTATTAATGCCAATTCTGCAGCACGTAAAGTCATTTCAAAGTGTGTTTTCTGCAGGCGTTATAGAGGAAAAGTAGGTGAACAAAAGATGGCTGATTTACCGGTTGAGAGGGTCCTTCCTGATCTTCCTGCTTTCACTCATGTAGGCATAGATTATTTTGGGCCCATTGAGGTAAAGAGAGGTCGAAGTGCGATAAAGCGATATGGAGTTCTTTTTACTTGTATGGCCAGCAGAGCTGTGCATTTAGAAGTTGCCTTCTCATTGGACACAGACTCCTGCATTAATGCTATCCGTCGATTCATCTGTCGAAGAGGCCAAGTCTCCAGCATACGATCTGACAATGGAACCAATTTTGTTGGAGCTGAAAGAGAACTTAAGGCAGCCTTGAAAATACTTAACGAAAGCAAGATACAAAGAACATTGGCACATCAGGGTGTAAAATGGCATTTCAATCCTCCAGCAGGGTCCCACCATGGAGGTGTATGGGAACGGTTGATAGGAATGGTGAAACGGATTTTAACCACTGTTCTTCGTCAGCAATCCCTGGATGATGAGGGTTTACAGACCATTTTTTGTGAGGTGGAAGCCATGTTAAATGATCGTCCCATCACAAGGTTGTCTGAAGATGCAAATGATCTTGAACCACTCACACCCAATCACCTTCTACTCATGAAAGGAAAACCTGTCCTTCCACCTGCAATCACTGATAAGAGAGATGTGTATGTTCGAAGAAGATGGAGGCAGGTTCAGTATCTTGCTGATTTATTTTGGAAGAGGTGGACTCGGGAATACTTACCTCTGTTACAAGAAAGACAAACATGGAATGTCATAAGACGAAGTTTTACATCTGGAGACATAGTTGTTGTTGTGGATCCCTCTGCACCAAGGAGTTCCTGGGTCTTGGGGAAAATTCTTAACACATTCCCAGATAAGAAAGGTCTTGTGCGCTCTGTACGTATACAGACCAAATCCAATATTATTGAAAGACCTGTAACAAAGATTTGTCTGCTTTGTGAGGCAGAAATGTGAACTTAATGGAAAGAACATTGTGTTTGCGTTTATCTAGTATCTATCGCTCAAAGGCTACGATAAAAAAAAATAAAAAATAAATAAAAGAAAAATAACTAAAAAAAAATATATTAAAAATTAAATGTTTTGTTTCCCCCCAAGAACATTTGGGGGCTGGTGTGTGTGTGCCATATATTGTTTGTGGGTACCTGAATATGTACCACTAGATGGCACCCGGGGTCACGGGATTTGGGACCACAGGATTTGCGTACCTGTGAGATTTAAATGGCCATAGGTATTTTGTTAGAGGGTTGTTGGAGTGGCGAGAGCAAATGGTTTTTGACCGTGCAATGTATGCCGGAATTTTGTACATTTCACATGTGAAATATTATGAGCTCAAATACGTCATCGATTTTCTTTATGTTTTGATCACAACGGGTTATGAACACTTTAAGTTTAATATATATATAAGTTTCAACTTTGAACGAACGGACCAGTGGATTAAGGACACGCGTCAGTCAAGCTGCAAACCACCCCAACCAAGAAGGTCAGTGGAACACTCTGTTGGACCTAACACACAGTTTTACGAAGTTAGCGGTGACACAAAACAAATCTCCAATCTGCAAACCTCCAGAATGATATTACCAAATGTAGAAGCTTCTGTGCTTGTGGAGTAAATCCTTTCCCCAAGTCATAATTAGTGTTTTCTCTTGATTCATAACAAATCTCCATCTAAAGCATCAGGTTTGTAGGACATTTAACCTTTTCTGTTTCAGCCATTAGCCCTACATCATCAGCATAAAGCAGGATGGGTCCAGGCAGTGGCGGCTACTCCATTATGGGCGGTGGGGCGCCGCCCCTCCTATCAATTTTTGCTTCATCGTGTGCCGTAACAGCGTCATAAATGTGTAGTTTAATGCCTGGGGCGGCGAGGAACGGCGCCCTTGCGATCTAACCAATGGGGCTCTGATATGGTATAAAAACGTCACTACATATCATTAATTCAACCAATCAGAGACGCTGATGTTAAATCTCCCATGGGCGCTGAGGCCACGCCCATCGGAGATTTAACATTGCGCGTCTCTGACATGTGAAAACCGAGGACGCGTCTACTGTAAACAAAACGCGAGCAGCCACTCTGAGCTCACGGACGATCGGAGGAAAAACTTCTCATTTGAGAGACCGGAGAAGCTTCGTGTTGTTTCCTGAGAGGAGGTGAAAGGATTTTTTCCAACTTATGGACTTTGACAACTTTCTTCAGTCAGAAGTGACGTCTAAACGGACTTTACTGGAAGTAGCATTACGATGCTAACTAGCTCGTCTGCTTTAGCTATTGCTTGTTTATTTCACACTTTGGGACAACCCTCGCTGACTTGGACAGTTATGTCCCAGGACGTGGACAGTTATGTCCCAGGACGTGGAGAGAGATTCAGGACCGTGAGGAGCTACGACAGAAGAGGGAACGTCATTCATTCATTGAGTGAAACAGGTGGAGCTCCAGGTGCTACGGAGGAGGACTCTCATCTAAACACGCAAGTCACACAGTTATTTCTGACAAGGGCGTAGGTTTGGTGTCAATGTTGGTGGGGACACTCCACAAAAAGCTTTTTCTCCACGTCCCAATTTACTTTAATACAGTGAGTAAAATAAGTATTTGAACACCTGCTATTTTGCAAGTTCTCCCACTTAGAAATCATGGAGGGTCTGAGATCGTCATCGTAGGTGAATGTCCACTGTGAGAGACATAATCTAAAAAACAAAATCCAGAAATCACAATGTATGATTTTGTAACTATTTATTTGTATGATACAGCTGCAAATAAGTATTTGAACATCTGTCTATCAGCTAGAATTCTGACCCTCAAAGACCTGTTAGTGCCTTTAAAATGTCCACCTCCATTTATTATCCTACATGTAGATGCTCCTGTTTGAGGTGGTTAGCTGCATAAAGACACCTGTCCACCCCATACAATCAGTAAGAATCCAACTACTAACATGGCCCAGACCAAAGAGCTGTCCAAAGACACTAGAGACACTCGTCCACCTCCACAAGGTTGGAAAGGGCTACGGGGAAATGGCCGAGCAGCTTGGTGAAGAAAGGTCCACTGTTGGAGCAATCATTAGAAAATGGAAGAAGCTAAACATGACTGTCAATCTCCCTCGGACTGGGGCTCCATGCAAGATCTCACCTCGTGGGGTCTCAATGATCCTAAGAAAGGTGAGAAGCCCAGAACTACACGGGAGGAGCTGGTCAATGACCTGGAAAGAGCTGGGACCACCGTTTCCAAGGTTACTGTTGGTAATACACTAAGACGTCATGGTTTGAGATCATGCATGGCACGGAAGGTTCCCCTGCTTAAACCAGCACATGTCAAGGCCCGTCTTAAGTTTGGACCATTTGGATGATCCAGAGGAGTCATGGGAGAAGGTCATGTGGTCAGATGATTCCACTAAACGTGTTTGGAGGAAGAAGAATGATGAGTACCATCCCAAGAACACCATCCCTACTGTGAAGCATGGGGGTGGTAGCATCAGGCTTTGGGGGTGTTTTTCTGCACATGGGACAGGGCGACTGCACTGTATTAAGGAGAGGATGACCGGGGCCATGTATTGCGAGATCTTCCCTCAGTTAGAGCATTGAAGATGGGTCGAGGTCTTCCAACATGACAATGACCCGAAGCACACAGCCAGGAGAACCAAGGAGTGGCTCTGTAAGAAGCAGATCAAGGTTCTGGCCTAGCCCGTCTCCAGACCTAAACCCAAACTCCAGCCCAGAAACCTGACTGATCTAGAGAAGATCTGTGTGGAGGAGTGGGCCAAAACCCCTCCTGCAGTGTGTGCAAACCTGGTGAAGAACTACAGGAAACGTTTGACCTGTAATCGCAAACAAAGGCGACTGTACCAAATATTAACATTGATTTTCTCAGGTGTTCAAACACTTATTTGCAGCTGTATCATAAAAATAAATAGTTACAAAATCATACATTGTGATTTCTGGATTCTTTTTTTAGATGATGTCTCTCACAGTGGACATGCACCTACGAGGACAGTTTCAGACCCTCCATGATTTCTAAGTGGGAGAACTTGCAAAATAGCAGGTGTTCAAATACTTATTTTCCTCACTGTATATACATGTTTTTTTTTGATACACCTCCTGCCTTTGTTCTGTTGGTACAAAACAAAAATATGTATAGTGGCTATCTTTACACAAAAATGTAATTTCATCAGAAAAAAGATTTTCCAAAAGCATAAATTCATTCCATGCTTCTTTATTTTTTAGTTTAATAAAACTATATAAGTTTAGTTTTTATTATATTCTGCATAAAATAATAATATTAAATGCCCCAAAGATAACTTTCTTTTTGAAGTTAAAAACAATGTTTATAAGTATCTTTTAAAATATAATTGAAGGTAGGAATAGGCAACAGCCCCCCCCTGGTTTTCACATCACCAGCCGCCACTGGGTCCAGGTGAACCCATAAGTTCAAATGTTTAATTTCAGGAGCTAAATCATTTATGAACTAAGTGACATCGACCTTTTTGAAATGTGTCCTTTTCTTTTGAGTATCTGCATTGTCTGTATTGTTGGAAGTGACACAGTGAGTGTTGGGATGTGTTTGTACAAACATCTGTCGGAGGTTGCAGCAAATCAATTGCCCTTGAGGATCAATAAAGTTTTCTGAATCTGAATCATCCCCTTGTTTTACACCAAAGGGGAAACAGAAACACTCATTCATCATTCACCTGCACACATGCCACAGTTACTAGAGTCGATTTTATAGACGATTTATAGACTGATTTCTCTGTAGTTGAAGAAATAAACCAAGAAGCAAAAACATACCAGTCGACCTCAGTCAGTATCGGTCAGTATCGGTCAGTAAAGGCAAAAGCAAAAGCACATTTTAAACATCAAAGCTCTACATACCTTATACTGTTCTCTGATTTTACCCTACTTATATTACTGCACTGTGGTTTGGGGCAGTACTTATATTACTGCACTGTGGTTTGGGGCAGTACTTATATTACTGCACTGTGGTTTGGGGCAGTACTTATATTACTGCACTGTGGTTTGGGGCAGTACTTATATTACTGCACTGTGGTTTGGGGCAGTACTTATATTACTGCACTGTGGTTTGGGGCAGTACTTATATTATTGTACTGTGGTTTGGGGCAGTACTTATATTATTGTACTGTGGTTTGGGGCAGTACTTATAAAAACACAGTTAAACCAGTAATATTGTTGCAAAAAAGAGCTCTCCGAGTAATTCATGAAGTTGGGTTTCTGGACCACACAAACTCATTATTTTTTTGAAGTTTTGTGACATTGTTGAGTTCCAAACTGTACAGATGTTATTCAAAGCAAAGTATAAATTGTTACCAAACCAAATACAAAGAAGGTTCCAGAACGTACTGGTCGTGATGAATTAAACTTTAAGATTCAGAAACATAGCACAACTTTGAAAAGTTTTAGTCCAACAGTTAATGGTGAACAATTGTGGAATAAACTGGAGATGGAATTGAAACGATGTCTGAACATCAACCTGTTCAAATATAAATACAAACAAAAGACTTTTGAAATATACAGACAAGAAGAAATGTGTTGCCACTAGGGGGAGCAGTAGGATCCATTATGTGTATTTTTTCCTCTATAGTCAAGGGAGAGTGTTGCTGCTGGAACGGTTGTCATTCTATTGCTCAAATTCACAAATGGAGAATCAGGGTTGGCAGGTTATGGATCTGTTGAGAGGAATCCTCCCAACGGGCTCTAAACCTTGTCCTTTAATGCACCACTCAGCATAGGAACATCATCTACAAAATCAGCTGTTAGGGCAGCTGTGTGGGGGTTTGTTGATTGGGAGTTACTGCTCTCTTCATCTGGCCCGCTCTACACTCTGGCTTTTTAATGCACCACACTATGCAGGGCTACAGCATACTTCACATATAACTCAATTAAATAAATATATATATATAATAAAAGGCTATACCAAAAAACAACTCTTTGAGAATGGGTGCAGGAGAACCACTCTGCGTAGCTGTGGTGAACTGCGATTCTCCCTTGCAAGCCAACCAAAGTATCGATCTCTGTGTCGTTTTCTTCTAGTTGAAGCGTTCTCCAGAATTGGAAAACAAAGGCATTAACCCTAATTTTCTGACATTAAATGAAAATGTTATTGTTTTTATTTTGGGGGTGGAGCTTATCAGAATCAGAATCAGAATAGGTTTATTGCCAAGGTTTATTGCCAAGGTTTATTGCCAAGGTTTGAGAACAGGTTCACAAACTAGGAATTTTTCTCGGTGCAAACGTGCGACATAAAACATATAACACAGAATTAAGATAAAAAATAAGCTAAAGAACTTTAAACTATAAGGCTATAAGGGCATAAAAAATATTAAATAAATAAGATAAAATAAAGTGACGGTGATGGAGGAGGTGAGGATGGAACTGTGTAGAACTGCACCAGCATCTTGGTTGGCAGCTTAAGTTTCCTCAGCTGCCGCAGGAAGAACATCCTCTGCTGGGCCTTCTTGATGAGGGAGCTGATGGTCGGCTCCCATCTGAGGTCCTGGGTGATGGTGGTGCCCAAGAAACGGAAGGAGTCCACGATGGAAATGGGGGTGGAAGAGTCTGTCAGGGCAAGGGGGGACGGTGGGGCTGTGTCTTTCCTAAAGTCCACGATCATCTCCACTGTCTTCTGGGCGTTCAGCTCCAGGTTGTTGTGGCTGCACCAGGACGCCAGCCGGTCCACCTCTCTCCTGTAGGCGGACTCATCACCGTCCGAGATGAGCCCGATGAGGGTGGTGTCGTTCGCAAACTTGATCAGTTTAACGGACTGGTGACTGGAGGTGCAGCAGTTTGTGTACAGGGAGAAGAGCCAGGGGGAAAGTACACAGCCCTGAGGAGTTCCAGTATTTGTAGTCCGAGTGTCCGAGACGATCTTCCCCAGCCGCACGTGCTGTCTCCGGTCCGTCAGGAAGTCAGTGATCCACCTGCAGAGGGAGTCGGGCACGCTGAGCTGGTAGAGCTTGTCTCGTAGCAGTCCAGGGAGGATGGTGTTGAAGGCAGAGCTGAAGTCCACAAACAGGATCCTGGCGTAGGTTCCTGGTGAGTCCAGATGCTCCAGGGTGAAGTGGAGGGCCAGATTGACTGCGTCGTCCACAGACCTGTTGGCTCTGTAGGCGAACTGCAGCGGGTCCAGGAGGGGGGCGGTGATGTCCTTGAGGTGAGGCAGGACCAAGTGCTCAAAAGTCTTCATGACCACAGACGTCAGTGCCACCGGCCTGTAGTCATTAAGTCCTGTGATCCGTGGTTTCTTAGGGACAGGGACGATGGTGGACGATTTGAAGCAGGACGGCACGCGGCATGACTCCAGGGAGGTGTTGAAAATGTCTGTGAAGACGGGAGCAGCTGATCCGCGCAGTGTCTCAGGGTGGAGGGGGAGACACCATCTGGCGGCCTTCCGCGGGTTCAGCTTCAGGAACTGCCGGTGCACTTCCTCCGCTTGGATGGAGAGAGCAGGGGGGGAGGGGAGGGTCTGTGGAGGCCTTGGATGAAGTGCTGGGGTCATTGATGGTGGTGGTGGGGGGGCAGAGGTGGCTGGGTTCTCTGGAGTCTCTGAAGTGTGAGGAGCTGATGGGCGGTCACTTGGTGACCCCAAGTAATCACGAGTGTAACTATTTGTTCTCATTCAAACATATGAGGAAATTCAAAAATGGCACTAATACTAAATTTTGATTATTTCCACTTGGAAACTGACCAGATAATCCGTGTTATCCTCAGAATTCTTTTTTGGATATTTTAAGACTGTTGTTTGTTCAGGATTTATATATATATATATATATATATATATTTTTTTTTACATAAATAAGGCCTACAAACTGAAAAAAAAACACTAATATTTAGTATTAGGCCATTAGTTACACTAAAGATATAACCCAAATGTATTGAAAATAATCAATTTTATGACTGAAATATTAGACCACTCGGCAGAGGGGGCACACAAGGGTTAAATAATGAATGTGCCATATGATAAAAGTATGATACTTGAGTAACTGAGTACTACCCACCCCTGTTATTATTATTATTTGATCTAAATGGCTACATTAGTGCTTTAGATCCGTTTGAGCTGAACTCAAAAACCTTAAACAATGTTTTTCCTTTTTGGAGATTTCTTACAAAAACTGTATTTCTCCCATAGAGTCATACAGCCCCCGCCCTCCACCTGACATTGTGACATCATCACATTCTACATCATGAACCTATTGGCGCTAAATGACCAAAAGCACATGGACAGGCGGTGAGTTTCTTGATTAATCTTGGAGTAAAGTAACAAAAACAGACACGGGCGCGGCCGCCGTGTTTCCCAGTTGGGCCCTTGAGTCTGAAGAGATAATATTTTTATACGATGTTTTGTTCCTTTGGCTATTTAGCAAACTAACCAAAAGTTGTCATTCAGTGCAGAAAGGTGTGGGTTCCTCAGAATCTTTTGTTTCAAGACACAGCAACCCCCACCCGGTCCACTGGCCATTTGGACAGAAGGGGTCAAATTACGACGGAACTGAATGGACAGCTTTGGGGATCCAATGGGAAATCTTGTGGACAATGGAATGTGGAGTGCTGTGCTTCCCCAGGAAGAGTCAGTCTGACCATGGGAACGGCTGAAGGCAGACTCACGATGGATAGGAAAAACAGAATTCTGTATTGAGATGACATGTTAGAGAAATAAACGTTTAACTTGTTTAACTCCTTGATGTGTCATCAATTCCTGGTATTTAATTATTAGTTTATGTAGAGTAGTTTTTGACGACTCTCAACTCCTCCTCCAGTTTGAATACGCGGTGTTGTCAATTAAAGGTAATGTTAAATAGGGAAAAAGTAACCGCCGTCGTAGCGGTACTATTTTATTGTGTACAGCGACAACACAGGAAAACGGTTTGTTTTTCTTTATGTGGTGACCCCGGGAGAACTGCAGGGGGTGCTGAAGAGCCGTCAAACGGAGACGCGACGAGGTTCGGTCTTCGAGAAAAAAAAACCCATTTTGCGTTAGAAATACCAGGTTCTTTCTTCCACGTCATACAACAACAATTTCATGGACGTCATTCTAGCTTAAGGTAAGACTGCTTTTGACCTCTACTATTGTGTGAGTCTCAAAGTACGTCTAGTTGGCATATTTTTCCAAATTTTAGATTACTTTTTAACGGAGTTGTCTGTTGTGTGGTGTAATCTGTGAATTGATGGTGGAATTAAGGAAAGAAACGTTATAATTTGATATCTTAGATACCACAGAAGACAAAATAAGTGGGATAAACTGAAATTACGAGTAATTAACGGGCTGCGCGTTGGGTTTTACCCCTGTAAAAGCTGAAATGCACGTAGGCAGAATCGCCCAAGGCCGTGGACGCACGGTCTGAAATAAAACGTTGAAATAATCGTAGACAGATTTGGGGTCTGTCTAAAAGACGGGTTGAAGGCCCTTAGAACGGTGATTCTATAAATAGGTTGAAGGCCTGAGAAACGGGGTTTCTTAAATTCTATATTTTATATTAGCCTTTGTTAGCTTTCGTTAGCTTCGTTAGCTTAGTGCGCTAGCATACAGCATGGTTAGCTTAGTGCGTTAGCATACAGCATATTGTTGATAAACGTGTACTAAACCCACACATGTGTTAAGCCCAGCTCGGTGTGTGGACACTGAAGGCTGTTCTGTGTAGTAGTGTAGGATTTTATTGAAGTGTGGTGCATGGTTTGTTTTCGATATGATCTGTTTGCTGTTGGTGTGCGAGGTTGCTAAGTTAGCTCTGAGAACAAAGGATTAGCTTTAGCATTTAGTTTTTTTCCATGTCGTACTGTTATTTGGCTGTTATTTTGTAATACCGGAGTTTCTGGCCGCCATCGTTGTAGTGCAACCGTATGGCCTCTAGGTTTTCATTGAAAGGCATCGGACTTTAGGCACATTATACTATTTAACGCGTGTTTTTATTTTTATACACTTATCTGATTTTGTTGATCGGAGGGGGAGAATACTAAATTGTTTTGGTTGTTCTTGTTAGTCTGTTTGGTTTTTTGTTAACTGTTGTTTTGTTTGTGGAAATTATTGTGTCTTGTTGTCTCTTTGTGTAATGTTCTCTTTATTGTAGAGTGACTGAGTGTGTCCGGAGTGAAACTAAAAGTGCATTTGCTGTGTCTGCATTTGTGTAGACGCAGCAAAGGACTGATTACACGGGAAGTGATGGGCGCATTGGGAAAGTGGCCATTTTCCTTTGTGCCCAGACATCCGTGTAGGAGGGTAAGTGGAGAAATTGCTCCGCCCCTCATTGCAAAACAAAAAAGTAGAAAAAAGAACATTTTTTGACCTAATTTCTTGTTTTAAGGGTTATTGTTTTAAAAGTTATTATTTTGTTTTGTTTTTAAAGAGGAACATTTCTGCTGGTGGTAGAGTTATGTCTCCACAGCATACATTTGAAGAACGAGTATCCAAAATCAGTGTGAGAAAAATGCTATTTTTTTAAGCCTGTGATTGACGGAGCATTTAGGGCTCTGAGAGATGTTGCTAAAAAAAATAGAACCTCTCTCCACACGGTGGCGCCATGGAATTAAAACTGAAGCAGGGAAGTCCTGTCGTGAGTTTGAATACATTGATTGAAAGTACAAACCACTATTAATTTAGAGTTTACGTTGATCTTTATGCGCCATTTTGGACGCATTACCAAAAGTTATGAAGGAGCAATTATGCAAAATTCAAATTATTGTTAATAAAACCAAATAAATTAATGAATACATTTTGAGATGAATGCCCTTGACCAGAAGCGAGAGCAAAATTGAACTGAAAGAAATGAGTGCAACTTTTAAAGGTGCAGCTTTAAGGAGCGAGTAATGAAAGTAATAATGAAAAAAGAGTAATAATGAGTTTACTTGAATGTGCAGTGACCTGTGGGTGTGGTGTTGGTAATTGTGGCCAAGGATTGTTTCAGACAAAGATGACCAACAACGTTCGAGGAGATCGAGGCGTTTACAACAACGCTGATGGGAACCATGCTACTCTCATCACTGGCTGCTACTGGGTTCAGAGGCATGGGAGTCCAGAACTGTTACCTGTGAAGGTGAACGGACAGACTCTTGACGTGCTGGTGGATAAAGGTGAACGACACTCATCTGTGAACTATGAGACTGTGATCATTAACGGACACCATCTACTGGGTGGATACAGGAAGACCACCCACAACCTTTCACCAAGCCAGTGCCTAGTCAGCTCACAGGACTGAATCTGACACGCCAACTCAGACTCCTGTTTCTCTCCTCGGATGTGATATGCTGATGACAGTGAGAGCAACAGTTTTGTGCTCTCTGAATGGACTAACAGTGACTTTTCCCTGATTGGACAAACACCTTGCTGTCTGACAGTGGTTGCTGAATGCAGATATATCTACTGGGAAGAGCTGAAGGACTGTACAACTGACGTTTGACCTTGGATCAAACATTCACTTTGCCAAAGCCACCCACCCATTGATCACTGTACTTTAATGATATAGAAAAGCTTTTAAGGCTAACCTTAGTGGACGTGAATGGTCCTTTTAAAAAACAAAATTAATTAGGCAAACGAGGTGTGACTGCGAACTGTTTACACCCTATAGAACAGTAATATGATGTGTTTATAACTCGTTTGCTCTCTCTCCTGGACAATAGGCTAAAGAATTTGTTCCATGACCAAAGCGTGAGTGAAACAAAAGATTGGTAAGAAATTGAAGTTTCTAAAATGTCCTGTACTCTCCATCCATGTATGCCTACTCTATAGACATTAATGCTAGACTTATGTCCGTTTTGGGACATCATTCCACGACACCATGATAGAGAATTACGTGTTTATGAACTGACTGAAAATATCTTAATGCACCAGATAAAGATGGTCTTTAGGACCTACTGATGCTGGTTTATTTACTAAATTGAATCGATAATCTTTCAGTTACAACTAAATGCATTTGTCTGAATGTTTTGATACAAAATTTGAATTTGATGCCTTAGAGGGCATTGACATGTGATAGAACTGAGAAAAAGAAAAAGCTGAAGTGAATTGGGTTTCGATCCTTTCTCTTGCTCTGCTCCTGGCGTCAATCCGTGAGCAGATCGAGAGGAAACTCTTATGAACTTGAAACAGGCCATTCTGTTGCCTGAGTTCAGCCTCCTCTTTGATTCCACGGGAATCCAGTGGACACTGATCTTAAAAATGTATGTTATAATCCCTATTGAAACCATCTACACTCATTAGTTTATGCACTCAGGTTGGAGGTGACTGCTGATCTCACTTTGGGAGCTGCTGAGAGCTCCTTTCCCAGCCTGTCTGACGGTCCTCTGCCACGATTGGACTGAACCAGTGCTGGTCTGATCCCTTTTGAGGCCACTCCCAGGACCTCACATGCTGTCCAGGTCTCTCACTCGCCCTGTCGACCCATTTAAACCCGCCTTCAACCTCCCTGGACTGAACCTGACATTTGTTATTTTGCTATTGTTTTCTTTGTTATGTGGGTGCAGAAGGTATTAATCTCCAGTGAAATTGGAGTTGGTTTGTTGTGTTTCCTGTACAAGGATAGAGGTTTCACTTGTTTATGCATGTTTACATGACTCTTTATTGGACTGAGTTTTCCTCAGTCCAAGAGGGGGTGTTAATTATATGGGAAAATTATTATAATTTGGTTTATTTTGGCATGGGAAAGAACTGATACAAATATATCTAAAAGATAAACAAACGAAAACATAAAGTGACGAATTGACAAATGTTATGGCCAACTAAGATTTCGGTTTCAGATAGGTAAATTAATTTATAATACTCTGTTTTTGACGTTTGCTGTGATTCTGAAGTGCACACAGAATCTGTGGTAAATGTGGGAAACAGAAGCTAAAAGAGAGTTTTTCTCTGTAGATTAATGAAACCTGAATTTCTGAATTTTCCAGATAAAATTGACCCTAGCATTCCAACAGATAGATTAAGTTAAATAGGTTTTTGAGTCCAGCCATAATTTGCAAGATTAGCTGGCATGGTCGTTCTAACGGTGAGCGGCCCTGATGAGAATTTTTGTTTTTGTAATTTTCGTCTGTTCTTTTGTGTTTCTGTTACAGATCTCTGTTGGTTCCTTGTCTCGGTGGGTGCTTGTGAGTGGTCGTAATTGTGAGTTTTTGACCCAAATTAATCAATCAAGTTTTATTTCTAAAGCGCCTTACAATAATCAAAGTTGACCAAAGCATAGTGATGTAGAAAATATAGCGGACGCGGAGGGAGCATGAACCGAGACAACGACCTGACAGAATCAATACGGGGAGGAATTCGAGAGCCCCTCCCGAGCGGAGGAGCTCCCGCTTTGGCCCCATCGGCCCCTCCTCCATATGTACAGAGCGGGGCGTCCGGCTCCACTTTTTACACCCAGTTAATAACCCTTCATGGACTGGTGGACGTGGCGGCTGCGAACTTGTTATCAGCGGAAGAGCATAAAAATGGCCATGCCCGGGTGCCCGCCTAAGTCTAACTCAGCGACCTTGCCTGAGCGGACTTACCATCGAGGGTCTACATTAAAAACACCAGGACCTGTTGGACGCTCCCAGATACTTAGGACCTTTTGAAGTGACTCAAAGGACTGCCACCGCAGTTAAGGTAGAGGGGCGTGACAACTGGTACCACTGGTCACACTTGAAGCCCTGTTCTGAGAAAACCGGCTTACACTGGACTCATACGCATCCCGGACGGTTGACACATCCTGACGAATATGGTAGTGGGTCTAACAGCCCCACTGAAGGGGGTGGGGGACACCAACCCCGACCCACACGGTCACAAAGACATAAAAAAGACTAACAAATATGGACTTAAGGCCTGGGTTTTAAAACCAGGACCTTTTTAAGGTGTCCATACGGGGTGTGGGGCCTGACACTTGCTCTTTGCTTGCTCATCATACCAACAGTAATAAAAATAGACGATCCACATAGTTGTGAGGGACGGGTCAGAGGACACCCTATCAAAGAATTGAAATTGGCCCTTTACAAGGTATGCAAAGAAGTAGGTAAAACACCTGGAGAAAATCTGGTCATCTACTGCAACAATGCAGGTACAATGTTGGTGAAAATGAGAGAAGCAGTGTCGGACCAACACACCCTAGACTGGATTACCCATTGTACAGAAAAAATGATAAAAACATGGGAAAACAAAGAAGGAACAAAATATGCTGTTTTGAAACCTGTGATTTATGATGTATCTAACATGTCTGTTTCCACAGAGGGAGATGGATCTAGGAAGCGACGGTCTTTCAATATGGGGGGTCATACACCAGGAGAGAATAAATGGGTAAAATTAGCTAAGCACACGGCCATGATTACCAACTCAACCCTGCAGGTGGGAAACCGTACCCTCGGTCAATCATACGTACCTTTCTCTGATGACGGCGGCCGTAAGCCCCTGTTCGGAGATGGGAAAGGATTTATCGCCACGCTGATCCCTATGATCGGTGTGGCGTCCTCCATGCAGCGTCTAAATGAGGTATGGTGGATCCTGGAGGACCTAACTGAGGTAATAGGCGACATCTTGGACCAAATGGAACGGAGTCCAGAACTTAAGGCAGTGGCTGTTGTGGTTATGCAAAGTAGAGTGGCGTTAGACGCCATGTACGCTGAACAGGGTGGTATGTGCGCAGCAGTTGGCCTTGACCACTGCTGTACATATATTCCCCGACGAAACTGGCAATTGGACAGCCATTAAAAATAAAGTAAAGGAACTCAAAGACTTCCTCGCGTCTCAAGAAGACCAGGGTCCTCAGTGGACCTGGCTAAATTGGTTAAATTCCGGTTCCTGGATCCATATCCTTCAAAAGGTGGGTATTCTTATAGGTGTAATACTCTTGTTTTGTTGTATTTTGTTTTACTGGGGGCATCTATACGATGGGTGATGCGTCCCAGGGGGACACGGAGCTCGGGACAAGGGAAACGCCAGAAGGGGGTGGTCCCAGCCTGTACTTGGAAAGAGTACGGCAGGCTTTGAGATATGAATGGAACGACCCCCGACAAGGCTGTGATGGAGAATATTGTGGTGGAGATAATATCTAAACAACACTGTTCGGTGTTGTTGCGCTTGCTGTGTTTTGTGTGCAGGAATGTTTATTTTTGTGTCAATCAGAGACGGTCCCAGGGGGACATAAAAGTTGACATGTACCATTGACACGGAATAAAAACCAGCTGAGTTCCGCCTGGAAAGATTAGTAAGCGGAAGTTACACATGGGAAGAGAGAGATGATTTTGAAACCACTCAGCGGCTGGTTGAGTATGCCCTACATACAGTGAACATGTTTTTTTGGTGTTATAATATGTGAAATTGTACTGTGATTTTTGATACAGGCTGTACTTTTGTGAACTTGAAAATATTATGGTTTTGTTGTCCTCCTTTGGGAGGTCAAAAAGGGGGTCTGAAGAGATAATATTTTTATACGATGTTTTGTTCCTTTGGCTATTTAGCAAACTAACCAAAAGTTGTCATTCAGTGCAGAAAGGTGTGGGTTCCTCAGAATCTTTTGTTTCAAGACACAGCAACCCCCACCCGGTCCACTGGCCATTTGGACAGAAGGGGTCAAATTACGACGGAACTGAATGGACAGCTTTGGGGATCCAATGGGAAATCTTGTGGACAATGGAATGTGGAGTGCTGTGCTTCCCCAGGAAGAGTCAGTCTGACCATGGGAACGGCTGAAGGCAGACTCACGATGGATAGGAAAAACAGAATTCTGTATTGAGATGACATGTTAGAGAAATAAACGTTTAACTTGTTTAACTCCTTGATGTGTCATCAATTCCTGGTATTTAATTATTAGTTTATGTAGAGTAGTTTTTGACGACTCTCAACTCCTCCTCCAGTTTGAATACGCGGTGTTGTCAATTAAAGGTAATGTTAAATAGGGAAAAAGTAACCGCCGTCGTAGCGGTACTATTTTATTGTGTACAGCGACAACACAGGAAAACGGTTTGTTTTTCTTTAAGTCCCACTGTCATTCTGTTTTTATCTGTTGATTCTTGTGTCAAAATAAGCTCCTTTTGAAGTCACTTCTAACCAGGAATGTTTTTAATAAATCAGCCCTATGCCCCTAACACAGCGCCCCCTGCTGTTACAGTTCAACACTGACACAGTTTACTGTTTAGATGCTTCACGGGATTATACCAGACATTTTTTAAACTTGGCCAAAATACAGAATCGACATTAGCCATTGACCTTAGAAAACAACCTCCCGGTCGACCTCTGGAAGGAAGGCATTGTCCTGCATAAGAGTTTTGAATTTCATTTAAAAATGTGATATATTACTTTACCTGTTTGAAGATGTTGTTCTACATTTTCCATCATCTGACCCATTGTTTTCAGCAGTTCTTCACGTGTGGCCTCCATGTTTGGATCATCTTGGATGTTTCTCATCCACAGAGATCTGTTCCCACACTTGCTGATCATGTCTTTAATATTTGGGTCCTTCATGTGTTCCTCCAGGAGCTCTGCTCGTGATGTGGAGATCAGCACCAGTGCATGTTTGAAGGCCTGCTCACTGAAGCTCTGCAGGACTGACTCTAGTCTGGTCTTGTGTTGCTCAGTGAAGTTTTCAGGCTGTAGAACCAGCAGGAACACATGAGGACCAGGAGCACAGGCTGCTGCGATGTCTCTAATGAACAGTCTGTCTGCAGTAACATCAGCCTGAAGGTCTGGAGTGTTGGTGACCCACAGTCTGTTGTTTGGAGGAGGTCCTCTTTTTTGGACAGATGTTTGACCTTCATTTAGTAAATCAAACACATCATTTCTGAGTAGCAGGTTTCCAACAGCACTTCTCGGCCTCCAGCTGCTCCCGAGGAGAACCACCCTGAGCTCAGACACTGCAGAGACAAACCAGTGTTCAAAATCTGCGTATTACATGAAGACCGACAAAGTAATAGACCCTTGGAGGACACTAAACCCTAATAGGAGGGAATACTCATTTTTCTCAGCGGTTCACCTCTCCGGGTGACACAATGAGTGTTTAGGGTGGAATGAGTATATGGTACTTTCAGATTATCAGCTCCCCTTACATCGTATCTTCCCTCTCTTGTATGTTCCTCGGGAGCTGGTTATTTACAGCTCTATTTATCTGTAGCAGGGATTGAGTTTTATGATGTCATCAAGTTTCATGGTGTTGGATTTATATATATATATATATATATATATATATATATATATATATATATATATATATATATATATATTTGTATGGTCCCTATTCCCCACTTTGTGAACCATTCCGATGGCCTCCTTATGAATCTATATAAACCTGTAAATGACTATTGTAGGTATTTCCCCAGACCTCTGAGCAGTAGTTTATGTACGGTAGGATTAATGAACAGTACAGGGTGAGGAGAGCCTTTTGGTCCAGGAAAAATCTACAATCAGGAAACTAGGAATGATTCTGAACAAACAACAATTGACCCAAAAGAAATGAATGAGACTTTTAAGAAATGTTATACTAAGTTGTATCTGAGAAGGCCTTCGACAGGGTGGAGAGGTTTATCTCTTCTCGACCCTGTCCAGGTTAGGATTTGGTTCCAGTTTTGTATCTTTAATCAAATTATTATATGTTCAATCACAGGAATCGGTTCAAATGAATGGTTTGAACTCATCTTACTTCCCTCTAGGGCGCTTAACTAGACAGGGCTGTCCGTTATCGCTGTTGTTGTTTGCCTTGGCAATCGAGCCATTGGCCATTACATTAAGAAATATTAAAGAATACTCTGGCATATTTAGGGGAACAACGGAGCATAAGGTTTCACTGTACACTGATGATTTATGTCAAAACTATATAGATATAGAACCAATTTCTATAAAAGTGTTCTTTTTCTGATCGGCCGTTCAGCCCAGAAATCTAATACCATATTTCGCTCTTATCCATTTACTAAACGAACTAAATGTAGGTATCTCTGGATTTACTTTATACGGGATCTTTCTGGTCTTTTTAAACATAATTTCACAACATTGTACGAACAAACAAAACAGAATTTGGACTTAATGGAACTTGGAACAAAAAGAGTCCTAGGATTAAGAAAGCTTTTTCACAAAGACCAAAGGAACTTGGTGGAATGTGATTGTCCCGCTTCAGATTCTATAACAGGTCGTGTAATAGATCATGGTCAGATTCCAATTTTGTGGAAAACTTCAACTATAATCCCAATTCCTAAATCAAGTACTTCAAAGGAATTGAGTGATTTCAGACCGGTCGCACTTACATCACTTGTGATGAAAACTTTTGAAAACATTTTAAAGTCTGAGATTTTATGTTTAACTGAGGGAAAACTCGACCCACTTCAATTTGCCTACCAGCAAATCAAGGGTGTGGAGGACACTACACTCTTCTTATTGAACACTGGGTACAAGCACCTTGACAAAACTGGGGCTCATGTAAGACTTTTGTTCTGCATGTAATAAGACGCAGCCCCACATCCTGATTGAAAATCTCAAAAAATAAATAATGAAATATCCAAAAATGTCCCCGAGATAATTTTTTTTTGTCCTTACAAGACAAACGTCCACTCATCTTGATTATTTGGTCGGGACAGTTCAAGTTAATGAACAAGCCACACCGGATTGTAGCTGTGGGTTAATTTCCATCCATCGTCCTCCATGCACACTCTCAAACACAGTCTCATTCATCCCAGCCTATTGTACATGTTTTAGGGGAAACCTACGCAGACACGGGGAGAACATGTAAACTCCACACAGAAAGGACCTGGCCAGGTGGGAATCGAACCCGGGACCTTCTAGCTGTGAAGCACGAGCGCTAACCACTGTGCCACCGTGCCGCCCGGCACAAACAATACTGACAGTCTGTGCTCGTCATGGACGGCTCCGGTTCAAAGTCCTGCACAGGCTACACCTTCCCAAAGTACGGCTTTACACAATGTCCCAACACAGGAACGGCTTCACTGGCTCACACTTTGTGGACCTGTCCCAACATAACGGCTCACGGGACTAACTCTTATAAACTGATGCCTGATGTTTTCGGGGCACAGTTACTGGTTATAGGGTTATTTATTCGTTTAAATGAGAAAGTGAAACTACTCACTGAGAGGTGGTAGAAATCCACAGCTGTTGGAACGTTTTCTCGGCTGAAAATCTGTCAAAAAAACAGAAATATCTTAAAAAGCAATGACTACATTCAATACATAATAATCAGAGACAATCAGTTAAGATATGGATTTATTTATTATGTATTAGTTTATTTGACAAGGAAAGTTCACATTATTGAACATTTCTGTAAGTGTAAATACTTATCGAGTGTCGATAAGTTTTAGACCAAATGCACTCATAGAACTGTTCCCTTAGGTTTGTATGTGGCCTTTCATTTTGGGACTCTTCGGTCTCCACTCTGAGGGCTGTCCCGTACGTTTAAATCCACTCACCAGACGCAGTCGCCATCTTCAGCTCATCAGATTCAGTCAGAGAGCAAATGTGAAGAATGCAGTCATGCAGGAGTCTGAAATCTGTAAATACAAGCAGAGCTAAAACATTCACTCAACAGTGTGTGTGTGTGTGTGTGTGTGTGTGTGTGTGTGTGTGTGTGTGTTCCCCATGGTTTACTGGATACTTTTGTAAAGCTTTTTTTTTTTTTTTTACTGAGTCATGACGGACCAACAAACAGCAGCTTCTGACCTAAAGACGTTTGAGACACATTTGTTCTTCTGAAACTCTGAAGTAAGATTATAATGAAGTATCTGTACTCTTACATTGAGTAAAAGTAACTCGTTCCACAGTGAGTAAATATTTAAAGCTTCATCTTGACATAAGAAATAGATGTAGTTTGTGTTTTACTTTGGAATTCTTCTGAAGAGTATATCTTTTCTGGGATCTTCTTCTTTATATCATTTCATGTTTTTTCTCGACTGCATCGTGAGCGTGTGGGGGCTCTTTGTTGATTTGACTATTTCTTATTTGATTTAATTTTACCTATTTACTTTGTACTTTTATTTGTTATTACTCTTTTCTTTTTCTCTTTTTTCCTTTTCTTTCTTTCACCTCTGTTTCCTCCATAAACAAACACACACACACACACACACACACGTAAATAACACTTGAGGTAGCTCTTGTTTTTTCCTTGTTATTTTTGTTTTATTGAATTCATCGTTATTACATGCACTGAAAAAGTAAAAAACTAGATTATTTGAAATGACTCAGTTTGAGCATAATTAACATTTGGACGAGTTAAGTTAAGAAGTATTTTTGTTTTTTCACCAGATTATTAGGCCCGAGCGGCCTGCCGTAGCAAGGGCCTATTGTAATCGCAACGCAGTGCGCGCAGCGCACTGAACCTAGGTGCGCGGAGCGCACGAAAACAGCGCGAAGCGCTGTCCCCATGTCAAACGTAAACTCACCGTGTAAAACAGTGACTGCCCACACCTCTGGTGTGGGCCCTTATACTTATAATTGCTGCAAAATGAATGGGGGTATATGGCCAACTGTCATACAGAGGTGAATGACGAGCGCGAAGCGCTCGTCATTCACCTCCGAGCCCCACCGATGCGTGGGGGAAGTCGAAAGCTTTCCAAAAATGTATAATATGTTGTAGTCGCGAAAGCGACTATATTGTTTTTGCAGGAAATATTATTATTATTAGGCCCGAGCGGCCTGCCGTAGCAAGGGCCTATTGTAATCGCAACGCAGTGCGCGCAGCGCACTGTACCGAGGTGCGCGGAGCGCACGAAAACAGCGCGAAGCGCTGTCTCCATGTCAAACGTAAACTCACCGTGTAAAACAGTGACTGCCCACACCTCTGGTGTGGGCCCTCATACTTATAATTGCATGAAAATTAATGGGGGTATATGGCCAACTGTCATACGGAGGTGGATGACGAGCGCGAAGCGCTCGTCATCCACCTCCGAGCCCCACGGGTGCGTGGGGGAAGTCGAAAGCTTTCCAAAAATGTATAATATGTTGTAGTCGCGAAAGCGACTATATTGTTTTTGCAGGAAATATTATTATTCTTCTTTATTCTTTCTTCTTCTTTCTTCTGCTCTTGGAGCAGGAATTTGACCCCCTGAACATAGTCAAAAACTCACCAAACTTTGCCCAAAATTCAGATCCGGTGAAAAATTAATTAAAATGTGTGTTTCGTTTTGGGGAAATAAAAAATGGCGCGACAGCGCCACCTACAAAAGTGAAAATACATTGCGCCTATGGGGAGGGGGCCAACATAAACTTTGTCGTAGAGCGACGAGATTTGGTACAGACATTTGACATGTGACGACAACCAAAAACTATTATTGTGGCCACGCCCCCAGACAAACCGGAAGTCCGCCATTTTGACAGGAAGTCGGGAAAATGGTGAGTCAGCGTTTTCGCTGACGTCGCATTTTAACGAACTCCTCCTAGGGCGTTTCACCAAATGAGCCCAAAATCGCTCCAGCTCATCTCGAGATGTGGGGCATCAAAAGTTATCCAAATTTTTTGGCTAAGTTTTACGGTTTGTTTGCGGCGAAGCCGCAATCCTTACGAAGAATTTTGCGACTTATCGAAAATGACAAAATGCTCCCATTCACACAAACAAAGTCCGATTAAAAATCGGAAATATACATTTTGTTGATCTTTCGCCCCCGGACACAACCAATGTGAAAAAGTGAAATTTGGCGCGATAGCGCCCCCTCTAGGTTGAGAAGAAAAAATGCATTATGGGAAAAAAATTAGTTTCTCGGAAATGGATAAAATTCGGCACAAAAATAGCTGATGGCATCCCGGTCAAAAAAGCCAATGAGACCCATACCGTATTTTGTACGGTGTTGCCATGGAGACGACCGAGGCTCTCCATGTTATTCCAATGGGACTGACACAGAAATCTCACATTATACACAATTACAGCGTGTTAGCGCCCTCTGTGAGGAGCTTGTGGACAGTAGCCATTGAAGTACGGCCCGTCAAGCCCGTCCGATGCTGCTTGTGAAATAAAAAAGATTTGGGGTGCGCTAGCGTCCTCTGCAGGTTGGAGCCATCATTCACATGAAGACGCTAAAAATCTCGTTTTGATGTTTACTCACGAAGATTAATGGCACATCAGGGCAATAAAATGTAGTGTGGCCACGTTGGCGCCCTCGGTAGGGTTATGGCGCGGCAATGGAGGCACTGAGGGAGGCCTCCATTACATGGTTGCTAGGCGACCAACAGGTGGTCGGCCATTTTGGGAAAAATAGAGTAATCAGCGCCAAAGGCGCCATTTCTCGCCTTTGCTCTTTTATAAACTCGACCTAGGGTGGCAGCGACATTATAACCACGTAGGGCGCGGCAGCGCCTTCCGGTTATAGTGGCGGCGTGCGATAGCGTGCGGTAACCAGCCCATGAGACCCGCGAGGGCCTCTCGATGCCGCTTGCGGCTTTAATTTCTCTTGTTCTGAGAAGTTTCTGACTCGTTTTATTTGAGATTCATTTCTTTGCCAGTGGGGTCAGAAACTCGTTCTTGTTAGGCCCGAGCGGCCTGCCGTAGCAAGGGCCTATTGTAATCGCAACGCAGTGCGCGCAGCGCACTGTACCTAGGTGCGCGGAGCGCACGAAAACAGCGCGAAGCGCTGTCCCCATGTCAAACGTAAACTCACCGTGTAAAACAGTGACTGCCCACACCTCTGGTGTGGGCCCTTATACTTATAATTGCAGCAAAATGAATGGGGGAATATGGCCAACTGTCATACGGAGGTGGATGACGAGCGCGAAGCGCTCGTCATCCACCTCCGAGCCCCACGGGTGTGTGGGGGAAGTCGAAAGCTTTAAAAAAATGCATAATATGTTGTAGTCGCGAAAGCGACTATATTGTTTTTGCAAGAAATATTATTATTCTTCTTTATTCTTCTTTCTTTCTTCTGCTCTTTGAGCAGGAATTTGACCCCCTGAACATAGTCAAAAACTCACCAAACTTTGCCCAAAATTCAGGTCCGGTGAAAAATTAATTAAAATGTGTGTTTCGTTTTGGGGAAATAAAAAATGGCGCGACAGCGCCACCTACAAAAGTGAAAATACATTGCGCCTATGGGGAGGGGGCCAACATAAACTTTGTCATAGAGCGACGGGATTCGGTACAGACATTCGTCATGTGACGACAACCAAAAAACATTATTGTGGCCACGCCCCCTGACAAACCGGAAGTCCGCCATTTTGACAGGAAGTCTGGAAAATGGTGAGTCAGCGTTTTCGCTGACGTCGCATTTTAACGAACTCCTCCTAGGGCGTTTCACCAAATGAGCCCAAAATCGCTCCAGCTCATCCCGAGATGTGGGGCATCAAAAGTTATCCAAATTTTTTGGCTACGTTTTACGGTTTGTTTGCGGCGAAGCCGCAATCTTTACGAAGAATTTTGTGACTTACCGAAAACAACAAAATGCTCCCATTTGCACAAATGAACTTCGATTAAAAATCGGAAATATACATTTTATTGACCTTTCACCCCCGGACACAACAAATGTGAAAAAGTGAGATTTGGCGCGATAGCGCCCCCTCTAGGCCGAGAACAAAAAATGCATTATGGGAAAAAAATTAGTTTCTCGGAAATTGATAAAATTCGGCACAATAATAGCTGATGGCATCCCGATCCAAAAAGCCAATAAGACCCATACCGTATTTTGTACGGTGTTGCCATGGAGACGATCAAGGCTCCCCATGTTAATCCAATAGGACTGACACACAAATATCACATTATACACAATTACAGCGCGCTAGCGCCCTCTGTCAGGAGCTTGTGGACAGTAGTAATTGAAGTACGGCCCGTCAAGGCCGTCCGATGCTGCTTGTGAAATAAAAAAGATTTGGGGCGCGCTAGCGCCCTCTGCAGGTTGGAGCCATCATTCACATGGAGACGCTAAAAATCTCATTTTGACGTTTACTCACAAAGATTAATGGCTCATCAGGGCAATAAAATGTAGTGTGGCCACGTTGGCGCACTCGGTGGGTTATGGCGCGGCAATGGAGGCACTAAGGGAGCCTCCATTACATGGTTGCTAGGCGACCAACAGGTGGTCGGCCATTTTGGGAAAAATCGAGTAATCAGCGCCGAAGGCGCCATTTCTCGCCTTTGCCTCTTTTATAATCTCGACCTAGGGTGGCAGCGACATTATAACCACGTAGGGCGCGGCAGCGCCTCCCGGTTATTGCGGCGGCGTGCGGCAACCGGCGTCAACCGGCCACCGCGTCCCGCGAGGGCCTCTCGATGCCGCTTGCGGCTTTAATTAGGCCCGAGCGGCCTGCCGTAGCAAGGGCCTATTGTAATCGCAACGCAGTGCGCGCAGCGCACTGTACCTAGGTGCGCGGAGCGCACGAAAACAGCGCGAAGCGCTGTCCCCATGTCAAACGTAAACTCACCGTGTAAAACAGTGACTGCCCACACCTCTGGTGTGGGCCCTTATACTTATAATTGCAGCAAAATGAATGGGGGAATATGGCCAACTGTCATACGGAGGTGGATGACGAGCGCGAAGCGCTCGTCATCCACCTCCGAGCCCCACGGGTGTGTGGGGGAAGTCGAAAGCTTTAAAAAAATGCATAATATGTTGTAGTCGCGAAAGCGACTATATTGTTTTTGCAAGAAATATTATTATTCTTCTTTATTCTTCTTTCTTTCTTCTGCTCTTTGAGCAGGAATTTGACCCCCTGAACATAGTCAAAAACTCACCAAACTTTGCCCAAAATTCAGGTCCGGTGAAAAATTAATTAAAATGTGTGTTTCGTTTTGGGGAAATAAAAAATGGCGCGACAGCGCCACCTACAAAAGTGAAAATACATTGCGCCTATGGGGAGGGGGCCAACATAAACTTTGTCATAGAGCGACGGGATTCGGTACAGACATTCGTCATGTGACGACAACCAAAAAACATTATTGTGGCCACGCCCCCTGACAAACCGGAAGTCCGCCATTTTGACAGGAAGTCTGGAAAATGGTGAGTCAGCGTTTTCGCTGACGTCGCATTTTAACGAACTCCTCCTAGGGCGTTTCACCAAATGAGCCCAAAATCGCTCCAGCTCATCCCGAGATGTGGGGCATCAAAAGTTATCCAAATTTTTTGGCTACGTTTTACGGTTTGTTTGCGGCGAAGCCGCAATCTTTACGAAGAATTTTGTGACTTACCGAAAACAACAAAATGCTCCCATTTGCACAAATGAACTTCGATTAAAAATCGGAAATATACATTTTATTGACCTTTCACCCCCGGACACAACAAATGTGAAAAAGTGAGATTTGGCGCGATAGCGCCCCCTCTAGGCCGAGAACAAAAAATGCATTATGGGAAAAAAATTAGTTTCTCGGAAATTGATAAAATTCGGCACAATAATAGCTGATGGCATCCCGATCCAAAAAGCCAATAAGACCCATACCGTATTTTGTACGGTGTTGCCATGGAGACGATCAAGGCTCCCCATGTTAATCCAATAGGACTGACACACAAATATCACATTATACACAATTACAGCGCGCTAGCGCCCTCTGTCAGGAGCTTGTGGACAGTAGTAATTGAAGTACGGCCCGTCAAGGCCGTCCGATGCTGCTTGTGAAATAAAAAAGATTTGGGGCGCGCTAGCGCCCTCTGCAGGTTGGAGCCATCATTCACATGGAGACGCTAAAAATCTCATTTTGACGTTTACTCACAAAGATTAATGGCTCATCAGGGCAATAAAATGTAGTGTGGCCACGTTGGCGCACTCGGTGGGTTATGGCGCGGCAATGGAGGCACTAAGGGAGCCTCCATTACATGGTTGCTAGGCGACCAACAGGTGGTCGGCCATTTTGGGAAAAATCGAGTAATCAGCGCCGAAGGCGCCATTTCTCGCCTTTGCCTCTTTTATAATCTCGACCTAGGGTGGCAGCGACATTATAACCACGTAGGGCGCGGCAGCGCCTCCCGGTTATTGCGGCGGCGTGCGGCAACCGGCGTCAACCGGCCACCGCGTCCCGCGAG
The DNA here is from genome assembly GCA_021464625.1 of Proterorhinus semilunaris. Lineage (NCBI taxonomy): Eukaryota > Metazoa > Chordata > Actinopteri > Gobiiformes > Gobiidae > Proterorhinus > Proterorhinus semilunaris. The sequence continues at coordinate 545,710 of JAJBBP010000027.1, read as the reverse complement.
GGCCTCTCGATGCCGCTTGCGGCTTTAATTCGTTTTATTTTCTTATTTCAAGCGACATTATCGTAGAATCGTCTGAAACGTCTCTAAACAAACACCGTGTTCTCGATCGGGAAAAAGTCTAAATGAGTTGAAACCATTAAAAACAAGATCAATTAAAGCCGCAAGCGGCATTGGGAGGCCCTCGCGGGCCGCGGTGGCCGATTGACGCCGGTTCCCGCACGCCGCCGCAATAACCGGGAGGCGCTGCCGCGCCCTACCTGCTTATAATGTCGCTGCCACCCTCGGTGGAGTTTATAAAAGAGCACAGGCAAGAAATGGCGCCTTCGGCGCCGATTGTCCCAAAATGGCCGACCTCCTGTTGGTAACCTAGCAACCATGTAATTTACAATAACCGGGGGGCGCTGCCGCGCCCTACCAGCTCATAATGTCGCTGCCACCCTCGGTGAAGTTTATAAAAGAGCTGGCAAAAGAAATGGTGCCTTCGGCGCTGATTTTCCCAAAATGGCCGACCTCCTGTTGGTCACCTAGCAACCATGTAATGTACTTTTTTGTTCGGACAGTCATGACGCACGCCTGTACCGATTTTGGTGTGTCTGCGGCAAAGTTGACATTGGGTCGTTGCCATGGCAACACGGTGGGAAAAGGGGCGGGGCATCAATATATTTTTTGTTCGGGATCACGTGACGGATGTCTGTACCAAATTTCATGCATCTACGACAAAGTTTAATTTTTGGCTCCATTCATTTTTATTTTGTGCTCTGCAGGGGGCGCTATTGCGGCAATTTTCAAAATTCCTATATCAAAACATCCGGGGTCGACGACTCGACCAACGGTTAAAATTTTGTTCAAATCGGCCAAAGTATGTGTGAGTTATGACTGTTTGAACACGGCGGCGAGCGGCGAAAACGGACGCCAAATTCATGGCGTTGCCACGGCAAAACCAAAAATTCTATTAAAAAGTTTTTAACAACTTTTAATCTCCCACATGTGGAGATGATCTGGAGCGAACGGGGAGTCGCTGCGTTCAACGGCCTAGGACGAGTTCGTTCAAATGCGTGGGCATGAAATGGCGCCTTCGGCGCCAAGTCCCTCTTCGGGCCAATATGGCCGCCATACTGTTGGTTGCCTAGCAACCGCGTAATGTGTTTTTTTGTTCGGCTTCACGTGACCAATCACTGTGCCGAATTTTTTTCGTCTACGACGAAGTAAGTTTTTCGGGTTTTGCGGCATTTTGGGGGTGTTTAACATGGGGCGCAATGTTAACGTGGTTTTTCCAGGGGGCGCTGACGCGCCATTTTTTTGAATTTTTACATTTTCTAAATGTGAAAGATCTTAGATTTACGTGCTTGAATTTTGTGCAAAAATTCAGGACTTTTCGTTGGTGGGAAAGTGGATTTAGGGGGGGAGAAGAAAAATAATAATAATAATTAAAGCCGCAAGCGGCATTGGGAGGCCCTCGCGGGCCGCGGTGGCCGATTGACGCCGGTTCCCGCACGCCGCCGCAATAACCAGGAGGCGCTGCCGCGCCCTACCTGCTTATAATGTCGCTGCCACCCTCGGTGGAGTTTATAAAAGAGCAAAGGCAAGAAATGGCGCCTTCGGCGCTGATTTTCCCAAAATGGCCGACCTCCTGTTGGTCACCTAGCAACCATGTAATGTACAATAACCGGGGGGCGCTGCCGCGCCCTACCTGCTTATAATGTCGCTGCCACCCTCGGTGGAGTTTATAAAAGAGCAAAGGCAAGAAATGGCGCCTTCGGCGCTGATTTTCCCAAAATGGCCGACCTCCTGTTGGTCACCTAGCAACCATGTAATGTACAATAACCGGGGGGCGCTGCCGCGCCCTACCTGCTTATAATGTCGCTGCCACCCTCGGTGGAGTGTATAAAAGAGCTGGCAAAAGAAATGGCGCCTTCGGCGCCTTTTTGCCCAAAATGGCCGACCTCCTGTTGGTCACCTAGCAACCGTGTAATGTACTTTTTTGTTCGGACAGTCATGACGCACGTGTGTACCAATTTTGGTTTGGCTACGACAAAGTTGACATTAGGTCGTTGCCATGGCAACACGGTGGGAAAAGGGGCGGGGCATCAATATATTTTTTGTTCGGGATCACGTGACGGATGTCTGTACCAAATTTCATGCATCTACGACAAAGTTTAATTTTTGGCTCCATTCATTTTTATTTTGTGCTCTGCAGGGGGCGCTATTGCAGCAATTTTCAAAATTCCTATATCGGAACATCCGGGGTCAACGACTCGACCAACGATTCAAGTTGCGCTCAAATCGGCCAAAGTATATGGGAGTTATTACTGTTTGAACACGGCGGCGAGTGCCAAAAACGGACGCAGAATTCATGGCGTTGCCACGGCAACACCGTTTATCCTATTAAAAAGTTTTAAACAACTTTTAATGTCCCACATGTGGAGATGATCTGGAGCGAACGGGGAGTCGCTGCGTTCAACGGCCTAGGACGAGTTCGTTCAAATGCGTGGGCATGAAATGGCGCCTTCGGCGCCAAGTCCCTCTTCTGGCCAATATGGCCGCCATACTGTTGGTTGCCTAGCAACCATGTAATGTACAATAACCGGGAGGCGCTGCCGCGCCCTACCTGCTTATAATGTCGCTGCCACCCTCGGTGGAGTTTATAAAAGAGCAGGCAAAAGAAATGGCGCCTTCGGCGCTGATTTTCCCAAAATGGCCGACCTCCTGTTGGTCGCCTAGCAACCATGTAATGTACTTTTTTGTTCGGACAGTCATGACGCACGCGTGTACCAAATTTGGTTTGGCTGCGTCAAAGTTGACATTGGGTCGTTGCCATGGCAACACGGTGGTAAAAGGGGCGGGGCATCAATATATTTTTTGTTTGGGATCACGTGACAGATGTCTGTACCAAATTTCATGAATCTACGACAAAGTTTAATTTTTGTCCTCATTCATTTTTATTTTGTGCTCTGCAGGGGGCGCTATTGCGGCAATATTCAAATTTCCTATATCAAAACATCCGGGGTCGACGACTCGACCAACGGTTAAAATTTTGTTCAAATCGGGCAAAGTATGTGTGAGTTATGACTGTTTGAACACGGCGGCGAGCGGCGAAAACGGACGCCAAATTCATGGCGTTGCCACGGCAAAACCAAAAATCCTATTAAAAAGTTTTTAACAACTTTTCATCTCCCACATGTGGAGATGATCTGGAGCGAACGGGGAGTCGCTGCGTTCAACGGCCTAGGACGAGTTCGTTCAAATGCGTGGGCATGAAATGGCGCCGTCGGCGGCAAGTCCCTCTTCGGGCCAATATGGCCGCCATACTGTTGGTTGCCTAGCAACCGCGTAATGTGTTTTTTTGTTTGGCTTCACGTGACCAATCACTGTGCCGAATTTTTTTCGTCTACGACGAAGTACGTTTTTCTGTAATATCCTATTTTTGGGGGGTCCTGCCATAGGGCGCAATGTTAACGTCGTTTTTCCAGGGGGCGCTGACGCGCCATTTTTTTGAATTTTTACAATTTGGAGATGTGAAGTTTTTTTTTTTCACCTAATTGAATTTTGGGCAAAAATTCAGGACTTTTCGTCGGTGGGAAAGTGCCGAAACTGGCTCCGGGGGGGGGAGAAGAAAAATAATAATTAAAGCCGCAAGCGGCATTGGGAGGCCCTCGCGGGCCGCGGTGGCCGATTGACGCCGGTTCCCGCACGCCGCCGCAATAACCGGGAGGCGCTGCCGCGCCCTACCTGCTTATAATGTCGCTGCCACCCTCGGTGGAGTTTATAAAAGAGCAAAGGCAAGAAATGGCGCCTTCGGCGCTGATTTTCCCAAAATGGCCGACCTCCTGTTGGTCACCTAGCAACCATGTAATGTACAATAACCGGGGGGCGCTGCCGCGCCCTACCTGCTTATAATGTCGCTGCCACCCTCCGTGGAGTTTATAAAAGAGCTGGCAAAAGAAATGGCGCCTTCGGCGCTGATTTTCCCAAAATGGCCGACCTCCTGTTGGTCGCCTAGCAACCACATAATGTACTTTTTTGTTCGGACAGTCATGACGCACGCGTGTACCAATTTTGGTTTGGCTGCGGCAAAGTTGACATTGGGCCGTTGCCATGGCAACACGATGGAAAAAGGGGCGGGGCATCAATATATTTTTTGTTCGGGATCACGTGACGGATGTCTGTACCAAATTTCATGCATCTACGGCAAAGTTTAATTTTTGGCTCCATTCATTTTTATTTTGTGCTCTGCAGGGGGCGCTATTGCGGCAATTTTCAAAATTCCTATATCAAAACATCCGGGGTCAACGACTCGACCAACGATTCAAGTTTCGCTCAAATCGGCCAAAGTATGTGCGAGTTATGACTGTTTGAACGCGGCGGCGAGCGGCGAAAACGGACGCCAAATTCATGGCGTTGCCACGGCAAAACCAAAAATCCTATTAAAAAGTTTTTAATAACTTTTGATGTCCCACATGTGGAGATGATCTGGAGCGAACGGGGAGTCGCTGCGTTCAACGGCCTAGGACGAGTTCGTTCAAATGCGTGGGCATGAAATGGCGCCTTCGGCGCCAAGTCCCTCTTCGGGCCAATATGGCCGCCATACTGTTGGTTGCCTAGCAACCGCGTAATGTGTTTTTTTGTTTGGCTTCACGTGACCAATCACTGTGCCGAATTTTTTTCGTCTACGACGAAGTACGTTTTTCTGTAATATCCTATTTTTGGGGGGTCCTGCCATAGGGCGCAATGTTAACGTCGTTTTTCCAGGGGGCGCTGACGCGCCATTTTTTTGAATTTTTACAATTTGGAGATGTGAAGTTTTTTTTTTTCACCTAATTGAATTTTGGGCAAAAATTCAGGACTTTTCGTCGGTGGGAAAGTGCCGAAACTGGCTCCGGGGGGGGGAGAAGAAAAATAATAATAATTAAAGCCGCAAGCGGCATTGGGAGGCCCTCGCGGGCCGCGGTGGCCGATTGACGCCGGTTCCCGCACGCCGCCGCAATAACCGGGAGGCGCTGCCGCGCCCTACCGGCTTATAATGTCGCTGCCACCCTCGGTGGAGTTTATAAAAGAGCATAGGCAAGAAATGGCGCCTTCGGCGCCGATTGTCCCAAAATGGCCGACCTCCTGTTGGTCACCTAGCAACCATGTAATGTACTTTTTTGTTCGGACAGTCATGACGCACGCGTGTACCAATTTTGGTTAGGCTACGACAAAGTTGACATTGGGTCGTTGCCATGGCAACACGGTGGGAAAAGGGGCGGGGCATCAATATATTTTTTGTTCGGGATCACGTGACGGATGTCTGTACCAAATTTCATGCATCTACGACAAAGTTTAATTTTTGGCTCCATTCATTTTTATTTTGTGCTCTGCAGGGGGCGCTATTGCGGCAATTTTCAAATTTCCTATATCAAAACATCCGGGGTCAACGACTCGACCAACGATTCAAGTTTCGCTCAAATCGGCCAAAGTATGTGCGAGTTATGACTGTTTGAACGCGGCGGCGAGCGGCAAAAACGGACGCTGAATTCATGGCGTTGCCACGGCAACACCGTTAAACCTATTAAAAAGTTTTTAACAACTTTTAATCTCCCACATGTGGAGATGATCTGGAGCGAACGGGGAGTCGCTGCGTTAAAAGCCCTAGGACGAGTTCGTTCAAATGCGTGGGCATGAAATGGCGCCTTCGGCGCCAATTCCCTCTTCGAGCCAATATGGCCGCCATACTGTTGGTTGCCTAGCAACCGCGTAATGTGTTTTTTTGTTTGGCTTCACGTGACCAATAACTGTGCCGAATTTTTTTCGTCTACGACGAAGTACGTTTTTCGGGTCTCGCCATACGTGCAATGTAATCTAGTTTTCCAGGGGGCGCTGACGCGCCATTTTTTTGAAATGTAAAATTTCGAAATTGCACGATTCGAGCGGTTAACATTTTAGAATTATGTGCCAAAATTCAGGACTTTTCATCACAAGATAAAGGAGTTAAGGTGGGGAGAGGAAAAATAATAATAATAATAAGAAAAACTCATACAAAAACAATATGGGGCCACCTCCGGCGGCAAACCTTATATATTCGGAAAGGTCTCACGTCCAGTAATCCAGCTATGGTGTTTATTATCCAATACGAGCGCGTTGCGCTCGTCTTTTACCTCTACTATTTCAATGTTTCTCTATGGAATTTTTTTTTCGTATTTTTGTGAGTACAAGAACAAATTTGCCGCTTTCGCGGCAAAGACTTATATCACCGGATAGGGCTCGATGCCCTGAGTCACTGTATCAGTGTTTTGGGCTTTGGTGAGTGGCCATGGTCGATGACGAGCTTCGCTCGTCATCGACCACTTTCTTGTCCATGTTGCGCCTTCACTGTGGTTTTCACCTTTTTTTTTTTAAAAGCAGCAACAAATGTGCCGCTTTCGCGGCACACGCCTATATCATCGGACAGGTGTTGGTGCCGGGAGCCCCCTGATTACTGTCTCTTACATGGGGAGCGCTCCGCGCTCTTTTCCCGTGGGACGTGCGCTACGCGCACGTCTTTCTTTAGTGCGCTCCGCGCACTGCTTGTACAATTACAAGAGGCCCGAGACCTGCCAGGTCCGCTCGGGCCTAATAATAATAATAAGAATAAGAAAAACTCATACAATAACAATATGGAGCCGCCTCCGGCGGCCAACCTTATATATTCGGAAAGGTCTCACGTCCAGTAATCCACCTATGGGGTTTATTATCCAATACGAGCGCGTTGCGCTCGTCTTTTACCTCTACTATTTCAATGTTTCTCTATGGAATTTTTTTTTCGTATTTTTGTGAGTACAAGAACAAATTTGCCGCTTTCGCGGCAAAGACTTATATCACCGGATAGGGCTCGATGCCCTGAGTCACTGTATCAGTGTTTTGGGCTTTGGTGAGTGGCCTTGGTCGATGACGAGCTTCGCTCGTCATCGACCACTTTCTTGTCCATGTTGCGCCTTCACTGTGGTTTTCACCTTTTTTTTTTTAAAAGCAGCAACAAATGTGCCGCTTTCGCGGCACACGCCTATATCATCGGACAGGTGTTGGTGCCGGGAGTCCCCTGATTACTGTCTCATACATGGGTTTTGAGCGCTCCGCGCTCTTTTCTCGTGGGACGTGCGCTACGCGCACGTCTTTCTTCAGTGCGCTCCGCGCACTGCTTGTACAATTACAAGAGGCCCGAGACCTGCCAGGTCCGCTCGGGCCTAATTAAAGCCGCAAGCGGCATTGGGAGGCCCTCGCGGGCCGCGGTGGCCGATTGACGCCGGTTCCCGCACGCCGCCGCAATAACCGGGAGGCGCTGCCGCGCCCTACCTGCTTATAATGTCGCTGCCACCCTCGGTGAAGTGTATAAAAGAGCAGGCAAAAGAAATGGCGCCTTCGGCGCTGATTTTCCCAAAATGGCCGACCTCCTGTTGGTCACCTAGCAACCATGTAATGTACTTTTTTGTTCGGACAGTCATGACGCACGCGTGTACCAATTTTGGTGTGGCTGCGGCAAAGTTGACATTGGGTCGTTGCCATGGCAACACGGTGGGAAAAGGGGCGGGGCATCAATATATTTTTTGTTCGGGATCACGTGACGGATGTCTGTACCAAATTTCATGCATCTACGACAAAGTTTAATTTTTGGCTCCATTCATTTTTATTTTGTGCTCTGCAGGGGGCGCTATTGCGGCAATTTTCAAAATTCCTATATCAGAACATCCGCGGTCAACGACTCGACCAACGATTCAATTTTTGTTCAAATCGGCCAAAGTATGTGTGAGTTATGACTGTTTGAACACGGCGGCGAGCGGCGAAAACGGACGCCAAATTCATGGCGTTGCCACGGCAAAACCAAAAATCCTATTAGAAAGTTTTTAATAACTTTTAATCTCCCACATGTGGAGATGATCTGGAGCGAACGGGGAGTCGCTGCGTTCAACGGCCTAGGACGAGTTCGTTCAAATGCGTGGGCATGAAATGGCGCCTTCGGCGCCCGGTCCCTCTTCGGGCCAATATGGCCGACCTCCTGTTGGTCGCCTAGCAACCGTGTAATGTACTTTTTTGTTCGGACAGTCATGACGCACGCGTGTACCACTTTTGGTTTGGCTGCGGCAAAGTTGACATTGGGTCGTTGCCATGGCAACACGGTGGGAAAAGGGGCGGGGCATCAATATATTTTTTGTTCGGGATCACGTGACGGATGTCTGTACCAAATTTCATGCATCTACGACAAAGTTTAATTTTTGGCTCCATTCATTTTTATTTTGTGCTCTGCAGGGGGCGCTATTGCGGAAATTTTCAAATTTCCTATATCAAAACATCCGGGGTCAACGACTCGACCAACGATTCAAGTTTCGCTCAAATCGGCCAAAGTATGTGTGAGTTATGACTGTTTGAACGCGCCGGCGAGCGGCGAAAACGGACGCCAAATTCATGGCGTTGCCACGGCAAAACCAAAAATCCTATTAAAAAGTTTTTAATAACTTTTGATGTCCCACATGTGGAGATGATCTGGAGCGAACGGGGAGTCGCTGCGTTCAACGGCCTAGGACGAGTTCGTTCAAATGCGAGGACATAAAATGGCGCTTTCAGCACCAGATCACTCGATTTTTCCCAAAATGGCCGACCTCCTGTTGGTCGCCTAGCAACCATGTAATGTACTTTTTTGTTCGGACAGTCATGACGCACGCGTGTACCAATTTTGGTTTGGCTGCGTCAAAGTTGACATTGGGTCGTTGCCATGGCAACACGGTGTGAAAAGGGGCGGGGCATCAATATATTTTTTGTTCGGGATCACGTGACGGATGTCTGTACCGAATTTCATGAATCTACGACAAAGTTTAATTTTTTACTTCATTCATTTTTATTTTGTGCTCTGCAGGGGGCGCTATTGCGTCAATTTTCAAAATTCCTATATCAAAACATCCGGGGTCGACGACTCGACCAACGATTAAAATTACGCGCAAATCGGCCAAAGTCTGTGCGAGTTACGGCTGTTTGAACACGGCGGCGAGCGCCAAAAACGGACGCGGAATTCATGGCGTTGCCACGGCAACACCAAAAATCCTATTAAAAAGTTTTTAATAACTTTTAATCTCCCACATGTGGAGATGATCTGGAGCGAACGGGGAGTCGCTGCGTTAAAAGCCCTAGGACGAGTTCGTTCAAATGCGTGGGCATGAAATGGCGCCTTCGGCGCCAAGTCCCTCTTCGGGCCAATATGGCCGCCATACTGTTGGTTGCCTAGCAACCGCGTAATGTGTTTTTTTGTTTGGCTTCAAGTGACCAATAACTGTGCCGAATTTTGTTCGTCTACGACGAAGTACGTTTTTCGCTAATATCCTTATTTTGGGGCGTCCTGCCATAGGGCGCAATGTTAACGTCGTTTTTCCAGGGGGCGCTGACGCGCCATTTTTTTGAATTTTTACATTTTGGAGATGTGAAGTTGTTTTTTTTCACCTAATTGAATTTTGGGCAAAAATTCAGGACTTTTCGTCGGTGGGAAAGTGCCGAAACTGGCGTTTTGGGGGAGAGGAAAAATAATAAGAATAATAATAAGAATAGGAAAAACCCGTACAATAACAATATAGCGCCGCCTTCGGCGGCGCATTCTTATATATTCGGAAAGGTCTCACGTCCAGTAATCCACCCGTGGGGTTTATAGTCCAATACGAGCGCGTTGCGCTCGTCTTTTACCTCTTCTTTTTCAATATTTTCCAATCCGTTTTTTTTTCCGTATTTTTGTGAGTACAAGAACAAATTTGCCGCTTTCGCGGCAAAGACTTATATCACCGGATAGGGCTCGATGCCCTGATTCACTGTATCAGTGTTTTGGGCTTTGGTGAGTGGCCACTTTCTTGTCCATGTTGCGCCTTCACTGTGGTTTTCACCTCTTTTTTTTTACGAGCAGCAACAAATGTGCCGCTTTCGCGGCACACGCCTATATCATCGGACAGGTGTTGGTGCCGGGAGCCCCCTGATTACTGTCTCATACATGGGTTTTGAGCGCTCTGCGCTCTTTTCTCGTGGGACGTGCGCTACGCGCACGTCTTTCTTCAGTGCGCTCCGCGCACTGCTTGTACAATTACAAGAGGCCCGAGACCTGCCAGGTCCGCTCGGGCCTAATAAAACGAGTCATTTAAACCCAGGCTTGATATTTGCTCTTTGTACTTTGTCCATGGACTTGTTTATTGTCTTGTATTATTTGTTCAAATAAATAAAAAGTGCCATATGATAAAAGTATTCTAAGAAGTACTATTACTGCAAAAGGATTCTCAAGTACATGTAGCTACTGGAGTAAATGTAACTGAGTACTGTTGTTATTATTAGTGCTTTAGATCCGTTTGAGCTGAATTTAAAAACCTTTAAAAACGTGTTTCCTCAGACGGAGGATTTCAGCTCGAGAGATACAGTAAGTATAAGTTCTACTTGTCCTTATCCTGAAGTAACCAGGTCACGTTTGTTTCCTACATTAAAAACAGGAACATTGAGTCTCTCTGGTCCTTTATGACTCAGGTCTAATAGAAAAGTTACTCACCGAGTTCTTGAAGTTATTAAAGACTCCGAGCGCCTGCCAAGAGTGAAAGAAACTCTCGTCTCTGACTTCAGGAAGAACAGGTCTGACTGCAGCCTACGCAACACACACACACACACACAGAGTATACGCAACACACACACACACACACAGAGTATACACAACACAAAGTATGCAAAACATGGACTAGAAATACATTAACCCTTTAACCCCTACCTTCACTGAGCACATTACAAACCTCTAGGCCAGAGCAACGCCTTATTTGAAAGCTAAGACCATTCATTATTTTTAAATTCAAAGATCATGAAGTTTTGTGACATTGTTGAGTTCCAAACTGTACAGATGTTTCAGAGCAAAGTATAAACTGTTACCAAACCAAATACAAAGAAGGTTCCAGAACGTCCTGGTCGTTATGAATTACGTGATGAATTAAACTTTAGGATTCAGAAACATAGCACAACTTTGAAAAGTTTTAGTCCAGCAGTTAATGGTGAACAATTGTGGAATAAATTGGAGATGGAATTGAACCGATGTCCAAACATCAACCTGTTCAAATTCAAATACAAATTAAAGGCTTTTGAAAAGTATAGAGAAGAAGAAACACGTGTCCTCTAGGGGGCGCTGTGGGATTCATTTGCTTTCAATTAATGAAGGAAAAGTGTCTGAACAGATGTCATTCTATTGCTCAAAATCTCAAATAGAGAATTAGAGTCGGCGAGCTCCAAATCTGTTGAGAGGGATCCTCCCAACAGGCCTCGTTTTTAACGCACGACACAGCATAGGAACATCATCTACCAAATCTTATAAGCTTTTGCTTCAGCCCACTCCTTTTGAGCAGAATTTAAACTGCTAAATAAACTAATAAACTAAGACCTATAAATAGGAAGCTGAGATTTTTCTTCACATTGGTGCTGCATTGTCCGTCATATTGTTGGTATTTTTTTCAAGAAGCTCTAGATTTGGGTAAAGCCAAACTGGGTTAAGGCGGGGCTTAAGAGGCGGGGCTTAAGAGGTGAACTCTCAGTAGCCGATGTTAAAGTAGAATCGACAGTTTAAAGACTTTAAGAGTTTTAACTTTTTACATTCAGTGAGAAACACTGAAGAAAACACTGAGATTCTCGAGGGGCCGTTTAACCACCAGGTGGCGCTGTTCCTCTGGAGCAGAGACAGAACCAGGACCGGCTCGACTGTTTTTACTGCAGTTCTGACTGTGACACAATCTGTGTTTTGAATCGACTCAGAGTGAAAGTTTGGCCCAGTTATGTTTAGAACAGATTCTTAGTTTAGGCTGAAATGAAGAGAATGATGTTTGTCTGATCGATTGGGGTAAAGCCGCCTCTGGTCCAGAATAACAAACTACAGGGTTTCTGTGGCTCTGGCTTTAACCCTTCAGGCCACAGAGGTATTTTAAATATGAAGCTACATTAGTGCTGGGACTGGATTACAACGTTCAGTTCATTATGGCCGATGTAATTCATGTAATTACAGGGTTTATTTATTGTTAAAGGTTTATTTATTGTTAAAGGTTTATTTATTGTTAAAGGTTTATTTATTGTTAAAGGTTTATTTATTGTTAAAGGTTTATTTATTGTTAAAGGTTTATTTATTGTTAAAGGTTTATTTCTTTGTATTTCCATCTGAGCAGATGTTGTGCAGATGTGAGGCCTGTGTCTGATTCATTTTGGAGAATAATCTTTTATATAAGTTTATGTTTAGGCTGAACTGTAAATAAAGCAGTTATAGGAAAATAGTTTAGTTTGTCCCGAAGTCTGAAGGAAAGATTCATTTATATGAACCGCTATGGAATTAAAGAATCAAATCAATCCTGGCTCTAATTTATTAATTTAAAAATGACATTCCTCAGGTAATCTAGGACTGGTTTAGAGACAGTGGAGAACGTGTGTAATGTGTCTCCCTCTCCTGCAGATGGCGCCCTACACACAATTGTGGGATTGAACATAAGCAGAGCAACTTTGGAGAATTATTGTATAAGTTTTACTGATTTAAATATTTCATACAAACCTATTATTCATGTTAGGAAATAAACTTAAATCTTCTGCGTAAAAGTCGGAGAATGAGTTCATGAGAAGAAACTCGTCAGGTTTTTGTCTTTACAGATTTTAATGAGTCTTTGGCGTCGAAAACAAAAACAAAGTATTTACAGAAGAATCATAATTATTACAGTGAGCGGATTATCCGAGGCACTTCAGGTGAAACTAAAGCTACACGAGTGAACCAGGAAGAGCTCAATCTGAGAAGGTACAGGACGATCCAGGAGCTGAAGGTCAGAACAAATCCCTCCACAGGTTCTAGAACGTAGATCAGACACAGTTTATGAGCGCGGGAATCCAGATCAAATACTAATATTTATACATGAATACAGAGGCCGCTCTCAAATACTAATATTTATACATGAATACAGAGGCCGCTCTCAAATACTAATATTTATACATGAATACAGAGGCCGCTCTCAAATACTAATATTTATACATGAATAAAGAGGCCGCTCTCAAATACTAATATTTATACATGAATACAGAGGCCGCTCTCAAATACTAATATTTATACATGAATACAGAGGCCGCTCTCAAATACTAATATTTATACATGAATAAAGAGGCCGCTCTCAAATACTAATATTTATACATGAATACAGAGGCCGCTCTCAAATACTAATATTTATACATGAATACAGAGGCCGCTCTCAAATACTAATATTTATACATGAATACAGAGGCCGCTCTCAAATACTAATATTTATACATGAATAAAGAGGCCGCTCTCAAATACTAATATTTATACATGAATAAAGAGGCCGCTCTCAAATACTAATATTTATACATGAATAAAGAGGCCGCTCTCAGATACTAATATTTATACATGAATAAAGAGGCCGCTCTCAGATACTAATATTTATACATGAATAAAGAGGCCGCTCTCAAATACTAATATTTATACATGAATAAAGAGGCCGCTCTCAGATACTAATATTTATACATGAATAAAGAGGCCGCTCTCAAATACTAATATTTATACATGAATAAAGAGGCCGCTCTCAAATACTAATATTTATACATGAATAAAGAGGCCGCTCTCAAATACTAATATTTATACATGAATAAAGAGGCCGCTCTCAAATACTAATATTTATACATGAATACAGAGGCCGCTCTCAAATACTAATATTTATACATGAATAAAGAGGCCGCTCTCAAATACTAATATTTATACATGAATAAAGAGGCCGCTCTCAAATACTAATATTTATACATGAATACAGAGGCCGCTCTCAAATACTAATATTTATACATGAATAAAGAGGCCGCTCTCAAATATGTTTTTACAGTTTTGAGTTTCCAGGTGTTTACGCCCAGTTTAGATTTTAATGAGGTTTATTTCAGACCTGATTCTTGATCCAGGTCTGGAGGAACCCGTTGTACATGTTTTAACAGGTTTGAAATCCCTTTTTCTGACAGAATAACCAGGAAAAGCTTAAAACTCACTGGTCCAGACGAGATTCTGAATCGTTTTCCTCGTGGCTTCACAAACTAAATGAATATTTACGACTCGGGGCTAAAGTTTCCGTCGAGTGAAAACAGTCGAACATAATCCATGGAAAGTTTCAATGTGCCGCTGGTTTTGGGTAAAACGAGCGAGACCAGGAGGTTGTGGGTTCGATTCCTGCAGCTGTGGTGTTGCAGCTCGTGGTCACGTGTGGTTTTACACACACACAGCAGGGGGCGCTGTGGCTCCATACTGTTCCTGAACATCGTCCAGATTCTCACGGTTTTAAGAATTTATAGGAACAAAAACCTCATTGAAGCTTCAAACATTTCAAAACTTTTTTTTTTATTATTTAAAAGAATATAAAAAATATATATTAAGTTTCCACACCAGAAAAAGGTGGCTTCCCCGCTTCAGGTCGGTGGGGAGTCCTCGCCCCAAGTGGAGGAGTTCAAGTATCTCGGGGTCATGTTCTCAGTGAGGGACGGATGGAGCGTGAGATCGGTAGACGGATCGGTGCGGCGTCAGCAGTGATGCGGTCGCTGTATCGGACTGTTGTGGTGAAGAGGGAGCTGAGTCAGGGGGCGAAGCTCTCGATTTACCGATCGATCTACGTTCCCACCCTCACCTATGGTCATCCCACCCTCACCTATGGTCATCCCACCCTCACCTATGGTCATCCCACCCTCACCTACGGTCATCCCACCCTCACCTACGGTCATCCCACCCTCACCTACGGTCACCCCACCCTCACCTACGGTCATCCCACCCTCACCTACGGTCATCCCACCCTCACCTATGGTCATCCCACCCTCACCTACGGTCACCCCACCCTCACCTATGGTCATCCCACCCTCACCTACGGTCACCCCACCCTCACCTATGGTCATGAGATCTGGGTAATGACCGAAAGGACAAGATCGCGAATACAAGCGGCCGAAATGAGTTTCCTTCAGGGGGTGACTGGGGGTGAGGAGCTCAGTTACCCGGGAGGAGCTCGGATTAGAGTCGCTGCTCCTCCACGTCGAAAGGAGCAGCTGAGGTGGCTAGGGCATCTGTTCCGGATACCTCCTGGTCGCCTCCCTTGGGAGGTGCTCCAGGCATGTCCCACTGGGAGGAGGCCTCGTGGAAGGCCCAGGACACGCTGGTGGGACGATGTCTCCGAGCTGGCCTGGTGTCGCCTCGGGGTCCCCCCAGAACAGCTGGAGGAGGTGTGCGTGGATCGGGAAGTCTAGGCATCTCTGCTGAGACGGTAGGAGAGGGTCGTCTCATGATCGAAAGGTCGGGGGTTCGAATCCCGCCTCCTGAAGGTGCACGCTGTCGTCGTGTCCTTGGGCAAGACACTTCCCCTCCTGGCCTCCAGTGTCTGCGTACACTGGTGTATGAATGGGTGAGAGGTTCCTGCTGTAAAGCGCTTTGAGCCTAATGTAGGTGGAAAAGCGCTTTATAAGTTGAGACCATTTACCATAAAAGGATTCGGGGCTTTTCTTTTTTTCCTTTCTGTGACTGGACCTGCTGCCAGAGGGGGGGCAGCCCCCGAGCAACCAGACCATCATTTGTTAAGTGTCCTATACTATGCATTAAAAGAGACACATTTCAGGAGTCTGCTGCCAAAAGAGGGTTTCCTCGAGCTGCCGGCCCCCGCCCGTCTGCCCTGTACTACGGGTTATGTTGGATGCGGAGTACATAGATATGTGTGTTTTACTTCTGAGAATATAATTATTTTATGTTACCATCAGCATTAATAGCAATACCGCTGTCTGGATCGATTAAATTTGATTCTAAAATAATCTATAGATTGTTAGGCATTAATCCTAGACTGTTACAATTAAAGTTTGAAGTTAAAATAGTGATGATAACAACACAACAGCAATAGCAACAGCAATGAAAATGGCAACAACAACTGCAATAGTATAATAGTAACAATCACAATATACTTCATTCTTATTTAGATCTGACCTTTACAGCACTTTGTAACACCCATTAGTAGTCAAGTACCCATCTCCTCCTCCTGGTACTTCGACCGTACCATTTATTTATATCTTGATTTGAAGTGATGAATATTTGTACATTGTTTTAATTCTGCCCCCAGTTTGTTCCAGAGTTTAACTCCACACACAGACACACACATACTTTTCCACTGCTTGAACCTTAAAGTTATCACCCCCCCTCAGGTTATATCCCCTTCTCTGCGTGCAAAAAGCATTTGCATCCTTGCCGGCAGCACATTTGTGGCTTTAAACAGAAGTTGAGCAGTAGAGAAACCAACTAAGTCATTCACTTTTAACAGTTTAGACGCAGAAATAATATATGAGTGTGATCACAATATCCTACTTTGTGTATAATTCTTACAGCCCGTTTTTGGAGCATAACAAGGGGGTGTAACGAGCTTTTATAGTTATTTCCCCAAACTTCTACACAGTCATTTAGATATGGCAAATAAAGTTTATCCTTATGTAAATTTAGTTTTCTTCTTAACATCTTAAAAATGAGACCAAACTGTCTCTTTATGGAGTTTTTAATTCTCTGTTTTGTTGCTTTGAGCCCGAGAAGTTTTACACAATTTTGCTTAACAATCATTTTTTTTTGTTGTTGTTGAAAGTTGTAAAAATAAATGTTCGCTCGTTCCTGCAGCAGAAGCTCCTCTGGTGAGGTTTGTCCCCGTGCACTTGATTCAGACTTTAAAACATTGTTTATTTGTGACACTATTAATAGAACGTCCACAACAAAGACTAACTGACAGCACTGCGATAAACAAACCGCACAAACAGCCACATGAACGACGGGGAGGAGACCAGGAAGCACCAGAGTCACACAAATGATTGATTAGAATAAGTCATAAATCTGAGTCCAGAGTGTGAGCTCAGTGCGTCGCTCTCTCAGGTAAGAGCTCTGTCTCCGACATTTACTTTAGTTTCAGGTTCAGACTCGGCTCATACTCATTTGTAATCGTGTTCACACACGTGCAGCGAAACAGAGACAAATGTAAATTTAAGACGTTTGTTTTCAAAATAAAATCCATGTTTTCTGCGGCAGCGTCGACTTGGTCAAAGGTGAAGCTGCTGTTCCTGAAATGATCAGGTTTCTAGTTCAGCCACGGTTTGGTCTTCAGGACTGACAGCTTTTAAAGACTCGGGGGCAGGTCTGTCTGAGGGACATAAAACAGAGGACGGGTTGGAATCATTTAATTTGAACCAGAGCAGATGAGGCGTGTTTTGTTTCCTCAGAGTCAAACATGGCGGAAACACTCTGGAGGAGCAGTAGTAAAGGTCACATGATCAGCTTTGCGTTGGCGTAACCGAGAGCCTCAGGGGAGCGCCTCATTTCAAAGAAACTCTTTATAACTTTATTGTGGGCGCAGTTTTGTCACATTTTTGAAGCGGTTCTTCTGGCTTTTGTTATTGTTGGAAACATTTGATTTGATGAGTCGTGTTTTAAGATGAATCTGTAATAACCGTGTCCTCCTGCTGCAGGTGTCGGGGACTCTTCCCTCAGAGTCAAACATGGCGGAAACACTCCGGAGGACCAGTAGTAAAGAGGGCCTGATCAACTTTGCCGCATACTTTGACACAAATAAACCCAGGATGAAGGAGATCGTGTCTGAGCTGGAGAAGATCTGTGAAGACGTGAAAAAGAGGAAAGAGACGGTCCAGAGAAAGACCACACTGGCTGCAGTTGGAGGAGGAGGTGCTGGAGTTGTCGGAGGAGGAGGGTTAGCAGCAGCTCTCTTATTAGCTCCTCTCACTGGAGGCCTCAGTCTCGTTTTAGCAGGAGCTGCAGCAGTAGTAGTCGTTGGAAGTCTAGGTGCTGTTGGAGCAGCTGGAGCTGTTGTTGTTCTTGATAAAATCACTGACAAAGGCACACTGAAGAAGGTGAAGGACTTGGTCACTGAGTTCTGTGACTTGGTCAAACCCCTGAAGGACATTCACATAGAGAGGAGAGAGATGTTTGAGAAACTGGACAGAAAAGTAGAAGAAACGTTCACTCTTTTAAAGAAACTGACTGACGAGCTGTATGCGTTGTTTATTGACTTTAATAAAGATTCCACTCTACAGCGCCTCCTGGAGGTCACTGAGCAGTGCAGGCACATTCTGAAGGAGCTAGAGAAGCTGGAGGAGCTGGAGAAGCTGGAGGAGCTGAGGAAGCTGGAGGAGCTGAAGTATTGGAATAAGCTGGAGGAGCTGAACAAGCTGGAGGAGCTGGAGTATCTGAAGTATTGGAATAAGCTGGAGGAGCTGCAGAAGCTGGAGGAGCTGGAGAAGCTGGAGGAGCTGAGGAAGCTGGAGTATCTGAAGTATTGGAATAAGCTGGAGGAGCTGGAGGAGCTGAGGAAGCTGGAGGAGCTGAAGTATTGGAATAAGCTGGAGGAGCTGAAGAAGCTGGAGGAGCTGGAGGAGCTGGAGGAGCTGGAGGAGCTGGAGGGACGGGCAAAGTGAAGCCTCATGAATCTCCTGGAGGAGCTGAGGACAAACATGAGGCCTGGGTTAGTCTGCAGGACCTGTCACATTTATATTATAATATCACAGCTGTTCTTTTCTGTTAATATTCTAACAATTTTATTCTTACTTATCAAAATCTTTGTCCGTTATTGTCCTGTTACTGTTTCCTATTGTAGCATTACCTCCCTTTATTTAGTGATTACCTCAGAAAAAACCTGTGACCGGTCTGCCCCCCCAGCGGGGGTAGTTCCACCTGTTAACCTGCATACACACACACAAGTTTCTATTCAATTAAATCAAGAAAGGACGTACTCACCAATAGATGTCTTTTGTGGGTCTTTTATTGATATCGATAGAATTATAGAAAGGAAAAGAACTCCCGTGTTCGATCTATGTTGCCCTGGGGATGAGCTCGAAAGGTCACGGTCGTGCTGGGCATACGATCTGCGAGTCTTGATTTTGGAGGCTAGAGTTAGACCTCACGATCAGCATTCGCATGAAATGTTTAGCCCGCCTTGACGCGGCGGCAATCGATACTCGGTTAGGCTCAAGATCCGGGAGCGATCACCGACATGGAGAGTTGTGACCGATAGTTAACAGAGGTTTCAGACAGCGACAGGGTGCTCCTTGGTCTAGAGCTGGTAGTCGCTGACCGGCAGAATAAAAGACCTCGAGCATCGCCCGGTACACGTTTTTATAGGGTTACAGAGCATCCTTTTTTCAGTTTCTTTGCATCACACATGTACATCCCCTCAGGGCCATTTGCAGAAGTACAGCACAGGAACTGTTGCCGTTTGACTAAACTTGGATCAGGAACTGTAGACGGACATCAGGAACTGCAGTCAGACTGAAACCAATGTCCAGTTGCAGACGGAGGTCGCGGTCGGCGGGCAAGTCCCGTTGTCATAGATGCATTAGTATGAAGAAGTGTAGCCTGTCACTCTTCCGGCGCTGATTAGCTCCATATAAGGCATGAGCCAGACACTGAGACGCCTTTAACAGCCAAACACAGGTTAATACAATTCACAAGATTATAATATGTTCAGTGTATAGGAATATATGATTATATAACCAATAAACGCTCGATAGCACATAGCAATGCCCTTTTTTGGGTCTTACTAACTGCCCTTCAGGCTACAGTCATGATGCAAAGCTTGTAAGTGAAAAATTAAGATAATAAAGGGTGATTTTGTTACAAACAAAAGAGGGGCTGGCGGTTATAACATTTTCTTAAATAAAACTTTTCTCATAAACGTTGGTTTTAATTCTGACGATTGTTTTCTTTCAAACCAATAAAACCCTAGATCTGTTTTAGAGTCTGAGGAAACGTCACAGACACAAGAGGCCGTTTTATTTCCTGACCTCTGACCCTGAGCCGGGACAGAAGAGAACGTGTAGCAGTACAGACTTACACCAGCAGGCGGCAGCACCTACAGCAGGGGCCAAAGCTCCAAAAAATCTGGTTTTAAAGTATTAACTTAACTGAGAAAAACATTAATTCAACTAAAACGAAATCATTCCTAAAAACAAGGAGCACGAGACGATCTTCATCGGCTTCATATTTGATCAAGATCAATCTTTATTGATCTCCCAGTGGAGAACTTCACTCATTCAGCTCAGAAGAACTCAGGTGTGCAGAATAATAACCGATAGTAAACAGAGTCTTATAGACAAAGACTAAAGCTTTAGGGACGGAAAGTAAACCCGTCAAAGTAAATATAAAGTAATCCGTAATAAATAATCTATAGTCAGTGTCAGCAGAGCCGCCTCTCAGTCAAAGGGCCGTGGAGATTATTATTCACATTAATCAGCTTCTGCTGCTTAAATATTCACCAGAGTAAGAAACAGATACTTCATTATAACTCAAATAGAAGTACAATTACTTCAAAAAGTTACTCAAGTACATGAATGTAACCGAGTACTCTGAGTATGATGTTTCATATATTACTGCAGTGTAAAAGGAAGAACTAAAATGACAATGATAGTTTTTCAAAAGTCCTGCTGTTTCTGTTAAACTCGTATCCCCAGTTCAGCTTTACCCAAATCTAAAAGCTTCTCGACTGGAGCAACAGCTCATTTGAAAGCTAAGGCTGCTTTGTTTAACGTTTTGAATGAACTTATGGAAATAAATACACTTTTCCGTGATTTTATAATTTTTTGGAAAGTCATATATATATATATATATATATATATATATATATATATATATATATATATATGTAAGGTTGTAATATATATGTTCGCCAGCAGAGGGCACTCTGACCTTTCCGTTAACTGTTTGATCGCCCAAAGCCTTTAAAATCCCCCCGCAGCGACGTTACGCTGCAGTTCTATTTGTGTTTTAGTTTAGTTTAGTTTAGTTTATTTGTTTATTTGAGCAGTACACATTGTGCTCAAAAGGAGTGGGCTGAAGCAAAAGCTTATGAGTGCCCACCCCCAAGTGCAATAAAATAAATAAAAAAAGAACATTACAAAACATTTCAAGCAGCTACATTCATACAGACCAACTTACAAACTTACAAAAAAATATATGAACTGTTTATACAATTAATTGAAACAACGCACAACTACAACAACAATCTTTTTTCATGTACGATGTCTAGTACAAAGCAGTCAAAATAAAATAAAAATGTGATCCTTAATATATTTCTTTCAGATTTTCACCCTTGATAACCGAGAGTTACTTTCACGTTATGAAGGTACATTAACAGGTATTATACTCCGAGATCTTGATACTTCCCAGTTGTCATTACCATTCTCAGTATAATTTAATTTGGGTGTAATTTTCATAATCATTATTATTATATATTTATTTAATTGAGTTATATATGAAGTATGCTGTAGCCCTGCATAGTGTGGTGCATTAAAAAGCCAGAGTGTAGAGCGGGCCATTTGAAGAGAGCAGTAACTCCCAATCAACAAACCCCCACACAGCTGCCCTAACAGCTGATTTTGTAGAATATGTTCCTATGCTGAGTGGTGCATTAAAAGACAAGGTTTAGAGCCCGTTGGGAGGATTCCTCTCAACAGATCCATAACCTGCCAACCCTAATTCTCCGTTTGTGAATTTGAGCAATAGAATGACAACCGTTCCAGCAGCAACACTCTTCCTTGAATATAGAGGAAAAATACACATAATTGATCCTACTGCTCCCCCTAGTGGCAACACATTTCTTCTTGTCTGTATATTTCAAAAGTCTTTTGTTTATATTTATATTTAAACAGGTTGATGTTTGGACATCGTTTCAAATCCATCTCCAGTTTATTCCACAATTGTTCACCATTAACTGTTGGGCTAAAACTTTTCAAAGTTGTGCTATGTTTCTGAATCCTAAAGTTTAATTCATCACGTAATTCATAACGACCAGTACGTTCTTGAACCTTCTTTGTATTTGGTTTGGTAACAATTTGTATCTTGCTTTGAATAACATTTGAACAGTTTGGAACTCAACAATGTCACAAAACTTCATGATCTTTGATTTTAAAAATAATGAGTTTGTGTGGTCCAAAAACCCAACTTTATGAATTACTCGGATAGCTCTTTTTTGCAACAATATTATTGGTTTAACTGTGTTTTTGTAAGTACTACCCCAAACCACAGTACAATAATATAAGTAGGGCAAAATCAGAGAACAGTATAAGGTATGTAGAGCTTTGATGTTTAAAATGTGCTTTGCTTTTGCTATTACTGAAATGCTTCTAGAATTTTTCGTAGATATATATTTAATGTGAGATTTCCAAGTAATTCTGTCGTCAATAATCACACCAAGGAATTTGATTTCATGCACTCGCTCGATAAAAACACCCTCTATCTGAATTGCTTCCTGAGCATTGGAATTACAGTTGCCAAATATCATCATTTTGCTTTTACTCAGATTTAGAGATAATTTATTTTGTTTGAACCACTTGTTGACACTTTTGAGTTCCAAGTTAACAATCCGACACAGCTGCTGTAAGTCGTCTCCTGATGCAAAAATATTTGTATCGTCAGCAAACAAGATAAATTTAAGTATTTCAGATGTTTTACAAATATCATTAATATACATATTAAACAATGTTGGGCCCAGAATGGAACCTTGAGGTAAACCACAGACAATTTGTCGACAACTCGACTGATAATCACCGATTTTCACACATTGTTTTCTATTTTTTAAGTAACTGGTGACCCACTGTAGAGCTACCCCCCTAATCCCATAAAGTTCTAGTTTATTAATTAATATATCATAGTTTATTGTATCAAACGCTTTACTCAGGTCAATAAATAACCCTATTGCATATTTCTTGTTCTCTACAGCATTAGTTATTTCTTCAGTTATATCAAAGAGCGCGTGTGAGGTTGAGTGATTGTTCCTAAAACCAAACTGATTGTCCGAGAGTAAATTACACTTTTCGATAAAGCTGTCAAGTCTAGAGTTAAAAACCTTTTCTAAGATTTTAGAGAATTGCGGTAAAAGGGAAACAGGCCTATAGTTTGTAAAGAGATGTTTATCTCCTGCCTTGAACTGAGGAATCACTTTTGCTACTTTCATACTATCAGGAAATTGTCCAGTTTGCAACGATAAGTTACAGATGTATGTTAACGGCTTAGAGAAACTTTCAATAACAGTTTTTAAAGTTTTCATGTCCATGTCATGGTAATCTGTCGAGGTTTTATTTTTACACCCTTTAACAATGTCCAGTATCTCCTTTTCCTCCACAGGTTTGAGGAACAGGGACATAGGATTTGTGTCTATCAGTTCACTATTATAGTTCTCAACGTTTGCAATTTTTGCAGCAAGGTTCGGTCCAACATCGACAAAGAATTTATTAAATGTTTCGACGACTTCATTCATATTATTTAAAGTGTTATCCTCATCTTTGAAATATTTTGGATAATTAATCGTTCTTGGTTTATTTCTAATTATACTATTTAAGATGTTCCATAAACCTTTAATATTATTCTTATTAGTATCCAACAACTTATTATAATAATCCTGTTTACATTTTCTAATGATACCTGTCAGTTTATTTTTATATTTCTTATATTTATCCTCAGCTTCTTTTGTTCGGTTACTTATAAAGTTTTTGTAAAGATTATTTTTTTTCTTGCAAGCATTTAGTAAACCTTTAGACATCCATGGTGTTTCTTTACACTTTCTGTTTTTACTGTATTTCTTCATTGGGCAGTTTTTGTCGTATACCTTTTGAAATACTCGCGTAAACTCATCATAAGCCATATTCGTGTCATTCTCTCTGTACACAATACTCCAGTCTTGAGCTAAAAGCTCCTTTTTAAATGCATCAATAGTTTTCTCTGTTTTTACCCTTCTAAACCAATACTTGTTTTCCTCTTCATCTTTTACATATCCATTTTTATACATAACGAAAACTGGAAGGTGATCACTAATATCATTTATCATTAACCCGCTGACTGTGTCACTTTCTATTTCATTTGAGAAAATGTTATCAATCAAGGTGGCACTATGGGTTGTAATTCTACTTGGTTTAGTGATTAGAGGAAACAGACCTATACTGAATAAAGTATTTATAAATTCGTCCGTCTTTTTATGTTTATATGGGTTTAACAGATCGATGTTGAGGTCTCCCCCCACAAACATGACTTTATGATTTAATCCTGAAAAGTGCTCCTCCATCCAGTTAGAAAAAACATCTATATCAGAGCCAGGTGTTCTATAAATAGAACTCACAATAATATTTTTCTTTTTTTGCCTTGTAATTTCAACAGTAAGGCATTCAAGTGTATCATCCACCACCATTGTCTTATTTTCCATTACTTTATAACTATAGTTGGAGTCTATAAACATAGCTACGCCCCCTCCATGCTTGTTTCTTCTGTTCATACTTATAAATTCATAACCCTCAATAGAAAACTCAAATTCTCTATCATTATTGATCCATGTTTCTGTGATTAGGATGACACTGAATGGTTTAAACTGTTTTAAGAAGCTTTTGATGTGGTCAAAGTTTGCATAAAGGCTTCGACTATTGAAGTGGATTACAGTGAATGCCTTAATGTTCTTAAGTTTACTATTGTACAGATCCTCTGTGTAGTATTGACAGTCATTGGTAGCTCTAGAAAAGAAGTTATTTTCCGGGTCGATGTCGATCTCAGTGTTCTGTAGGTCGTACTGAGAGAATGTAAAATCCTGAGTGTTTGCTTCAGCAATTCTCCTTATTGAAAAGTCCAAGTCGGTGCTTCCTATAGAACTGTATGTATTACTGGACATGTGAAATTATGTGCTTTTACATACCAAAATCCATACGTTTTCCCGGTGTTTATACTGGATGTGGTGTACTGCTGCGTGGACGTATAATGAGTTTATCATATCGCAAGAAGGCGATCTCCCCCCTTTCTCGTGCAGCTCTCAGCTCCGGCATCAGATCTTTGCGTTTTCTTTTTATTGATTCGGTGTAGTCCTCGTTAATGAAGATTTTTGTTCCTTTAAGTCGTTTGGCGCGCTGTAAGATTTCTTCACGATCCTTCCACCTCAGTAGTCTGGCGATGATGGGTCTCGGCCAGTCTCTCCCTCCGCCGGGTTTCCCTACGCGGTGAGCCCTCTCCACCTCCACCGCGTGATTTAGCTGTAGCTTCTCCTTCAGTATCTCCTTAACTTTTACCTCGGCGTCGGCCCAGGTCTCCCCAGGCGACTCCAACACTCCCTCAAATACCAGGTTATTTCTGCGGCTCTGTCCCTCCAGATACTCCAGTTTGTCCGTGATGATGTGTAAATTGTCACATACTTTGTAAAAATCCGTCTGTAAAGTGTTTGTGCGCTCCGTGAGTTTCAGATTTTGTTCTTTTAAAGTGTCCACCTCACCTTGCGTGAACTGCAGGCTTGTTTTTAGTTCTTGAATGTCCTTAGTCTGTAAATCCATGCGGGTGTTTGTTGATTCCATGATGAGTTTAATAAATCCTTTGAAGTTCTCCTGCTGTTGTTGAATTAATTCCCTGAACATGACCCTCTGCTGCTCCATGAGCTCCGTGACTCGACTGAGGCTTACGTATTCCTCTTCCACCGCTGAATCTGCCTGTTGCTTCGCCTCTATTTTCGGCGGTTTGGGCATTTTGCTTCCTCTCAGCAGGCCTGTAAAACAAGGCCTTACCTTGTTTTACAAGGTAAGGAGGGCTCCCGATTGTGCTAAACACCACACTTTTAATTAACAGCCGAAATGTTGATTGTTTGGTAATGTTTTGAGAAGAGATATGTTTTAAAGTAACGTCCCAAGCTAATGTGTTATAATCTGTTGAAAATAACTATTTTACACCTGTTTCAAGGTGCTATCTTGAACGTTAATAGCGTAACGGCAAATATCTTTATTTGTAACTGACATATATTTTATTTGTTGTACCTTTTGTGAGGTCAGTGTGTTATTATATTGTAATTAAGGCAGTTCTATTTGTGTTTTACAAAGGAAATAAATGAGGAGCGTCTGTTCAGCCTCAACCATCATCCCGAGTCCTAGTTTTCCCTGTCCGCACTGCTGGCCCCAGTCCAGTAGAAATCACAACGCAGAGACATTTGATTGGGTCCTCGCCAGCACAGAGACAGGGTTACATATATATACACACAAACTATATTTATGTTTTATTAAACAGCGTCATGTTTTATGTATTTAATAATAGTAATGTGATGTTTACTGATTACTCATTGTTCTTTTGCCTGATCCATCTCCCGTACGGGGGTTGAGGAGCAGTCAGTCGCCGACAGCGTTTTAAGTATTTTTGCTGCAGCTACATTTCATTGAATATGTTGAAGCGGCATCTCTTTATTTTACAGTGTCTGAGAACGTTTTAGTCCCTGGGTCAGTTTTACAGTGTGTGAAATACCCATCAGTATTCGGGGGAGTCCCATCTCCGAGTTGTTGCCCTACACAGATGTACATTTTCTCTACATCTGGTCCTTTGTGTGTTCTAGAGGGTTCTGTGTTGTGTCACTTCTTCTAGAACACACGAAGCCCTCTCTTATTTTGAAGGGCTGTTGTGGAAGTTAAAAATGTGTCTCGTGTCGTTTCCCGTTTGATGAAGAAGATGAAGTTTGCAGAGGCTCCACCCTTTCTCGTGTCCTTCATCCTCCCCCATAGAAGACAGGTGATGCAGTTGGTGAGGCGGGGGTTCAGAGGGGGGGGGGGGGGGGGGAGTACAAGTGTGTGGCATCTGAGAATCCCTGATAGAAGGACAGACGGATAAACCCTGTAGATAACTTTAGTCGTTATTGAGTTTTACGGTGTTTTCGGGATTATGGTCATCCTGTGGAAAAGAACGGGTTTCCTCCGTTCATGCAGTGGTGGCGCCCCCTGGTGGCGACTGTTACCAGAGGGAATAATGTGTGCAGCGTTGACAGAAAACACACATTTAAACATTTGAAGTAAAACCATCAAAAGTGCCACAATTAAATAAATAATTAAATGTGTCATTAATTAATTAATGATTCTGTGTAAAAAATGTTTATATAATTATGTATCTATTTAATTAATTATGTCAAACTCGTCCATGAAAGTTGTGGGCGGGGCTAAAGCCTGATTAATCCATGGCTTTGGCCTGAAGTGTTTGGAAACATGGCGGATACGATGATGGAGGACCTTCATGAGTAGGGATGGGAATTGATAAGATTTTATTGATATCAATGCCATCAATAATTTGACCAATCGATTTGATTGTTTATCGATTCTCTTATCGATACCTCATGGCTAAAACATCTGTATGTACATTTCTCATGTCAGCATGTAGAAAGTCGGCCCATGCATAAATGTCTTTTTAGAAGCTAATGTAAAACGTGCCAGAGGCTGAAAGCACCATCTATGTGTTCACGTGCTAGCAGGGACTGTGAGCTGTGTGCATGGGAGAGACTACAGCACAGGTGACGAACCTTTAAAAAGTGCTCCCAGTGAT
Source organism: Proterorhinus semilunaris (assembly GCA_021464625.1). NCBI lineage: Eukaryota > Metazoa > Chordata > Actinopteri > Gobiiformes > Gobiidae > Proterorhinus > Proterorhinus semilunaris. The sequence continues at coordinate 518,361 of JAJBBP010000027.1, read as the reverse complement.
CAGCACGTCTCCTTCCGTCTCCGCGCAGTACTCCAACAGACCACCAGGGTTAACGGCTGTGCCCCACGTCCATAAGATTATGTTGACCTGACCCACACCCGGTAAGTGTCTGTAACTGATGCTGGACTCGGTCTCAGCCCAGACCTACACACGTTCCTCTGGTCCCGCTTCACCATCCTCCCCCCGTCCTGTGAACGACTCCTGCTCCAGCCGACCCGCTCATACAGCGCTCAGGGCGGGACGGGGGGAGACCCGCCCACAGTGTGTTTGGGGCGGGGACGGGCAGAGGTAGACCCGCCCACAGTGTGTTTGGAGCGGGGACGGGCAGAGTTAGACCCGCCCACAGTGTGTTTGGGGCGGGACGGGGGGAGACGGCGGGACGGGGGGAGACAGCGGGACGGGGGGAGACAGCGGGACGGGTGGAGACAGCGGGACGGGGGAGACAGGGGGACGGGGGGAGACAGCGGGACGGGGGGAGACAGCGGGACGGGGGGAGACAGCGGGACGGGTGGAGACAGCGGGACGGGTGGAGACAGCGGGACGGGGGAGACAGGGGGACGGGGGAGACAGGGGGACGGGTGGAGACAGCGGGACGGGGGGAGACAGCGGGACGGGGGGAGACAGCGGGACGGGGGGAGACAGGGGGACGGGTGGAGACAGCGGGACGGGGGGAGACAGCGGGACGGGGGGAGACAGCGGGACGGGTGGAGACAGCGGGACGGGGGGAGACAGCGGGACGGGTGGAGACAGCGGGACGGGGGAGACAGGGGGACGGGTGGAGACAGCGGGACGGGGGGAGACAGCGGGACGGGGGGAGACAGCGGGACGGGTGGAGACAGCGGGACGGGGGGAGACAGCGGGACGAGTGGAGACAGCGGGACGGGGGAGACAGGGGGACGGGTGGAGACAGCGGGACGGGGGGAGACAGCGGGACGGGTGGAGACAGCGGGACGGGGGGAGACAGCGGGACGGGTGGAGACAGCGGGACGGGGGGAGACAGCGGGACGGGGGAGACAGCGGGACGGGTGGAGACAGCGGGACGGGGGAGACAGCGGGACGGGGGGAGACAGCGGGACGGGGGGAGACAGCGGGACGGGTGGAGACAGCGGGACGGGGGAGACAGCGGGACGGGGGGAGACAGCGGGACGGGTGGAGACAGCGGGACGGGGGGAGACGGCGGGACGGGGGGAGACGGCGGGACGGGGGGAGACAGCGGGACGGGGGGACACGGCGGGACGGGGGGACACGGCGGGACGGGGGAGACAGCGGGACGGGGGGAGACAGCGGGACGGGTGGAGACAGCGGGACGGGGGAGACAGCGGGACGGGTGGAGACGGCGGGACGGGTGGAGACGGCGGGACGGGGGGAGACGGCGGGACGGGGGGAGACGGCGGGACGGGGGGAGACAGGGGGACGGGGGGAGACGGCGGGACGGGGGGAGACAGCGGGACGGGGGGAGACAGCGGGACGGGGGGAGACAGCGGGACGGGTGGAGACAGCGGGACGGGGGGAGACAGGGGGACGGGGGGAGACGGCGGGACGGGGGGAGACGGCGGGACGGGGGGAGACAGGGGGACGGGGGGAGACGGCGGGACGGGGGGAGACGGCGGGACGGGGGGAGACGGCGGGACGGGGGGAGACAGCGGGACGGGTGGAGACAGCGGGACGGGGGGAGACAGCGGGACGGGGGGAGACAGCGGGACGGGTGGAGACAGCGGGACGGGGGGAGACAGCGGGACGGGGGGAGACAGCGGGACGGGTGGAGACAGCGGGACGGGGGGAGACAGCGGGACGGGGGGAGACAGCGGGACGGGGGGAGACAGCGGGACGGGGGGAGACAGCGGGACGGGGGGAGACAGCGGGACGGGTGGAGACAGCGGGACGGGGGGAGACAGCGGGACGGGGGGAGACAGCGGGACGGGTGGAGACAGCGGGACGGGGGGAGACAGCGGGACGGGGGGAGACAGCGGGACGGGTGGAGACAGCGGGACGGGGGAGACAGCGGGACGGGTGGAGACAGCGGGACGGGGGGAGACGGCGGGACGGGGGGAGACGGCGGGACGGGGGGAGACAGGGGGACGGGGGGACACGGCGGGACGGGGGGAGACAGTGGGCACATCAGGCACTGAACCCCGTGTGTCAATAGCGACGTATCGAAACAGAACGGACACGTTTGTAACAATGGACTGTTTTCATTGACCCTTTCGTCCCGTGAACGCCCTAACCCGGGGGGGGACAGGGGTAGAATTGGGCCGATGTTTCCCTGAAGCAGCGTCAGAGACCGGCGAGCGATGTCATTACACGTTAAACATAAAAAGACGGACGAATTTATAAATACTTTATTCAGTATAGGTCTGTTTCCTCTAATCACTAAACCGAGTAGAACATTTTCTCAAATGAAATAGAAAGTGACACAGTCAGCGGGTTAATTATAAATGATATTAGTGATCACCTTCCAGTTTTCGTTATGTATAAAAATGGATATTTAAAAGATGAAGAGGAAAACAAGTATTGGTTTAGAAGGGTAAAAACAGAGAAAACTATTGATGCATTTAAAAAGGAGCTCTACGAACATTTAGAAGCATTTCAGTAATAGCAAAAGCAAAGCACATTTTAAACATCAAAGCTCTACATACCTTATACTGTTCTCTGATTTTGCCCTGTTTATATTATTGCACTGTGGTTTGGGGCAGTACTTATATTATTGTACTGTGGTTTGGGGCAGCACTTATATTATTGTACTGTGGTTTGGGGCAGTACTTATATTATTGCACTGTGGTTTGGGGTAGTACTTATATTATTGTACTGTGGTTTGGGGCAGTACTTATATTATTGCACTGTGGTTTGGGGTAGTACTTATATTATTGTACTGTGGTTTGGGGCAGTACTTATATTATTGTACTGTGGTTTGGGGCAGTACTTATATTATTGTACTGTGGTTTGGGGCAGTACTTATATTATTGTACTGTGGTTTGGGGCAGTACTTATATTATTGTACTGTGGTTTGGGGTAGTACTTATATTATTGTACTGTGGTTTGGGGCAGTACTTATATTATTGCACTGTGGTTTGGGGTAGTACTTATATTATTGTACTGTGGTTTGGGGCAGTACTTATATTATTGTACTGTGGTTTGGGGCAGTACTTATATTATTGTACTGTGGTTTGGGGCAGTACTTATATTATTGTACTGTGGTTTGGGGTAGTACTTATATTATTGTACTGTGGTTTGGGGCAGTACTTATATTATTGTACTGTGGTTTGGGGCAGTACTTATATTATTGTACTGTGGTTTGGGGCAGTATTTATATTATTGTACTGTGGTTTGGGGCAGTACTTATATTATTGTACTGTGGTTTGGGGCAGTACTTATATTATTGTACTGTGGTTTGGGGCAGTACTTATATTATTGTACTGTGGTTTGGGGCAGTACTTATATTATTGTACTGTGGTTTGGGGTAGTACTTATATTATTGTACTGTGGTTTGGGGCAGTACTTATATTATTGTACTGTGGTTTGGGGCAGTACTTATATTATTGTACTGTGGTTTGGGGCAGTATTTATATTATTGTACTGTGGTTTGGGGCAGTACTTATATTATTGTACTGTGGTTTGGGGCAGTACTTATATTATTGTACTGTGGTTTGGGGCAGTACTTATATTATTGTACTGTGGTTTGGGGCAGTACTTATATTATTGTACTGTGGTTTGGGGCAGTACTTATATTATTGTACTGTGGTTTGGGGCAGTACTTATATTATTGTACTGTGGTTTGGGGCAGTACTTATATTATTGTACTGTGGTTTGGGGTAGTACTTATATTATTGTACTGTGGTTTGGGGCAGTACTTATATTATTGCACTGTGGTTTGGGGTAGTACTTATATTATTGTACTGTGGTTTGGGGCAGTACTTATATTATTGTACTGTGGTTTGGGGCAGTACTTATATTATTGTACTGTGGTTTGGGGCAGTACTTATATTATTGTACTGTGGTTTGGGGCAGTACTTATATTATTGTACTGTGGTTTGGGGTAGTACTTATATTATTGTACTGTGGTTTGGGGCAGTACTTATATTATTGCACTGTGGTTTGGGGTAGTACTTATATTATTGTACTGTGGTTTGGGGCAGTACTTATATTATTGTACTGTGGTTTGGGGCAGTACTTATATTATTGTACTGTGGTTTGGGGCAGTACTTATATTATTGTACTGTGGTTTGGGGCAGTACTTATATTATTGTACTGTGGTTTGGGGTAGTACTTATATTATTGTACTGTGGTTTGGGGCAGTACTTATATTATTGTACTGTGGTTTGGGGCAGTACTTATATTATTGTACTGTGGTTTGGGGCAGTATTTATATTATTGTACTGTGGTTTGGGGCAGTACTTATATTATTGTACTGTGGTTTGGGGCAGTACTTATATTATTGTACTGTGGTTTGGGGCAGTACTTATATTATTGTACTGTGGTTTGGGGCAGTACTTATATTATTGTACTGTGGTTTGGGGTAGTACTTATATTATTGTACTGTGGTTTGGGGCAGTACTTATATTATTGTACTGTGGTTTGGGGCAGTATTTATATTATTGTACTGTGGTTTGGGGCAGTACTTATATTATTGTACTGTGGTTTGGGGCAGTACTTATATTATTGTACTGTGGTTTGGGGCAGTACTTATATTATTGTACTGTGGTTTGGGGCAGTACTTATATTATTGTACTGTGGTTTGGGGTAGTACTTATATTATTGTACTGTGGTTTGGGGCAGTACTTATATTATTGTACTGTGGTTTGGGGCAGTACTTATATTATTGTACTGTGGTTTGGGGCAGTATTTATATTATTGTACTGTGGTTTGGGGCAGTACTTATATTATTGTACTGTGGTTTGGGGCAGTACTTATATTATTGTACTGTGGTTTGGGGCAGTACTTATATTATTGTACTGTGGTTTGGGGCAGTACTTATATTATTGTACTGTGGTTTGGGGCAGTACTTATATTATTGTACTGTGGTTTGGGGCAGTACTTATATTATTGTACTGTGGTTTGGGGCAGTACTTATATTATTGTACTGTGGTTTGGGGCAGTACTTATATATCCGAGTAATTCATAAAGTTGGGTTTTACACAAACTCATTATTTTTAAATTCAAAGATCTTGAAGTTTTGTGACATTGTTGATTCCAAACTGTACAGATGTTATTCAAAGCAAGGTATAAATTGTTACCAAACCAAATACAAAGAAGGTTCCAAGAACGTACTGGTCGTTATGAATTACGTGATGAATTAAACTTTAGGATTCAGAAACATTGCACAAAGTTTTAGCCCAACAGTTAATGGTGAACAATTGTGGAATAAACTGGAGATGGATTTGAAACGATGTCCAAACATCAACCTGTTTAAATATAAATATAAACAAAAGACTTTTGAAATATACAGACAAGAAGAAATGTGTTGCCACTAGGGGGAGCAGTAGGATCCATTATGTGTATTTTTCCTCTATATTCAAGGAAGAGTGTTGCTGCTGGAACGGTTGTCATTCTATTGCTCAAATTCACAAATGGAGAATTAGGGTTGGCAGGTTATGGATCTGTTGAGAAGAATCCTCCCAATGGGCTCTAAACCTTGTCTTTTAATGCACCACTCAGCATAGGAACATAATCTACAAATCAGCTGTTAGGGCAGCCGTGTGGGGGTTTGTTGATTGGGAGTTACTGCTCTCTTCATCTGGCCCGCTCTACACTCTGGCTTTTTAATGCACCACACTGTGCAGGGCTACAGCATACTTCATATATAACTCAATTAAATAAATTATATAATAATGATGATGATAATTAAACCCAAATTAAAATTATACTGAGAATGGTAATGACAACTGGAAAGTATCAAGATCTCAGATTATAATATCTATTAATGTACCTTTATACCATAAAAAGTAACTCTGTAATCACGGGTAAAAATCTGCAAGCAATATATTAAGTAACACATTTTTTTTGACTTGCTTTGTACTAGACATCGTATATGAAACTAGATTGTTGTTGTAGTTGTGCGTTGTTCCAATTAATTATATAAACAGTTAATATATTTTTTGTTGTTTGTTGTAAGTTGGTCTGTATGAATGTAGCTGCTTGAAATGTTTTGAAATGTTCTTTTTTTATTTATTGCACTTGGGGGTGGGGGCTCATAAGCTTTTGCTTCAGCCCACTCCTTTTGAGCACAATGTGTATTGCTCAAATAAACAAATAAACTAAACTAAACGTTTAGCTCCGCGGCGCAAAGGGAGTTTTCAGAGCGGGGGCGTCGAGAACCGGATCCATCATGAAGACGGTTCTGAGGCTTTGCTCAAACAGAACCGGGTCTGCTCGCCCGAGGCTTGTTGTGTTTAGTCGTTTTTGTTTGAGTTTTCAAACCAACGTACGGGTGAATAGCGCCACCCAGTGTACCGGAGTATGTTCACTAGTCTGCCTCAATCCAGTATTCTGGAATTGATTTGCCTCGATGAGCGGGGTGTCCCATCAGGGTTAGGACCCGCCCCTCCAACTTTAATGAGCGAGTTTGAAATTCATTCATGAAACACTGCAACACAGGACCATGAAATAGTTAAATAGATACATAATTATTACAGAATCATTGGTCATTTACTTAATTAATTACACATTTAATAATACATAGATTTATTTATTCCATATTTAATTATTTAATGGTGCATTTATTGTTTTAATGGTGGTGATTTCAATCCTCCACACAAAAGAACATATTGGTCATTTTCACAATATTGGGTTCTAACCAGACCTACTGAAATGATCTGAACAGAACCTTGGACGTGTCCTGGAGTCTCCAGGCTGAAGGTCTAATCATGTGGACCTTCAGCCTGGAGACCATGATCTTCACCTGGATTTGGACCAAACACAGAACGAGGAGGCGAGACGATGATTCCACAAACAGAAGCTTGTAGTTTGTTTAGACGCATATGAGAGACGTTCAGCACAGGAACCGGCTCTGGACAATCGTAAACCACTTCCTCCTAGAGGAACATGAGCCGGTCCAGACCAGAACAGAATCTTTAAATACCTTTACATCAAAATGCAAGAGCAGGTCCATTTGGCACATGTTATAACAATCATGATGAGCCTTTAGACTCACAGACTTCACTTTAAATATGAAGAAATACAAACTAGATTTTGGTTCCAAACATTTCCATTGATTCAGAAAGTGCCTTATTTTTGTATGAAACCAAAAATGCAGCACATTGTTTCCTCATGTTTCTGTCTTTACTCTACTGAGCTGTGTAAACCTGCGGCGGCCATGTTTGTAGTCCTACGGGCACGTGGGGTTCGTCCTCTGGAGTCGCGGCGGCCATGTTTGTAGTTCCTGGAATTCTGCTGGTGACTCCGTGTTTGTAGTCCTCTGTTCCGCCGGCGGCCATGTTTGTAGTCCCTCGAGGCCGAATGTCCTTCCTGTAAATCCTGTTTGTGATTGAACCAAAGAAATGAACGAATCGAGTGATTTCTGTTGTAAATGTTTTGGAATGTGTTTCAGTGACAATCAGAGAAAAAACTGTGAGACTTTTTAAATGTGCCTTAAATGAGACGTTTGTGGAAAATATAAAGAAATGTAACTGAGTGCGACTCGGCTTCTGGTTCATGTCTCGACTGGATCCACAGGAAACAAAAACTGTGCTAAAGTTCAGCCTCTCTCAGATGAACTAAAGTCACATGACCGTCTCATAAAGGCGTCTCATAAAGGCGTCTCATAAAGGCGTCTCAAAGTGGACAGAATAAACCAATGAAAGGACCTTTCATTTCTTTCAATTAGTTTTTTCCCACATTTTTCTTTTATTTATATGTAATTTATTTAATTTTTCCACATTTTTTCATTTTACCCCAAAAATGTTTCATCTTTTTTTCTTCAAAATGGTCGAGATGCTTCATTTCTTTATTTGAGAAAAATTGTGTATTTCATTTAACTTTTGTGAAATACACAATTTTTCATTTAAATTTGTAAATGTTGTAGATTCACATTTTTTCAAACAATAGAGAGTTCTTTACACAGTCATATTTTACTATAAAACAAGTGTTTCCTCCTCTGATCCGGAGAAACCACAGATAATGTTTGAGTTTATACGTTTATAATGAAGTGAATGGAGAAAACGTGAAAACTCAACTTTACATAAAAACTAAACTATCAAAGTCTGACCTTTGACCCAAACGAGTTTTAAAAGTAAATCCAATTCTCCCAAACTCACTTTTTATGGAAAAACATTTTGTGTTTTCATTTAAAAAAATGGCAATAAAATAGTTAAATATTTGCTATTTTTTTCTAATTTTAGGAGTTTGAGCAGAAATGAAGTGGTTTAACCTCTTAACCCCCGCCTGAACTGAGCACATTTTCTCCAGTTGGGCTTTACCCAAATCTAAAAGCGTCAAAATGGCAACAAGAGGAAAACGAGCTTCAAGAATGGACGAAATAAAACCACAACATGAGATGAAAAAACAACAAGCAAGAGAAAAGATCAGTCTTGTGGGTCTTAGCTTTCAAATGAGAAGCTTACAGATTTGGGTAAAGCCAAAGTGGAGAGAGAACACGCTCGGTTAAAGGTCAGATTCACATAATTAAGTGGAAACATTTGTTCGTGTGATCTTCTCACAGCCGTCAGAGAAGTGGCACAAAAAGCCCCTGACGGAGCACGAGGGTCCAAGTCCCTCTCCCCAGACGCTTCCTCCAGTTTCAGGAAGACTCGTCTGGTGGATTCAGACGTAAATGTGTTTGTGGACGTCCTTCTCCCCAGACGCTTCCTCCAGTTTCAGGAAGACTCGTCTGGTGGATTCAGACGTAAATGTGTTTGTGGACGTCCTTCTCCCCAGACGCTTCCTCCAGTTTCAGGAAGACTCGTCTGGGGGATTCAGACGTAAATGTGTTTGTGTCACTTTAAGGATTTCAGTTTGTTCAGTTTCAGGCTCAGACAGGTTTGTTCTTCATCACAGAGGGACATGTTTAGAGGAGCTCGTTAAAACAGGCCCTGCAGCTGTTCCAGATGTTCTCAGGTTTGGATTTCACAATAAAAGCTCTGGGTTAAACTCCATATACTCAGGCTCAGAGGTTTAGTTTAAAGTGAAATCATCATCTCTGTTTCTGCTCCAGGTTCTCTCTCTGGGTGAACGTGGAGTTACGGCGCCTCCCACTGGACACTAGTGGTAAGTGCAGTCAGTCAGGGGTGGGTAAAGGGAATGCGCATGACGTCACAGCAGCAGAGTCCCTTGATATAAAGCGCTTTGATGTAGGTGGAAATTTGTTACATTTATTCAATTATTTAAATGTTTTAACCCCTTACCCCCAGTTTAATTAAAGAGATTTAGGCTTTTATTTATTTGAGGAAATCATCTGAGATGAATGCAGGATAAATGGAGCTTTAAACTAAAATGATCTGAACAGAACCATGGAACAAGAATCATCTCATCAACATCAAGAATCTCCGTCAGGTTTTTGTCTTTTGCAGATTTTAATGAGTCTTTGGCGTCGAATACAAAAACAATGTATTTACAGAAGAATCATAATTATTACAGTGAGCGGATTATCCGAGGCCTGTTTGAGGACCAGAGCTGAGAGAAAAGACAACGTTTCCCAGGTGTTTGATCTTGATGCAGGTCTGGAGGAACCTGTTGTACATGTTTTAACAGGTTTGACATTTTTAAGAGCCGCTGTTGGAAAACATCAGACACAAAGAAATAAAGAGGCAGATCCAAGGACAGGCCTGGGCACCTTTTCATCGATACCAGTTCTTTGACGATACTCGATACTGAAATATTAGTTGTCTAGAACCAGAAAACAATGTGAGGAAGATCTGCAGCTTTACAAAATCAGGTTCATCTCCAACGTCAAAGAAATGTGAGAAAAATGGGGAAAATATAAAAAAAACTATTAATAAAAAATGCTTTGGAAATGGTCACTAATTTTGTTTGATTTTGTAGGAAATAATTGTATAATTTGCACAACAATAATATCAATCCTCTCACTGCTCCTACAGTGACAAACAAAAGGGAAGTGATGATAGTTTTACATTTAGCAACAAGAGAAATAAAACTAATCAAAGAGGCGTTTGCGAACAGTTTTCACTCGTGGTCAGTGATGTTGTGAAGCAGTTTGTGTGAACTCATTTCAAATCATAACAAAATGGCCCTGTTGAAAAGTTCACACGCCCCAGTTCCTAATACTGTGCATTTCCCCGACAGCGCTGAGTCTTGTGTGAGGATTTGGGGGGTGTTGGGTGTATGTTTGGGTATGATGGAGTCACGTGCTCATGTAAAACCAAATGGAATCGCCATCTCCAATATCTGCAGTCCCAAACCTCCACTGATATAATCATTTCTATGTTAGGTACTCCTAATCCTTTTTCTTCCTCTTTATCCGGCGCCGGGTCGTGGAGGCAGCTGAGCTCCTCAGCCACCCTGCGAAGGATGTCATAATCTCTCATTAAGTGTGATTAATTAGTGAGTAGATATGAGTAAAAAAGATGAATAAACTGAAATGGATGTTCTCTGACATTTGTACTCAACACTCAAGTAATGGATTATTGGGATATTTCAAAGAAATAAGCCGTTGATCTAAAATGTATGAAATATCTACAGTAATTCACACAGATGTGCTCAGCCTTGGGCTTTCACAAAAACCTGCTGAGCGTCCTCAGTCTGTGAGTTTAGAATGTCTGTGAGAACTCTGTAGGTGTTAACACTGGAAATGGACATTGCAGCAACTGTTCCAATAAGTGGGATAAACCTGAGTCCTTCCTTTAATACTGATGCTACAAGGAACATAACAGACGAGCTCAACACTTTAACAATGTGATCTTTGGTAATTTCAACTCCTGAAAGAGGCGATTTTAATTCAGCCTTGAGATCCTCTACAGACACACCACTGACATCAGACACCCTCTTCAGAGACCCAGGACCGAGGCGCTGAGAATTACGGCAGTGATGAGTAAACTCCATTATCATGCTCAGATCAAACGCCCCTGAGACACCAGGGATGGGCACTGCTGCTCCTGCTGCTGAAGCTGCAGTATACCATTTTATTTTGCTCTGCAATGAACCTTTCTTCTGTTGGATGACGTCCAGACTGAAGTTGGGCAGTGCCAGGAGCAGAGCCTCTCTCTGGAGTTTAGGAAGCTCCACTTCGAGAGTTTTCCACAAATCCTTGAATTGGTAGAGATTGAATCTAAGACCAGACGCCAGGAAGACCTTTGGAGACTCAAAGCCAAGCTCCTGCAGTCCTGCATTAAAGAAAAGTAAAAGTCAATAAAATGAGTTGAACAAATTGTCAGTTAAATTCTAAATGAACAGTTACCTTCAGTGCAGTTGTCTCTGATGGATTTAAGGAAATCCTCCTCATTAAAGTCTGGATCATCGTCTTTCTCAGTTTGTATGTCGTGGTCAGTCTTGGATCGAACAAAATAGAACTTTTTCTTCATCTTGTGAATCTCTTTAGCCAGTTTTGCATCATTTTCTCTGAAACGATCATTAGAAACTATGATGAAGAAGTCGTACTTCTGGAACTCCACATACTCCAGGTATTTGTCGGCTGGAAACCCAGTGCTGCCAATCCCTGGCAGATCCCAGAGTGTGATGTTGGGGTTCTCTGGGTGGAGGTACTCTGTTGGTTCCATGGTGGTCGTCATGGCTCCAGTTGGAGCTGCTCCCTCTGTTCTGTTTCTGATGCCTCTCACAGAATTGACCAGAGAGGATTTACCAGAGCCAGAGTCTCCTGTGACGGCAATGTTCAGACGGACTTTGTTGAACTTATCCAAATACTGCTGCGCCTTTTTAACGAAACTCATGTCGTCGGTTTCAGGCATGATGGTTCCTGGAAATAGTGAAAAATAAAACATCATACAAAGTCAGTTATATATATTATATATAGACATTTTGTGACGAACCAAATCCTGGGGTGTGGCTAGATATTCAGCGCCCTATGGCAGAAAACAATTCTGGGCCCCCCCCCCCACTTTAAAAAAAAATCACCCATATACAGTGGGAGGAATAAGTACAGTAAGTACACGGTTTTTAAATTTCTCACATTTCTGCCTAAATGTGTCACTAAATGTGGTCTGATCTTTATTAAAATCACAGGAATTAATAAACAGAATCTGCCTGAACTAATGCCACCCAAACATTTACATGTTATCATATTTTTATTGGCCATAACATGTAAACATTCACAGGACAGCGTGGAATAAGTAAGTACACCGGCTGAATCTCACTGAACTGCAGCAGTTTTGTAAAGAGGAATGGTCCTAGATTGATCCTGATCGTTGTGTCTGATCTGCAACTACAGGAAAGCAGTTACTGCTGCAAAAGAAGAATGAGCAGATATTTAATACAAGGGTTCAGTCACTTACTCCAGCCCCACACCATGATGCTCCGGCTCCAGACTTTAAATGTTTAAGTTTTAATGCTTGACCCTATCAAACTGTATTTTTATAAAATATTACACATTCATAAAAAAGTTCCTTAAAAAAATCTACTACGGCTTTGCCTTTAACGGAAACAGAAGTGAAATTAGCATCATGTACATTAATCCTGCCGTTAGAAACACATTCCAAATACAAATATATATCTTTAGAAGAGGGTGGGGGTGAAGAGAACAGTTTAGTGCAAAAGTGACCTCACTAAAGATAATGAAACAATCACAACCAATATTTTTACAGTGGAAATGGGAACGACTGCAAGGGGACATATAATAGAAGAAGATCTTTATTTATATAGCGCCTTTCACGGACATGGTCACAAAGCGCTTTACATGAGAGCGTTTTACATTCACTCCACACTCGGTGATGGTAAACTACATGAGTAGCTTCAGTTTCCCCTGGGGGAGACTGACAATAATAATAATAATGTGTAGTGTTGATTAAAAACTATGACAAATGTAATACTTAAATAATAACTAAATCAATGGTTAATTAATAGAATGGTGACTAGTGTTTATAAGTAATGATTGGATATGGTTATTTGAATGGGAAAGAGGAAAAAGTAAAAAAAAAAAAAAAAAGTAAAAATAGAAAATAATGATTAAAATAAATGTTTATATACAGTGAGGAAAATAAGTATTTGAACACCCTGCTATTTTGCAAGTTCTCCCACTTAGAAATCATGGAGGGTCTGAAATTGTCCTCGTAGGTGCAGGTCCACTGTGAGAGACATCATCTAAAAAAAAGAATCCAGAAATCACAATGTATGATTTAGTAACTATGTATTTGTATGATACAGCTGCAAATAAGTATTTGAACACCTGAGAAAATCAATGTTAATATTTGGTACAGTCGCCTTTGTTTGCAATTACAGAGGTCAAACGTTTCCTGTAGTTCTTCTCCAGGTTTGCACACACTGCAGGAGGGGTTTTGGCCCACTCCTCCACACAGATCTTCTCTAGATCAGTCAGGTTTCTGGGCTGGAGTTTGAGCTCCCTCCAAAGACTCTCTATTGGGTTTAGGTCTGGAGACTGGCTAGGCCAGAACCTTGATCTGCTTCTTACAGAGCCACTCCTTGGTTCTCCTGGCTGTGCTTCGGGTCATTGTCATGTTGGAAGACCCAGCCTCGACCCATCTTCAATGCTCTAACTGAGGGAAGATCTCGCAATACATGGCCCCGGTCATCCTCTCCTTAATACAGTGCAGTCGCCCTGTCCCATGTGCAGAAAACACCCCCAAAGCCTGATTCTACCCCCCCCATGCTTCACAGTAGGGATGGTGTTCTTGGGATGGTACTCATCATTCTTCTTCCTCCAAACACGTTTAGTGGAATCATCTGACCACATGACTTTCTCCCATGACTCCTCTGGATCATCCAAATGGTCATTGGCAAACTTAAGACGGGCCTTGACATGTGCTGGTTTAAGCAGGGGAACCTTCCGTGCCATGCATGATCTCAAACCATGACGTCCTAGTGCACGGTAGCGCAGCGGTTAGTGCTCTCGCTTCACAGCTAGAAGGTCCCGGGTTCGATTCCCACCTGGACGGGGCCTTTCTGTGGAGTTTGCATGTTCTCCCCGTGTCTGCGTAGGTTTCCTCCAGGTACTCCGGTTTCCCCTACCACCAAAAACATGTACAATAGGCCAGGATGAATGGTGTGTGTGAATGTATGGTGGTGGTCAGAGGGACCGTTGGCGCAGACGTGTGTAGTCGCGACAGCACTTCTGTCAGTCTCCCCCAGGGGAAACTGAAGCTACTCACGTAGTTTACCACCGTGGAGTGAATGCAATTGCTCTCATGTAAAGCGCTTTGTGGCCATGTCTGTGAAAGGCGCTATATAAATAAAGATCTTCTTCTTCTTCTTCTATTACCAACAGTAACCATGGAAACGGTGGTCCCAGCTCTTTCCAGGTCATTGACCAGCTCCTCCCGTGTAGTTCTGGGCTGATTTCTCACCTTTCTTAGGATCATGGAGACCCCACGAGGTGAGATCTTGCATGGAGCCCCAGTCCGAGGGAGATGGACAGTCATGTTTAGCTTCTTCCATTTTCTAATGATTGCTCCAACAGTGGACCTTTCTTCACCAAGCTGCTTGGCCAGTTCCCCGTAGCCCTTTCCAACCTTCTGGAGGTGGACAAGTGTCTCTAGTGTCTTTGGACAGCTCTTTGGTCTGGGCCATGTTAGTAGTTGGATTCTTACTGATTGTTTGGGGTGGACAGGTGTCTTTATGCAGCGAACCACCTCAAACAGGAGCATCTACATTTAGGATCATAAATGGAGTGGAGGTGGACATTTTAAAGGCACTAACAGGTCTTTGAGGGTCAGAATTCTAGCTGATAGACAGATGTTCAAATACTTATTTGCAGCTGTATCATACAAATAAATAGTTACAAAATCATACATTGTGATTTCTGGATTTATTTTTTTAGATGATGTCTCTCACAGTGGACGTGCACCTACGAGGACAGTTTCAGACCCTCCATGATTTCTAAGTGGGAGAACTTGCAAAATAGCAGGGTGTTCAAATACTTATTTTCCTCACTGTATTGGTAAACTGCATACATTTCTATTTTCGTGCTATGTCTTCTTACTTTGGAAGTCTTGTAAACCTCATGTTTTCGTCTTGTAAAATGCTTTTCTTAATGCTGCTATATGTAATTAATGTGGACAATTGTAATTGCTGAAAGGATATAGTTGTGATTCACAGATCACAGTTACAGGGCTGTGTGTGAGACGATGTGTGGGAAATGAAACTACTCGCTTGTACGTAAACAGGGTAATTCTGGAATTTGTAAATGTAAAGTGTTTTATGAACATACGAGATGCTGCTTCTATCACCGTTATTATTTACCTGCAGCCGGACACATGTGTTTCAGTTATGTTTATTCTCAGTGTTGGGCCTTTTCTTTTGGAAGGACTTACAATTATGTTTTGTATTTCTTGAATTAACCTGAAATGTATGAAAGTAGTTACTTTGAATAGGGGGAGGCACTAATAACCGTTCTTGCTTCTTGCCTTCTCCTTTTGAGCTTGTATTATAGTGCAATGAGGTAACCTTGCAATCTATGTTTTTGTAAATTGCTCAAATAAATTAAACTAAACTAAACTTCTAAACAGGAATGTTTCTAATAAATCAGGCCTATGCCCCTAATACAGCGCCCCCTACTGATACAGTTCAACACTGACACATTTTCCAGTTTAGAAACTTCACTGGATTATAGCCCAGGCATTATTTTCCTTTACCTGTTTGATGATGTGGTTCTACATTTTCCATCATCTGACCCATTGTTTTCAGCAGTTCTTCACGTGTGGCCTCCATGTTTGGATCATCTTGGATGTTACTCATCCACAGAGATCTGTTCCCACACTTGCTGATCATGTCTTTGATATTTGGGTCCTTCATGTGTTCCTCCATGAGCTCTGCTCGTGATGTGGAGATCAGCACCAGTGCATGTTTGAAGGCCTGCTCACTGAAGCTCTGCAGGACTGACTCTAGTCTGGTCTTGTGTTGCTCAGTGAAGTTTTCAGGCTGTAGAACCAGCAGGAACACATGAGGACCAGGAGCACAGGCTGCTGCGATGTCTCTAATGAACAGTCTGTCTGCAGTAACATCAGCCTGAAGGTCTGGAGTGTTGGTGACCCACAGTCTGTTGTTTGGAGGAGGTCCTCCTATTTGGACGGATGTTTGACTTTCATTTAGTAAATCAAATGCATCATTTCTGAGTAGCAGGTTTCCAACAGCACTTCTCGGCCTCCAGCTGCTCCCGAGGAGAACCACCCTGAGCTCAGACACTGCAGAGACAAAACGGTGTGTTTAAAGAGTCTGTAACTTTAAATGTTTTACAAATGTAAGATTTAATGAACGTAACATCAGTGATATTCAATACTTTCTCTAAAGTCCCTCCCTTTGCTTTCCCTTTGACCAATGGGACGAGCTTTCCTGTGAACCGGCCTGTAAGGGCCAATCAGAAGAGAAGGGGGAGGGGCTTGATTGTTTATCTTAAAATGTCTCTCTCCTCACAGAGTCCACGATGTCGCCCCTTTATGTCAAAGTCCATCTCTGACATGTTAGAGCCGTATGAACCATCTCGGGCCCTGAGAACTTCAGGGAGGGGTCTCCTGGTGGTTCCCAGAGTCAGGACTAAACACGCTGAGGCTAAAGCTAAAATCTGGAACAGTCTTCATGAGGATGTGAGACAGGCCTCAACTCTGACAATGTTCAAATCCAGGCTGAAAACAGCTCTTTTTACCCGAGCAGATGAAAACTGAAAGTATTTTATCTGCACTCTGGCCTTTTACTGTCATTGATTAACTTTATGTTGATGTTTTAATGATTGATTTGATCTGTTTTCTTGTAACTTTATGCAACTGTGAAGCTTTGAATTGTGCTCTACAAATGAACTCGTCTCCCCTTTATGCTCATGTCTCTGTGTCTCTGCAGTGGCTCGTGAGAGCAGCTTCAGGCTGTGACAGGTCTGGGCTGGAAAGTATTTTCCTACAAACACTGAAGTCCACGGGTGTGACTTTTACTCTCAGACACTGAAGCTGAAGGTTTAAAGAGACGGACACATGGATGTTCCCACAGCACTGACTGAACCACACGCTCTCCTGTTCATTCAAAACATTTAATATCATCAATAGTATGTGACGGGTGAACTGAAGGGTCTTTATCATTTTTTCAGCACAGATAATTGACCATCCCCTGCTGAAAAATACAAGAAACCCACTAGAAAAGTTGCCGCGCAAACTCACATTTCGCTGCAAACATTTTGGGATGGGAATAAAAGTTAAGCAGGTTCTGAAAGTACAATCCAAATGAACTCACAGTCAGGTGGTAAAAAATCATTGCTGCTGCTTCTCTTAAGGGAAGACGATCTGTAAAAGCAGAACAAAATATGTTTAAAGTAGGCCTACTTATGCAACACAAAACAGTATTTAGTACCAGTTTGCATATATACTTTTTAATTTGTGTAATTGTTGCAACATAAATGATTCTAAAATCTAACAGCACGGCAAACAGGCCTGGTTCGGATTCAAGGCGTCTCGTGTAATATCTTTGTCCTGGACACACAGCTGTGTCCTCTCACCTGTGAGTAAAAACACCTGTAGCTCTAAGTTCTAACAACTCAGCTCTCCTTCAGCACATTTAAACAAGTTTCCAAAATGCTGCACAAAAATACTGAAAAAACAATACAGCTACTGAGCTCCACCACTACAAGTTTATAAAACTATAAAAACAAACAAGAACAAGATACAAAAATAAACAATACATACAAATAAATACAGACAGATCAACAGGGGTTTGGTTTCTTTGACCTTTTGTCAAACCAACATTTATCTTTAGCTAAAATGTTCTTTTATTGGATATTTCTTGGCAGCATGTGGTTTCTACACGGAGGATACTCGCGCACATCAGGCATGTGTCTCGTGTTTGTCCAATTTGGAATTAAACTTACGTGGCCATGTTGTCACTCTGAATGTCCCATCACAGTTTTAAATCTGTTGACAAAAATGATTACAAAAATTACAAAACGAGAGAAGAAAAGAACGTTGGCCAGGATATAAGTGGAATATTAGTGTATTTGTAGAACTTATTAACCCTGTTAAATGAGTTATCTGCATTAGATATACTGTAAGAAAAGAGAGCAAGCACTAATTAGGCCCGAGCGGCCGGCCGTTGCAAGGGCCTATTGTAAACACAACGCAGTGCGTGAAGCACCAGAGGTGTGGGCCCTTTATACTTGTTATTGCAGGACAATGAATCGGGGTATATGGCCAACTGTCATTGAGAGCTTTGGTTTTTTTCATCACAGATGTCGTGGATTCCAGGGAGTCGGCTGACTCACAAATAGAGAAAGAATGATTACGAGATCACGAAGAAGCCTCACCATATGTTTTAGATAACAATATTAGTATGTTTAAAAGCGTACATCTTTAGGTTGAACTCATCTTGTTTATCAGAGAAATGGCGCACGCTGTGGGGGCGTGTCATTGTGTGTGTGGCCTCATGATTATGCAAAGCTTCCCCTGATGTAAATGAGCCCTATTGACAGGAAGTCTGGAAAGTGCTGAGCATAGACTGTATAAAGAATAGACTCCTCCTCCTCACTCCTCCCCGTTTACCACAATGACCACGTTCGAGGGGGAAATCATGGTGGATTTACAGGCTCCTCCTCTCATGTTCCTAAAAAGGGCATAAGGGCGGGATCTTGACTGTAGACCCCGCCCTGCTTGGCCCTCGCGGGGCGTGTAATGGGCGTGTGTTTCTGTTGTAATCACGCCCATGGCCAGGCAGCGACGTAAACGGCCTGTCAATCAAAGTCAGGCCCTCATTAATTATGCAAGATTTATAAAATTCTTATCTACGATAAAAACCCTGGTGCCCCATATTGTTTTTAACCCAGCGTAATCACAGGAGGAATATCTAGCTCTAGCCACTTCTAAACCATTAGGCACCGGCATTAACGTTGTTTTTAACGTGTCTGAAGTCCAATGCATTCCAATGGGGGACTAGTGGCCATATGGAGGTACTGCAGCAAAGGTGGAGCAATGGCGGCCTCCAGTGTCGTAGTCACAAAGCAGAGCCGTCAGCGGCCATTGGTGCTGAGTCAGCGTATTTGTGGGTAGTTTGATAAAGCTTCGTAACTTCGTAACTTGAACTCTCTCACAGTAAAACAAACATAAGCTCCTGGACATTGTTGTAAAGTTTAACTAATATTGTTGAAATGTGAAATGGTGTTCTGTAATGATAATAATGTTTTATTGACATTTTGATATTTTTGGTTCTGTATTATTGTAAAATATGTAGAAAAGGGATTTGATTAGCAGACCAAGCGATTGTACTCATATTATTTCAGTTGAACTCAAGTAATGAAATAGACTTTATAAAGTAGAATACTACAGATGTACATAAGTGAAAACACTATTTTGTGGTAATGTGTGTTAAAGCTAATTATTATTATATTATATTATATATTATTATTATTAAAGTAATACATAATTGTGCTAAACCAGATAAAGTACTTAACAGTAAAAACATTAACAGTAAATACAGAAACAGAAATGTAAATAAAAATGCATTTGAAGATAATTGTTATTAAAACTGCATCGAACCAAAGCTCACGGCCTCTTGTCTCATTTTGTTTGTTCAGGTTATTCCTCTGGTGCAGGCCTGCCCCCTAGACCGGACCCGTAATATAATCATAAAATAATAAAGGACACCTTTGTACTTGTATCAACGCGTTTACAGCATTACTGCACTTCATGTAATACTGCAATACACTTTATATTCCTGTATACATAGACTCTCATGTTATTAAAATAACTTTAGTGGAAGTACTCGCAAAATGCAACATTTAAACACAAATACATTTGGTTCATGTTTATGAGTAAGACAATAATCCACTATGTTAGTCCGGTCAAGTCTTTGCATCTGATAAGGTCCAGTCTAACGGGTGAATGTCACACTGACACAAACACTGTTTTATGAAATACAAATCTCTGTAGCACAGAGTGAAATATTGATCTAAACTATTCCTCATTCTTAGCTCAGGAATTCTTACCTTGCTGTGGCTCGAGAAAGGTCCAGAGTGTGTCTGATGTTACAGAGGTCTGGATTCATCTGCTCTTTATGATTCTGCGTCATTTATTGTCTTTGTCGTGATTGGGCCACAGTTTGATTCAGTGTTTTTACAATCGCCCTTTGATCAGACACAGTGGACTCTGAATGTGAGTTTCATGATAAGAAGAGAAGATACAGTATCTGTAGTGCAAGCTTTTACCATTTCTGGCTGAACCAACTATTAGATTAACAATATCATTAAAATGGCCAAATCATTGATCCGCTGTGGCATTAAATAAACAGGTTATCATGTTACCCAGCTGAGTGAAAGGACTCCTTAAACAGATTAACCCTTATAGATACAAAAGGCAATTGTTTATGTTCAGCCTTTAACGTGTTAACCTTTTATAAGCACCTTTCATTGAAATTATGTATTGTGCAACAATTTTGTCTCGCAGCCGCCCAGTGGTACATTATGAAACTGCAGATAAGAGAAGCAATGACTGTTTACAAAACTGATACAACATCCACTTCCTGGTCCTGTGGCGAGACTTCCTAAACTGCCACTTACAACTTTATATATATTTATCCAAAAACAATATATCTTATAACAGAGTTTTGTAGGATATATTTGTAGCAAGACGAGTGGTGATGGTATAATTTAGCAGGATCCAAATTAAATAAACCAAAAAAGACAACGCCACCAGAGAGAAGGGCTCATATGTTCGTTCATTGATAGAGGACAGAAAATGTTCCAAAAGTAGACATGATATTTATTTATCACATTTGTTTCGTTTCCATTTCCATTATTTTGAGATCTCGGAAATCGTTCAGTCCATAGTTCGTAGTTTAACATTTGATTTTCAGTTAAAAGAAAAGGTTGGTTAGTTTATTTATTTACTTGAGCAGTTTATCTGCTCAAAAGGAGTGTGCCAAAGCCAAAGCTTATAAGCGCCCACCCCAGGAATAAAAACAAGAACATTTACATTTAACAGCATTGTCTTATTTACACATCGGACTTAGGGCCATAACACTGTAATACAGCCAACATGCCAAACCAACTAGCATCTTTTCATCTTGTACCCGCTATTTAGCACCTGCCTTGATAAAGGACCCTCTTTGAGTAACTGTATCAGTTTAAAAGTGTGATTTAGGGAAGGCAAGTTTATTTGTAGAGCACAATTCAAAGCTTCACAGTTGCATAAAATTACAAGAAAACAGATCAAATCATTAAAACATCAACATAAAGTGAATCAATGACAGTAAAAGGCCAGAGTGCAGATAAAATACTTTCAGTTTTCATCTGCTCGGGTAAAAAGAGCTGTTTTCAGCCTGGATTTGAACATTGTCAGAGTTGAGGCCTGTCTCACATCCTCATGAAGACTGTTCCAGATTTTAGCTTTAGCCTCAGCGTGTTTAGTCCTGACTCTGGGAACCACCAGGAGACCCCTCCCTGAAGTTCTCAGGGCCCGAGATGGTTCATACGGCTCTAACATGTCAGAGATGGACTTTTGGGTAATGACCGAAAGGACAAGATCGCGAATACAAGCGGCCAAAATGAGTTTCCTTCAGGGTGGCTGGGGGGAGGAGCTCAGTTACCCGGGAGGAGCTCGGACTCGAGTCGCTGCTCCTTCACGTGGAAAGGAGCCAGCGGATGCCTCCTGGTCACCTCCCTCGGGAGGTGCTCCAGGCATGTCCCACTGGGAGGAGGCCTCGTGGAAGGCCCAGGACACGCTGGTGGGACTATGTCTCCGAGCTGGCCTGGTGTGGCCTCGGGGCCCCCCAGAACATCTGGAGGAGGTGAAGTCTGGGCATCTCTGCTGAGACGCTGCCCCCGCGACCCGGCCCCGGATAAAGAGGAAGAACATGGATGGATGGAAGTTAGAAGAGAAATCCAGCTATCTGACTACGTTCTCCACTCCATTTGGCCGTTTATAAAAATACATTTTGCTTGAAGCTGGGAGGCTGTTACTTTAGCGTGTTCCTCAGGGGAGGCTGTTACTTTAGCGTGTTCCTCAGGGGAGGCTGTTACTTTAGCGTGTTCCTCAGGGGAGGCTGTTACTTTAGCGTGTTCCTCAGGGGAGGCTGTTACTTTAGCGTGTTCCTCAGGAGAGGCTGTTACTTTAGCGTGTTCCTCAGGAGAGGCTGTTACTTTAGCGTGTTCCTCAGGGGAGGCTGTTACTTTAGCGTGTTCCTCCATAATTCCATAAATGTTCATATAAATGAATGTTTCCTTCAGACTTCGGGACAAACTAAACTATTTTCCTATAACTGCTTTATTTACAGTTCAGCCTAAACATAAACTTATATAAAAGATTATTCTCCAAAATGAATCAGACACAGGCCTCACATCTGCACAACATCTGCACAACATCTGCTCAGATGGAAATACAAAGAAATAAACCTTTAACAATAAATAAACCTTTAACAATAAATAAACCCTGTAATTACATGAATTACATCGGCCATAATGAACTGAACGTTGTAATCCAGTCCCAGCACTAATGTAGCTTCATATTTAAAATACCTCTGTGGCCTGAAGGGTTAAAGCCAGAGCCACAGAAACCCTGTAGTTTGTTATTCTGGACCAGAGGCGGCTTTACCCCAATCGATCAGACAAACATCATTCTCTTCATTTCAGCCTAAACTAAGAATCTGTTCTAAACATAACTGGGCCAAACTTTCACTCTGAGTCGATTCAAAACACAGATTGTGTCACAGTCAGAACTGCAGTAAAAACAGTCGAGCCGGTCCTGGTTCTGTCTCTGCTCCAGAGGAACAGCGCCACCTGGTGGTTAAACGGCCCCTCGAGAATCTCAGTGTTTTCTTCAGTGTTTCTCACTGAATGTAAAAAGTTAAAACTCTTAAAGTCTTTAAACTGTCGATTCTACTTTAACATCGGCTACTGAGAGTTCACCTCTTAAGCCCCGCCTCTTAAGCCCCGCCTTAACCCAGTTTGGCTTTACCCAAATCTAGAGCTTCTTGAAAAAAGCACCAACAATATGACGAAAAAGTGACACCAACGTTCTGCAGGTCTTAGCTTTCAAATGAGGCGTTACTCCGGCCTCGAGGCTGTAAACTCTCCAGGCCAGAGGCTTTTGTAATGTGCTCAGTGAAGGTATAGGGGTTAAAGGGTTAATGTATTTCTAGTCCATGTTTTGTATACTCTGTGTGTGTGTGTGTGTGTGTGTGTGTGTGTGTGTGTTGCGTAGGCTGTGTGTGTGTGTGTGTGTGTGTGTTGTGTAGGCTGTGTGTGTGTGTGTGTGTGTGTGGGTGTGTGTGTGTGTGTGTGTGTGTGTGTGTTGTGTAGGCTGTGTGTGTGTGTGTGTGTGTGTGGGTGTGTGTGTGTGTGTGTGTGTGTTGCGTAGGCTGTGTGTGTGTGTGTGTGTGTGTTGCGTAGGCTGTGTGTGTGTGTGTGTGTGTGTGTTGTGTAGGCTGTGTGTGTGTGTGTGTGTGTGCGTGTGTGTGTGTGTGTGTGTGTGTGTTTTGCGTAGGCTGTGTGTGTGTGTGTGTGTGTGTGTTGTGTAGGCTGTGTGTGTGTGTGTGTGTGTGTGGGTGTGTGTGTGTGTGTGTGTGTGTTGCGTAGGCTGTGTGTGTGTGTGTGTGTGTGTTGCGTAGGCTGTGTGTGTGTGTGTGTGTGTGTGTTGTGTAGGCTGTGTGTGTGTGTGTGTGTGTGCGTGTGTGTGTGTGTGTGTGTGTGTGTTTTGCTGCAGTCAGACCTGTTCTTCCAGAGTCGAGAGTTTCTTTCACTTTTAACGTGACGACGCTCGGAGTCTTTAAGAACTTCAAGACCTCGGTGAGTAACGTTTCTATTAGACCTGAGTCATGAAGGACCAGAGAGACTCAATGTTCTTGTTTTTAATGTAGGAAACAAACGCTCGTGGTTCTGACCTGGTTACTTCAGGATAGTATTACTTATACTTACTGTATCTCTCGAGCTGAAATCCTCCGTCTGAGGAAACACGTTTTTAAAGGTTTTTAAATTCAGCTCAAACGGATCTAAAGCACTAATAATAACAACAGTACTCAGTTACATTTACTCAAGTAGCTACATGTACTTGAGAATCCTTTTGCAGTAATAGTACTTCTTAGAATACTTTTATCATATGGCACTTTTTATTTATTTAAACAAACAAAACAAGACAATAAACAAGTCCATGGACAAAGTACAAAGAGCAATATCAAGCCTGGGTTTAAATGACTGAGAATATTGTTCTTGTTTTAACGTAGGAAACAAACGATGGAGAACACGGTGTTTGTTTAGAGACGTTTCAGACGATTCTACGAGAATGTCGCTCGAAATAAGAAAATAAAACGAACAAGAACGAGTTTCTGACCCCACTGGCAAAGAAATGAATCTCAAATTAAAACCAGTCAGAAACTTCTCAGAACAAGAGAAAAAACAAAAATACTTGTTAACTTAACTCGTCCAAATGTTAATTATGCTCAAACTCATTTCTACTGATCTAGTTTTTTACTTTTTGCAGCAACAATGAGTTCAAACTGAAATACAAATGTGAAAAAGAAACAGGAGCTCAGGTGTTATTTACATACGTGTGCGTGGGCGTGTGTGCGCGTGTCCGTGCGTGTCCGTGCTTGTGCGTGCGTTTCTTTGTTTATGAAACACTAAGAAAAGGAAAAAAACAGAAAAGAAAAAGAGTAATAACAAATGAAGTGACCTGATGAACTGCAATCTGCTCCACATCCATGACTTGCACATGTTATTATATATATATGTGTTTTTTATTTTCAATAAAAAAAAAAATATAATAATAATAATATATATATATATACACAGCAAATGAAGAGGCTTATTGTAAAAAACAAAATGCTCCCATTCGCACAAACAAACTCAAATTAAAAATCAGAAATATACATTTTATTGACCTTTCACCCCCGGACACAACAAATGTTAAACAGTGAGCTTGGGCGTGATAGCGCCCCCTCTAGGTTGAGAATAAAAAATGCATTATGGGAAAAAAATGTGTTCCTCAGAAATGAATGAAATTCAGCACAATAATAGCTGATGGCATCCCGATCAAAAAAGCCAATGGGACCCATACCGTATTTTGTACGGTGTTGCCATGGAGACGCCTGGGGACCCCCATGTTAGTCTAATGGGACTGACACATAAATCTCACATTATACACATTTACAGCACGTTAGCGCCCTCTGTCAGGACCTTGTGGACAGTGGTCATTGAAGTACGGCCGAAATAACAAAGATTTGGGGCGTGCTAGCGCCCTCTGCAGGTTGGAGCCATTATTCACATGGAGAGGCTAAAAATGTTGATGAATGGCATATCAGGGCAATAAAATGTAGTGTGGCCACATTAGGGCCCTCGGTAGGGTTATAGTGCGGCAATGGAGGCGCGGCCGATTGATGCCGCTTGCGGCTTTAATTGTTACTCTTTTCTTTTCTCTTTTTTTCCTTTTCTTTCTTTCTCCTCTGTTTCCTCCATAAACAAACCCAAGTCACCCGTACTGTTTCATAAACAAACACACACACACACACACACGTATATAAATAACACTTGAGGTAGCTCTGCAACAACACATAAGACGTGTGTGTGTGTCTGAAACAGAGCCCTCAGTGAGGGGAAGTGTCTGATCAGGAGTGGTTGGAGGCTTTGAGGTGGAGGTGCACCGCCGACTGGAGGCCGCTTGTGCTTTCTCTTGTGTTGATAAAGTCTCTTCTGTAAAACTTGTTTCGTTTCTCCAATATAATGTTGTTTGCATTCTTCTTCTTTGCATTGAATTGAATAAACCACATTGCTTTGTTTGTGGCTCGGAGTTTTGTCTTTGGGATGAACTCATGTTTGTCTTAGTGTGTTCGGTTTGTGGTTCACTGGAATCCTCCACCTCAAAGCCTCCACCCTCTCCTTTGAGGACGGGGGGGTCGACATTTGAGCTAAAGAAGAACGTTGGTTTGAAAGAGGAGTTAAAGAAAGAAAATCCCTCCATGAACCGGAACGGCCTCAGATTTAATCTTTCTTCACTTTACTCCAATCTCCTTCAGGGAAAGCCGACAGGGCGGGGCCAGTCCAAGGAGACGGCCCCTCAGCCAACAAAAGAACAATAGGCAGGTCATTAGCAGTGATCATCCATGAATAGGACAGATACTGGGCAGTGATCATCCATGAATAGGACAGATACTGGGCAGTGATCATCTATGAATAGGACAGGACTGACCGATACTGAGGTGAGCAGATCGTTAGAGGCGCTCTACTTCAAACCCACAGGTGAGTAGCTGTGATTAGAGCGGAGGAGACTGGCCTACCCTAACTCCTCCCCGTTGGTCTATATCTAAAGCTGAGCAGGACTTTAGTCACTGACAAATCCTATTGGATGAGAGGCGAGACGTTCGAAGACTCAAGATTATATTTCCACCTAAAATGAGCTTGTTCCAATTAATTACAAATCAATTACAATGTTGATTTCTGCATTACATGAGAGGAGTGTGTTAGTGCATGTCTGAGAGGAGGCGAGCTCTTCGTGCTCGTTTTGTCTGCACTTCGGGAGAGTGTGTTCCACTTCACTCTATATGATTTCAAGAGTCCCTTTGCCAGCCCTGATGGTGCTGTTTCCCTCTTCTTCTTTACAGTATATCTAATGTATATAAGTAATTTCCCAACAGGAATAATAAGTTCTACAAACACACTATTATTCCACTTATATCCAATTTCATTTACACTGTTTTTAGCTTTGTCTTTTTTCCCAACAGACGGAAAACTGTGATTCAGACAACATGGCCAAGTAAGTTTAAGGCACTGTGTGTGCGTGTGTGTGTGTGTGTGTGTGTGTGTGTGTGTGTGTGTGTGTGTGTGTGTGTGTGTGTGTGTGTGTGTGTGTGTGTGTGTGTGTGTGTGTGTGTGTGTGTGTGTGCTACAATAACAAGTTAGAACAGGAATGATGGTCTGAGATTTCATCTGTATTTATTTATTTGTGGTCTGATTTCGTTCTTTTTTTAAAGTATGTGCGGTTTCACCTCCGTGTTATTATCATGCAGTTATTCTGATAAAGGAAACCTCGTGCTTTATTTCGCTTATACCTCGGGGCCTGTTTGTTTACAGTGCAGGAGCATTGAAGTATATTAAATGTTAGAGGCCTGATGTCTCAGCTCCATCTCTTTCAATAGTTGTGCTCAATAGCGCATGACTCCTGTTTCGTCCGCCATTACGGCCCATGGTCCCGTATGACGTACATCGGTATCTAGTCCGCCATTAAGGCCCATGGTCCCGTATGACGTACATCGGTATCTAGTCCGCCATTACGGCCCACGGTCCCGTATGACGTACATCGGTATCTAGGCTCAAGAGCGTGTACGCGCACAGCTGTCGAGGAAGCCCCTCAGAGCCGAGCCGACGCCATTACGCCGTATCAAATCTCTTAATATCATCGTTCTTTAAATACAACATGAATGTTTAAGGCCATTTCAGGCGAATAAGCTGCTATGTTAAGATGACCTGGGGGGTCAGTTTGTCAGGGCGGGGCCAAATAAGCGAAGTTTCGCCGCTCTTGTACCGGAGCAGCGGCCCTTGGAACGCACGTAGCCGCTAATGTACTCAATGTGCTAGCAGCCTGGTTATTGTGATAAAAATGATAGAAATCGAGTTTTTACTTCACGTTGTTTGCTAATATAAACTCACTACTAGAATAGTTTGGCTGAATACACAGAAGGAGCTCTACAAACGTGTTCTATAAGTTCATGTAAGTAGCCATGTTCATAAGTGCGTTTGTCGACATGAACAATGATTCTGTTGTCAGCCGTGTATATTGTGCCGTTTCTGTTTCTGATCAAACTTTACTAAAGGTTATGATTCACGAACTGTCCGTCATAAAGAGGTCACCTGACCTTACGCTTAAAACCCATTTATTTTGTCCTTTTCATTACGTTGCTTTCCGTCAAACATTTAAGCTATTTTCAAAAGCGTGCAGCCTAATCAGGAAACGATCACGTCTTCATTAGTTTGTTGTTGTTGTTCATGTTCGCTATAAGCCTAATGTTTAACATTAAAACACACGCCCGCCATGTGTAGGTTCAATATACACTTTAGTCCTGAGTACAGAAAAACATTCACTTGAGGTTCTTAGCGTTTATCTTAGTACAGTCCCGTAGATTCCCGTTCATTATTTGTTTGAATCAATGGTTTGGCTCTCAGACCCGCAGAGACCACACGGAGAAGACCTCGTTCATGAGTCACGAGCTCGTCCACAGGCCTGGTGACGTCACACCATTGGAAAACTTTTAAAAAAATACTTTGGAAAAAAAAAAGTATATGTCCTAAAAATAGTAATTTTTAAGAAATATCTTAGCCTTAGTCTGAAACTCTAGATGCCCTGTGGACCATTTTACAGGCCGCTCCTTTTACATGAGTGTCTATGACAAAAAGTGCTTTTTGGGCTTTGGGGCTGCAATACCACGGCCCGCCACTAGCACGGACTGAAATTGGGTGAAAAGGGGCGTATCCCCCCCTTGAGCAGGAGTGATTTCACTTTTTAATCTGTTTGACCTGAAACTAGTTCCAGCTCAATTGTTTACCGTTACTATGGGAACAGTTGCAGTGGAGGGATACAGAAGGTGATTTAACTGTTACCGAACTAGTTTACATGATCACTTTTTAACGGACACCTTCCAGCCAATCAGAATCGAGTATTCACCCTGACCAAAACTGATGTTAACGTGTTGTTTGTTTGTTTGTTGTTGTTGTTGTGGGGCTAAGTAGCTGAGTGCAGGATCAGCTGAGAGTTGAGTTGTTAGAACTTAGAGCTACAGGTGTTTTTACTCACAGGTGAGAGGACACAGCTGTGTGTCCAGGACAAAGATATTACACGACTTGTGCATTAGCAGGCCTACTTTAAACATCTTGTTCTGCTCTTACAGATTGTCTCCCCATAAGAGAAGCAGCAGTTATGAACTTCTACCACCTCACAGTGAGTTCATGTAGATTGTTTCAGAACCTGCTTAAGTGATTGTCAAAATGTTGCAGTGAAATGTGTGTTAGTGTTAGTTCACTTAGTGTAGTCTTCAGTTTTCTAGTGGCTATACTGTATTTTTGTATATTTGTGGATAAAGATCATATTTATCATATTTTATTTTGAATGTTTTACTGAAAGTTCACACACAAGTAACAGACAAAATGAAACATGATTCTGTTATTTTTCCAAAAATAGAAATTGTAAAGTGTGGGTGCATAAGTATTCATACAGCATTAAATGGCCTTTATAACATTCCTAATGACTGCAGAAAGTTCACACCTCGCCCTAACCATTAAATCGAGGCCACCTGTGTGTGATCTACTCTCAGTATAACTCCAGCTGTTCTGTGAGGGCCTCAGAGCTATGGTCAGAGTGTATTGGTCACTAAACAACATCATGAAGGCCAAGGAGCTCACCAGAGAGGTCAGGGATAAAGCTGTGGAGAAGTTTAAAGCAGCGTTAAGTTATACAAAGATTTCCCAAGATCTGAACATCTCACGGAGCATAAGAAGAAGAAGAAGAAATCCCGTTTGAAGTTTGCTAGAAGTCCTATGGAGGACACAGCTCCATGTGGAAGAAGGTGCTTTGGTCAGAGGAGACGTTATGTATGGAGCAAACCTAACACTGCTCCTCGTCCTGAGTGCACCCTCCCCAGGGTCAAATATGGGGGGGGGGCATCATGCTATGGGGCTGCTTTTCCTCAGCGGGGACTGGGGAGATGGTAAGAATAGTTGGGAAGATGGATGGAGCCAAATACAGAGACATTTTGGAGGAAAACCTGCTGGAGTCACAAGAGAACTGAGGCTGGGGCGGAGATTCACCTTCCAGCAGGACAATGACCCTAAACACAAACATGTACAATGGAATGGTTTAAAAACAAACATATTAATGTGTTAGAATGGCCCAGTCAAAGTCCTGACCTAAATCCTATTGAACATCTGGAAAGACCTGAAAACGTCTGTTCACAAACGCTCTCCTTCTAATGTGACAGAGCTGGAGTTGTTTTGTAAAGAGGAATGGGCTCAAATGTCAGTCTCTACATGTGCAAACCTTGTAGAGTCAAACCCCAGAAGACTTGCTGCTGTTATTGCAGCAAAAGGGGGTTCCACAAAGTATTCAGTCATGCTGTATGAATACTTATGCACCCCCACTTTCACTATGTTTAGGGTTGTAAACATGACAAAATGTGCAAAAGTTCAAGGTGTATTAGTACTTTCGAGAGGCACTGTATGTATATGTATATATATATATATATATATATATATTAGGGCCGGGACTCGATTAAAAAAAATAATCTAATTAATTAGAGGCTTTGTAATTATTAATTAATCGCATATAAATATTTGACCTGAGAACAGTGAGAAGTAAGTTTTTTCATAACGATTTTTAGTTTACCATTGAATAATGACTGAATACATGAGCATAAGCTTAAGCAACAAAATATTGTTTATTTTTGTTCAACCAAGTCCAACAAGTCTGCAGGAAAAAAGGAAACTGAAGTGTGGAAAGCAAAGTGTGATTAATTTTGATTAATATTTTTAATCGCACTAAACCTCATGTAATTAATTAATCGCAATTAATCGAAAAAAGTCCCGGCCGTAATATATATATATACATCCATATATATATATATATATATATATATATATATATATATATATATGGATGTATGAATGATGCAGGGCGTATATTAAATTAAGGAGGAAGCCATTGAGTCCATATAAGCGTACTACACAACGCAGACACAATAAACCATTTAGTATCAGCCACACTGGGTTGACCTCATTAAGTGTAATCGGGGTTAATACTGAAATATCTGCCATTTTAAATGTTTTCTAATTTGATGCCAAATGTTTACAGTATGACAGACAAGACTTTTGATATTGGGAGGAGGAGTTTAGTTCAGTTTATTTGAGCAGTTAAAATTCTGCACAAAAGGAGTGGGCTGAAGCAAAAGCTTATAAGCCCCGCCCCCGACATCATTGAAATAAAAACAATTAATCAAATCACAATAATACAGGGAACATGTTACAAAGTACAAGACACAAGGGCGCGCACGCACACACACACACACACGCACACACACACACGCAGCGTACCCCTCCGTGACCCAACTTTACCTGTTATAATTACATTATCATTATTAATCCTACGTTAAGCAACATCACACATTGATTTTTGAATTTTCCTCACCGGCAAAAGAGAACCTACAACCCACCAGAGCGGACCAGACCCACAAAGCACCTCTAGAAATGTACAGAATTTAACAGAACGGAAAAACACAACTGAAAGGAAACACAACTACAACAACAGTCTCATTTCATGTACGATGTCCAATACAAAGCAAGTGACCCTTTTTTTTTAATTAATAATATTATTTTTTTTAGGAGTCTTTAAAGAAGAATAAATCAATGCTTGTAACGAGGTAGAAGAACAACCTGTAATAGAATCTGAAGCGAGACAATCACATTCCTTTGGTCTTTGTGAAAAAGCTTTCTTAATCCTAGAACTCTTTTTGTCCAGGTTTGTAAAAAAGGCTTTAGTAATGAATAAAGGCATGCATTGAAATAAGAATATTTGTAAAATGTTCATTCTTACTATGTTAATTCTTTCCGCGAGAGAAACGGGGCGGTTACTCCATTAAGTCCAAATTCTGTTTTGTTTGTTCGTCCAATGTTGTGAAATTATGTTTAAAAAGAGAAAAATCGGGACTTCCGGTATGCCACGGAACAAGATGGACGTGTAAAACGAGGGCTCCGTGAAGTGAGGCTATTAAACCCCCTTAAATTCAGCGAACAAATTCAAAATTTTGGTAAAAGACTTGGAATATGAGCGGGGGTGCTAAAACAAGAGGCCAAAAGATGACAGAAAAAGCGGAACAAGGTGGACGTACAGGAGGTGAAGCGACTACGCTAAATGCTAACCATGCTGTTAGCTTAAACGCGCACGGCAGTGACTCGCCTTCTCAGCCAAGCTTAAAAGATATAAGCGACCAAATAAGTAACCTGCGGGCACAGCTAAATGCCGACCTAACCTCATTCAAAGAAGACGTGAAGAGGGAAGTGAAAGAGGAGCTTTCAGAATTCAGACAACAGATTAACCAACAGCTAGCCTCCACGACGCTAACAGTGCAAGAACATGACAATAAACTCGAGGAGGCGGCGGCACGTATTGAAGAGCTTGAAAGTTGGTCGGCAGTGGCCCACGAAGTTCTCCAGGACACACTAAAAGAGCAAAGGGCTTTGCGTGACAAAGTGAATGATTTGGAGTCAAGGGGGAGGCGAAACAACCTTAGAATATACGGGGTGTGCGAGGAAATTGAGGGCTCCTCCGTGATTCTATTCGTGGAGAAGCTGTTGAAGAGTGAAAAGCTCATTGAAGAAGGGACCAAATACAACGCGCACACCGCTCACTTGGTCCGAAGCCCCGACGCTCCCCCGAGATCAATAGTTGTCAACTTTCTTCAGTACAAAGACAAAGAAGCGGTTCTCAAACGCCTGGAAAAAGAAGATCCAGCTTGGAGACAGGACTCTCTCCTTTGACCACGACGATACATCGGACGTGATACAGCAACGCAAAGCCTATAAAAAGGTTAAGCTTATTTTGAAAGAGAATGGCATTCGCTTCCAGACGCCATACACCCGAATGCGTGTCCACTGGGAGAGCGGCCAACAAACCTACAACAGCGCGGAAGATGTCGAAAGAGATCTGCGTCGCCAAGGGCTCCAACCTGGGGCTCCAACCTGGGGCTCCAACCTGGGGCCCACCTCGGTGAAGAAAATCCCAGCAGCATCGGCACTTCAGCGACTCGAAGACCGGTCCAGACATCATGGCAACGCATGTCCCGGCGCGGTGAGAGGGAGACCGGCGAGAGAGCACGGGAGCGGCTACAGGAATTTTGATGGAAGACCAAGACTTGAACTGCATTGAACAGGCGCGGAGGACAGAAGGAAATGGGTACACGCTAAGTTAGTTCGTACACAATGCAACTCAATGCGCCTAGCGCATTGAGTTGCATTGAAATGCGCGGTATAAATAAAGTTGCCTTGCCTAAGTTTCGAAAAAGCTTTGAACATTTACTGATGCAAATGTTTAGTATTGTCATCTTTTGTGTGTGATTCAAAAAGCCTGACTTTAAGGAGCTAAAACGCCCAAGGTAGAATTAGTGGGAAAGCTCTTGTAGGTTTATACACTGATTCTGGGAGGGGGCCCTCTCCGAGAGGGAGGCTTTTCCCCTTACCTTATATTGGCGGAAATGAGGGAATTATGAACACCCTACCTTGGAAGTCTACTCAGTTTGTTTTTTAAGTTCAGTTCGGTTTTTGTTTTTGTTTTCGTTTACGATGTTCATGTTCACAGTTGATGATTATAAGACAAGCAGCCAAATAGAACCACCTTATTTTTTACAATGCACAGTCAAAAGCTTAAAATAATGTCGTTGAATGTCAACGGATTAGGGAATCCAGTAAAGAGGGCAAGGGTGATGAATAAGATAAAGAAAGATGATGTACATATCATCATGCTACAAGAAACACATTTAGGAGCTTTGGAGCACGATAAGCTCTCAAAATTTGGGTATAACATTTTCTATAGCTCCTATTCACTAAGCCATAGAAGGGGAGTTGCAATACTCGTGACCAAAAAAATAAAGCTTGAAATTATCAAAGAAGTAAAGGATAAGGAGGGCCGATTTATTATTGCAAAGGGTCAAATTGAAAATAATCTTATGACATTGGTTAACGTCTATGCACCACCTGAAAGCGAAACGGCATTCTATAAAGAATTCTTTGATACGCTCACAGCAGAAGTAGAAGGGATCTGTGTATGTGGAGGGGACTGGAATATAGTCTTAAATTTGAAATTAGACACCACAAGTAAGAACAGAAGTAAAAAAAATCTCACGAAATTACTTAATACCATGTTGGGGGAAACTGGCATGGTGGACGTGTGGCGGAAGCTCCACCCAACTATGAGGGACTACACACATTATTCAGTGCCTCACTTGGTTCATTCAAGAATAGACTATTTTATTATGAGACAGGAAGATTTCTACCGGGTAACTGAATGTAAAATCGGTGTCACAGATGTCTCAGACCACAGCGCAATCTATTTAACTCTTAACTTGGGGAATAATCCCAAAAGTACTGTATGGAGATTAAATGTGGGCCTCCTTAACAATCAATCGCTAGTTGACTCAGTCACGAAGGACATTAAAACATTTATAGAAGATAATGACAATGGGGAGGTGGACGCATCAATGCTATGGGACTTGTTAAAAGCTGTCTTACGAGGAAAATTAATAGCCAAAGCAACATACATTAAGAAAACAAGAATGGAAGCATATAAAAGATTGACTAAAGATTTAAAGGACAAAGAGGAGAAATTAATTTTGAAAAAGGATCAGGACACCCAAAAAGAAATAAAAAAATTGAAATTGCAACTTGAAAAATACTTAGATGACGAAGTAGAGAAGAAAGCTAGATATACAAAACAAGCGTATTATGAACTAGGTCCAAAATCTACCAAGTTGCTTATTAGAAAATTACGCAAACAACAAGCAGATTCAGCAATTTTGAAAATTAAAGACCCTACCTCGCAAATGCTTCAAACTGAGCCAAAAGACATAGAAAAAACCTTTTATCAGTACTACAGAAAATTATATTCACTAGAGGACGCTCCTAATAAGGATTCTATAAGAGCCTTCCTTAATGAACTAGACCTTCCTTGTATAGGAGAAATACAGAATAAAAGAATATTAGCTGAAATCACATCAAAAGAATTGGATAAAGCAATAAGTAGACTAAAGGCGAATAAAGCCCCAGGTAGTGACGGTTTCCCTGGTGAGTGGTATAGGAAATTTAGGGAAGAATTGAAGCCACTTCTTCTTAGAGCTTTAAACTACATCCATAAAGATGGCAAAACCCGCCCTCCTGGAAGGAAGCAATTATTACGCTGATTCCCAAAGAAAATAAAGATAGAGAGAACTGTGCCAATTACAGACCAATATCAATTTTAAATGTGGACTACAAGCTATATACATCCATTATTTCTAAACGATTTGAAACCTTTATTTCGGATTTAATTGATGAGGATCAGACGGGCTTTATAATTGGCAGGCAAACGCAAGATAATATCAGAAGAAGTCTTCAAGTAATTCACAAGATTACCAAAACTAAGCTTAAAGCAGCCCTGATCAGCCTCGATGCAGAAAAGGCCTCACTAATGACTCCATTCGGTGTATTAGAACAATTTACGATAAACCAACGGCAAGAATTAAAGTGAATGGCTCTCTGACAGACCGGTTTGAACTCAGTAGAGGCTGCAGACAGGGCTGCGGATTAAGCCCCACCCTTTTCGCTTTATACATCGAGCCACTTGCT
Source organism: Proterorhinus semilunaris (assembly GCA_021464625.1). Taxonomy (NCBI): domain Eukaryota; kingdom Metazoa; phylum Chordata; class Actinopteri; order Gobiiformes; family Gobiidae; genus Proterorhinus; species Proterorhinus semilunaris. The sequence goes on along the minus strand of JAJBBP010000027.1, from coordinate 482,978 downwards.
CAGGCGATTCGGCAGAAAGATGATTTAAAGGGGATTAAGATCAATAAAAGAGAACAAAAGATTGGATTATTTGCAGATGATATACTACTATTTTTAGAAGATATTAACACATCCCTACCCAAATTAGTGGATCTTTTGGGAAAATATAGTGTATATGCTGGATACAAGTTGAATATTTCCAAAACCCAAATATTACTTTTCAATCATTCACCCTCAAATGATACTGCACGCATGTATGATATAAAATGGAACGCTAACAAAATGAAATATCTCGGAGTATTTCTGCCGAAAGATTCTTCACAATTATATAACTTTAACTACGATCCAATAACCCAAAATATTAGAACAGATATCCAGAGATGGTCTACTTACCCTCTCGACTTAAGTAATAAAATAAATGTAGTAAAAATGAACATTCTCCCAAGGCTGCTCTATTTATTTCAATCCCTCCCTGTCAATATACCGTCCAAACAATTCACAGAGTGGGATAGGCTTATATCAAAGTTTATTTGGGATGGTAGGAGGGCCAGAGTTAGGTACTCGACACTGCAGTTACAAAAAGACAAAGGGGGTATGGCCCTCCCTATTTTAAAAATGTATTTCTATGCAGCTCAACTGCGTTACTTGTGTTGCTGGTGTGACCCTGGATATTTTGCCAGATGGAAAGAGATCGAGACATGCATTCCTGGATATAATATTCAGACACTCGTGGGAGAGAACTATATACCAACTGATTTAATTGAATTTCTTGGCCCAATTACACAACTCACAGTGGAAATTTGGTATAGTGTAGCAAGACAATTGAAATTGAACAAAGAAAGAAAAATATTAAGATGGGTAGCTCATGACAAAGACTTCGAGCCAGGAATGCAGGACTCACTGTTCAAACACTGGAGCAACAGAGGGGTTACAGCCTTTTGTAATTTAATTAATAAGGGAGAAATAAGGAGTTTTCAATATTTCAAAGACAAATTTGGACTTAATAACCAGGACTTCTTTCGATACCTTCAACTAAGAGACTACTATAATAGAGAAATTAAAGATAGAAATGAACCTAATGCAGTTTTGGAGACATTGTGTGGTGCATATCAACAGAAAACGCGCAAGATTATTTCAAAGCTGTACACTAGTTTGATGTCTTGTCAGAAAAATACAACTCTGTATGTAAAAGAAAAGTGGGAAAAAGAAGCAGTTACCACAATCTCAAATGAAGAATGGTATACAATCTGTGAGATGTCACAAACATCAACATATTCACAAAAATGGAGAGAATTCAATTGGAAAAATGTCATTCGATTCTTCATCACACCATCTATTAAAAGTAAACAATTGTCTACACAACAGATGTGTTGGAGGCAATGTGGCACTGTCGATGCCAACCATGCACATGTTTTCTGGAACTGCATCGGGATAAAACCGTTCTGGTCTTCTGTCCACTTTACTTTGTGCAAAGTATTGTCATATTCTATTCCATTAACTTTCACCACAATGTATTTGGGCTCTATGCCTAATGTGAAGAAACCTGATCAATATTTGGTCAAGATATTATTATCGGCAGGGAGAAAAGCAATAACAAGAAGATGGCTCAAACTTGAGCCACCCAGCGTTACTCAGTGGATGGACATTGTGCAGGAAATATTCACCATGGAAAGAATGACCTTTATTTTAAGACTGAAAGAAGCTCAATTTAAAGAAAAATGGGACAAATGGTTAACATATAAAGTAACATTAGAAACTGTGTAATCTAAATATTTTCTTTTTTTTATCATGATAACACGGCTGCTGTCTTATGTTTGATTGTTCATTTTACTTTAAGTATGTATTTTGTTAACATACACGTTATATATTTCTGTAAAAAAAAAACAAAGATAAAAGTGAAAAAAATAAAAATAAATAAATAAATAAATAAAAAGAGAAAAATCCTGTGTGAAGTCAATCCAGAGATACTCACATTTAGTTAGTTTAGTAAATGGATAAGAGCTAAATATAGTATTAGATTGCTGGGCTGAACAGCCGATCATAAAAAGAACACTTTTATAGAAATTGGTTCTATATCTATATAGTCTATATAGAAGAGATAAACCACTCCACCCTGTCGAAGGCCTTCTCAGATACAACTTAGTATAACATTTCTTAAAAGTCTCATTCATTTCTTTTAGGTCAATTGTTGTTTGTTCAGAATCATTCCTAGTTTCCTAATTGTATTCCTGGACCAAAAGGCTCTCCTCACCCTGTACTGTTCATTAATCCTACCGTACATAAACTACTGCTCAGAGGTCTGGGGAAATACCTGCAATAGTCATTTACAGGTTTATATAGATTCATAAGGAGGCCATCGGAATGGTTCACAAAGTGGGGAATAGGGACCATACAAATATACTGTTCTTAAAATCCAACACCATAAAACTCAATCCCTGCTACAGATACATAGAGCTGTAAATAACCAGCTCCCTAGGAACATACAAGAGAGGGAAGATACGATGTAAGGGGAGCTGATAATCTGAAAGTACAAGTATTAATTCCACCCTAAACACTCATTGTGTCACCCGGAGTATTCCCTCTTATTAGGGTTTAGTTTCCTCCAAGGGTCTATTACTTTGTCGGTCTTCATGTAATACGCAGATTTTGAACACTGGTTTGTCTCTGCAGTGTCTGAGCTCAGGGTGGTTCTCCTCGGGAGCAGCTGGAGGCCGAGAAGTGCTGTTGGAAACCTGCTACTCAGAAATGATGTGTTTGATTTACTAAATGAAAGTCAAACATCTGTCCAAAAAAGAGGACCTCCTCCAAACAACAGACTGTGGGTCACCAACACTCCAGACCTTCAGGCTGATGTTACTGCAGACAGACTGTTCATTAGAGACATCGCAGCAGCCTGTGCTCCTGGTCCTCATGTGTTCCTGCTGGTTCTACAGCCTGAAAACTTCACTGAGCAACACAAGACCAGACTAGAGTCAGTCCTGCAGAGCTTCAGTGAGCAGGCCTTCAAACATGCACTGGTGCTGATCTCCACATCACGAGCAGAGCTCCTGGAGGAACACATGAAGGACCCAAATATCAAAGACATGATCAGCAAGTGTGGGAACAGATCTCTGTGGATGAGAAACATCCAAGATGATCCAAACATGGAGGCCACACGTGAAGAACTGCTGAAAACAATGGGTCAGATGATGGAAAATGTAGAACATCATCTTCAAACAGGTAATGTAATATATCACATTCTTAAATGAAATTCAAAACTCTTATGCAGGACAATGCCTTCCTTCCAGAGGTCGACCGGGAGGTTGTTTTCTAAGGTCAATGGCTAATGTCGATTCTGTATTTTGGCCAAGTTTAAAAAATGTCTGGTATAATCCCGTGAAGCATCTAAACAGTGTTGAACTGTAACAGCAGGGGGCGCTGTGTTAGGGGCATAGGGCTGATTTATTAAAAACATTCCTGGTTAGAAGTGACTTCAAAAGGAGCTTATTTTGACACAAGCATCAACAGATAAAAACAGAATGACAGTGGGACTCAAGGGCCCAACTGGGAAACACGGCGGCCGCGCCCGTGTCTTTGTTTTTGTTACTTTACTCCAAGATTAATCTAGAAACTCACCGCCTGTCGATGTGCTTTTGGTCATTTAGCGCCAATAGGTTCATGATGTAGAATGTGATGATGTCACAATGTCAGGTGGAGGGCGGGGCCTGTATGACGCTATGGGACTCTACCTGACGCATTATTTTGATGTCTGAAAGTCCTTTCTATTGGTCAACATCGCGCTCATGTTTTTGAATATTGTCATCTTGTGAAAGTGTAATGCAGTTAATAGGAGGCTCCGCCCCCACTGGGTCCAGTGACATCGTCACATTCTAGAACCTGAAAACGACCAATTGGAGAAAAGCTCTCTCTCTTGTGCGTAGTTTGGTTTTGAGAGACTTCTGCATCTCGTGAGCGACGTGTGACACAACTAAACTCTTTAGTTTGTATTTATATTTGAACAGGTTGATGTTTGGACATCGTTTCAATTCCATCTCCAGTTTATTCCACAATTGTTCACCATTAACTGTTGGACTAAAACTTTGTGCTATGTTTCTGAATCCTAAAGTTTAATTCTTCACGTAATTCATAACAACCAGTACGTTCTTCAACCTTCTGTGTATTTGGTTTGGTAACAGTTTATACTTTGCTCTGAATAACATTTGTACAGTTTGGAACTCAACAATGTCACAAAACTTCATGATCTTTGAATTTAAAAATAATGAGTTTGTGTAAAAACCCAACTTTATGAATTACTCGGATATATAAGTACTGCCCCAAACCACAGTACAATAATATAAATAGGGCAGTATAAGAGAACAGTATAAGGTATGTAGAGCTTTATGTTTAAAATGTGCTTTGCTTTTGCCTTTACTGACCGATACTGACCGAGGTCGACCGGTATGTTTTTGCTTCTTGGTTTATTTCTTCAACTACAGAGAAATCAGTCTGTAAACCGTCTATAAAGTCGACTCTAGTAACTGTGGCATGTGTGCAGGAGAATGGTGAATGACTGAGTGGTTCTGTTTGGTGTAAAACCAGGGGAGGTTCTTAGTTCATAAAGGATTTGGCTCCTGAAATTAAACATTTGAACTTAGGGGTTCACCTGGACCCATCCTGCTTTATGCTGATGATGTAGGGCTGATGGCTGAAACAGAAAAGGTTAAATGTCCTACAAACCTGTTGGGCGTCTATATATAATAAATATAACAGAGTTTGCATGACGATGATTGTTTTCTTCATCGCTATTTCCAGGAACCATCATGGCTGACCTCTATAAAGAAGAATTTAAAACTGCACTTCAGAGCAATGACCAGGCTCTTGCAGTCAGGAAGGCGCAGGAGTATGTGGAGGAGTTCAACAATGTCCATCTGAACATTGCCATCACAGGAGAGTCTGGCTCTGGTAAATCCACACTGGTCAATGCTCTGAGAGGCATCAGGAACAACACAGAGGGAGCAGCTCCAACTGGAGTCTGTGAGACCACCATGGAACCAACAGAGTACCTCCACCCAGAGAACCCCAACATCAGCCTCTGGGATCTGCCAGGGATTGGCAGCACCGAGTTTCCAGCTGACAAATACCTGGAGTCTGTGGAGTTCCAGAAGTACGACTTCTTCATCATAGTTTCTGAACATCTCTTCACAGAAAATGATGCAAAACTGGCTACAGAGATTCACAAGATGAAGAAAAAGTTCTATTTTGTTCGATCCAAGATTGACGTCAATGTGCAAACTGAGAAAGACGATGATCCAAACTTAAATGAGGAGAATGTCCTTAAGTCCATCAGAGACAACTGCACTGAAGGTAACTGTTCATTTAGAATTTAAATAAAAATGTGTTAATTTTATTTGATTGACTTTAATTTTCTTTAATGCAGGACTGCAGAAGCTTGGCTTTGAGTCTCCAAAGGTCTTCCTGGTGTCTGCTCTCAGACTCCATCTCTACCAATTCAAGGATTTGTGGAAAACTCTGGAAGAGGAGCTTCCTGAACTCCAGAGAGATGCTCTGCTCCGGAACATCAGTCTGGACGTCATCCAACAGAAGAAAGGTCCATTGGCGAGCAAAATAAAATGGTATACTGCAGCTTCAGCAGCAGGAGCAGCAGTGCCCATCCCTGGTGTCTCTGGGGTGTTTGATCTGGGCATGATAATGGAGTTTATTCATAACTGCCGTAATTCTCTGGGCCTCAGTCCTGAGTCTCTGAAGAACCTGTCTGATGTCAGTGGTGTGTCTGTAGAGGATCTCAGGGCTGAACTAAAATCGCCTCTTTCAGGAGCTGAAATTACCAAAGCTCTTATTGTTAAAGTGTTGAGCTCGTCTGCTACGTACATGGCAGCATCAGTAATAGAGGATGGACTCAGGTTTATCCCACTTATTGGAACAGTTGTTTCAATGGCTGTTTCCAGTGTTAACACCTACAGAGTTCTCACATACATTCTAACCTCACTGGCTGAAGACGCTCAGTGGGTTTTTATGAAAGCCCTAGGCTGAGCACATCTGTGTGAATGACTGTATATCAGATATTTTGGCTGGTTTGAAACGAAAATGGCCGATAAAAATAATTTCCACCGGTCATTGTTATATATCAATAATACTAAATATTGCATTATATTTTGCAGAAAAACTTTTCGGAGATTTATTTAAAAAGGGTTTTTACACGGGATTCATTCACGTTTATTTATGCTTATTTCCTAATTGTTATAACTCCACCCCTTAAGATATTTGTTTTTACTTATTGTACCATAGATTCCTCTTTTTTACCATCTCACTGTCTGCACATGTCCTGTCTGTTTTGCTCACCCTGAGGGATCTTATTGAATGCCAAATGTAACCAGTGAATTTCTCCATTGTGAGATCAATAAAGGATAATCTTATCTCATGTGGGTCGGTGCATCGTCTCCGATGGAAGGTTGTGCGCACACGCACTGTGTGAAGGTTAATTTGTGTTTTTATCAAAGTGTTTTTTAAACATTTAATTTATGTGACTGTATTTTACCAACCAATGACAGACAGTCAATCAGATCGTGCGCTCCCAAAGGGCAGCCAGGGAGGAAACTGTGTCCAAACGTCAAACTAGAGTTAAAAGTGCTCGCTTAAACCCAGAGTAAAATTCTAAAACTAAATGATCTGATCACTGGCGCTGTACCAGGTTGTAAGGAGCAGCGTTTTTATAGAAACTTAAGAATAAGCCAGTTCATAGCATCGCTAGGCTAGGCTAGGCTAGTCTAGCGATGCCTGGTTTACATGCAACAGTTAGCATTGGACATTAAGCCGTGTTTTCTCCTAAAAATCCTTAACAAAATGTAATGATCACTGTAACAGCAGTTGAAGTTACCTGTAGTTCATATTTCAACCACTAGGCGGAGCCTTTGCTATGCTAATGCAATTTAGAAAGTTTACATTGCGCATTTTATTTTATATGCTTTTATTATTATTTCCCCAACATTAAGGTACAATTTATAGGGCCATATAATTGATAATATTCGGGTTTGTAATTAAATGTAAATTTAGTAAATTAAGTAAGTCTAGTTTAAGGGCACGATAAGGTCACTTCCTGTCTACCGCAAAGCGAAGAAAAAGCACAACACGGACACGGACCTGACAACGAAAGAAAGAATAATGAAGCAAATTAAGCACCGGTTTGTCCACAAGCAGGCCACAGTGGTATGTTTATTTTGTAATCCGTATATTGTATGTTTTTATGTTTGATAAGCGAGCTAATTTTATTTTACATCATTTTTCACCAGTTCTACGGTGTGTACCTGTGATGTTAAAGACAACAAATGACCACAGTAAACATCAGTGAAGAAAAGAACGCTCGTGTCTCTCTTAATTGTGCACAACCCGGCATAATCAGAATCATCAGGGTCGGGTCCAAAGTTCGGATCAAGGATCGGTCCGGATGTGCTGACGCCTGGGTCTGGATCTGTTTAGTGACCTCTGCAATAGGTGCTCAAACAGGTCACAGACGCTGTTCCATCTGGTTTTACAGGACTGTATCAGTTTGTGAGGGGGGGGGCAGTTTCATTTGTTGTTGTTTTTTCGAGCTTTGCAGCAGCGGAGATGACGCGGTTAAAAAAGAGCTATCTGGGCGTGACACAGAATGCAAACCAATGCTTCTGTTGGCAGCCACAATGTTGTTGGCGTCGTCGTGCATAGGGCTGGGTCATATCATACCTTTCAAGGTAATACCGGTGTAATGTTATGGTACGATATGAATTTGACATATCGCGATAGAACTTGGTCTTAACGCGTGTGCGCAGTACCACTGTTTTCATGCAGTCTAGCACATGGAGTGAGAAGCATGGCGGCGACCGAGGAGGCGGCGACCGAGGAGGCGGCGACCGAGGAGGCGGCGACCGAGGAGGCGGCATGCACAAGCGAAACATTGACTGACACAAGTGAACCAGAATTGGTTTGCAAAAAAGGTGCAACATCCGTGGTGTGGAGCTGGTTTGGTTTTCGCCCGTCGGATACACGGCAGAACACTATTTTTTGCAAAATATGCAAGCGGTCCGTCGTGGCGAAGGGAGGAAACACCACGAACCTGTTTCACCATTTGAAGCAAAAGCACTTACTGGAGTACAACAAAGCTGTAAAAGCACGCGAGGAGGCGTCTGCATCAACTGATGATGTGGTGAGACCAAAGAAACACACTCAGCAAACAATCGGCGTAACTTTAAATAATGGCGCACCTTATGAAAAAGGAAGCAAACGCTGGGGGGACCTAACTAATGCGGTGACACGTTGTTTGGCCAGGGATATGACGCCCATTCAGAGTGTCGAAAGAGGGCTTTTCGAAAATGCTTAAAACATTTGATCCCCGCTACAAGCTGCCCTCCAAGAAGTACTTTTCTAAAGTCGCCTTGCCGGCATTATATGAAGACGCCCGTACTGAAGTGTCACTCTCTTCGGTGGAGTTTTTTGCGTCCACCACGGACATGTGGTCTAGCCGCACATCGGACCCATACCTGAGTCTCACAATACACTACGTGGACAAAGACTGGAAGCTACAAAATAAGTGCCTTGAAACAAGTTTCTTCCCTGATGACCATACGGGGGAAAATATAGCGAAGGGCTTAAAAGAATTCCTCAACTCATGGAAACTTGGAGAGGAAAAACAGGTGTGTGTGACGACAGACAACGGAGCGAATGTAGTGAAAGCCACCGCGCTTAACAACTGGACCAGGCTTTCATGCTTCGGACATCGCCTGCACATTGCAATAGGTACGTTAATTAAAACGTTAGATGTAGTCTTGTATTCTTTAAAATAAAGGTAGCCAGAACTGTATTGCATGGTGTTGATTTGATTTAAAAATAAATTAATTAATAATTTGTAGTCTAAGGCTGGATGTGGTCAGTTTTGATGCAAATCCTGCTTTGGTTTAGTCCTTGTGTGGCCTCTGTTTGGTTTTTATATTTATAAAAATAAAATTACACAAATGTTAATACCCTTTGGAATGGGCACTTAAAGTTTATATATAGATAAAATAAACTTTAATTGTCACCCATTCCACCCAATAATATTTGTTTTAAATAATAAACTTAGTGTTAATTTTTTTTGTCCTTTGTGCCTTTTTAGAAAGAAGCATGAAAGACCCAAGGATTGAACGAGCAGTTGGAGTAGGCAAAAAGATCGTCGCTGCGTTTGGCCACAGCTGGAAGCGCCAACGAGCTCTTCAGGCTGCCCAAAAAGAACTGGGCCTACCAGAACACAAACTCATAACTGAATGTTGCACTCGTTGGGGTTCGAGGCAAAGAATGATCCAGCGACTTCTTGAACAGGAAAAGGCTATAGCGCAGGTTTTAGCTGCTGATAAAACCACAAGACACCTCATGTTGACATGGCAAGACAGAGGTACTTGACTCTATCAGCACTGCCTTGAGTCCGCTTCTCGAGTTCACAGATGCTTTTTCTGCTGAAGAATACGTGACCATTTCATGTGTTAAGCCTGTTCTTCAGATTTTCAACAACGACCTGTTAAAAGTAAAAGACAATGACACTCAGCTGACCAAAGACATCAAAACGGCAATACTTGACTACATGAACAAAAGCTACAAAGACAGTGTCACAGAGAGGCTTATTAACATGGCTTCTCTCCTTGATCCACGCTTCCGCACAGAATATCTCAGCGAGAGTGAAAGTGAAGCCATCAAAGTCCAAGCCATCAGTGAACTGGAGCATCTTGTGTCAGACCAGGGTAGCACAGCTATAGGTTTTTCAGAAACCCCTCCTCCAGCCTCAGGAGACCAGATAAGTCAGGGAGCTGCTAAAAAGCAAAGGAAGAGCCTTGGAAGCTTTTTGAAGGGGTCAGTTAGTGGCAAGACAGATGTAACTGCAGAAAGGTTATTATCTGAACTGAGCAGCTATGTAAATAGTCCAGCAGCAGACAGTGAGTGTGATCCACTTGTGTGGTGGAAAATTCACACAGTAAACTTTCCCCACATCAGCAGGTTAGCCAGAAAATACCTGTGCATTCCTGCTACTAGCTCTGCATCTGAAAGGTTGTTCAGCACAGGTGGAAATGTCAAAGGTCATCCCTGAAGCCCTCAACTGTTAACATGCTGGTGTTTCTGACAAAGAATCTTAAAGCTTGAACATATGAAGCTAACTTCTACCTCCATGCTCAATAGCATTATTCATCCACATATTATTTTTGTTTACCCAAGGGTTTGTGCAATTTTATTATTTCACTTATTTATTTTGCACACTGCAGTTTTATGTTGCAAAGCAACTCTACTTTACTTTTGTGGATATGCTCAGGAGATGTCAACAAATTCAATGCCTTGTGATTTCACAAACTTGTTTCTGTGGAAATATTTTTATATAATTTGAAAGTATTTCTATTATATGTTATTATGTTAGACTTTAGTGATTTTTATATATCTGTGTGGTGTATCGATCATGTGTTCTGTTTCAGTTGATACTGGTGGTTTCAAACTCTGTGTCTTCTTACAACTAGGTGTAACATTCTTTTGGGGGTTTTATGGCCCTTTGTTTCACTGTTTTGAGTCCTGGGAGCAGGGTCCGAAGGTTGAGAGTGATGGCGAGGACATTCCAAGGAGCCGATCTGGTCTCTGGTTAACCTTGGAAGCAGCACCATGGAGTCAGATTACAGACGAGGAAGGATGAGCCAGGGACTTCGATTGGCTCAACATTATATGCATATTCATTGATTGTGTGTCCTATATATTCTCTGAGCATAGGGAGATGACCCGCGTTCGGACTGCCCGATGTAAGCCGTGTGTGTGTGTGTGATAGGGTCAGCGTAGTTCTCAGATAAATTGTGTTAGAATTGTATCGCTCAGGGAATACACTTTTGATTGATTTTAATTGAACGAGCCTTAGTATTCTTTTTCATCCATTAAAGAACACGACAGTTTTGGTGACCCCGACGTGATGGATGGAACTGAATTGGGACGGCTCCTTGATGGACATTTTTGCTGAGACAAAGAAACCACGTGTTGTCTCTCCGCCCCAAAAATAGATGTGCAGTTGCCGCGCGGTTTTTGAAAAGGTAAGGACAGCCTGTTGTATTAAATACCAAATTTGTCCATATTGGCTACGATAAAATAACGATTGCACGTCTGTTTTTTGGTGTTTTGGCCTACCAGAACACAAACTCATAACTGATATATATCTGTGACTCCCTAAACTTAGAAACTTAACTAACTTTGGTGAAGCGATTAAAACACAATATATCTGATCTTGGTGGCTTACGGGACTAGATAGTAGGGAGAGAATTGTCTTGTTGATTGTTGATTGTTGGTTTAAGAAGTGTGCCCATGAAAATTACAGAGATAATTGGTTTTACTGGTGAACTAAGGTTCTCATGAAATTAGTTTTAACTGTGATATGTGTGAAAAGTGTTTGTTAATATAAAAGATAAAATAATAATAAAAATAGAACATTAGAAAAACAAATAAAGAGACGGTAGACGTGGGCGCACCTAGTAAGTAGACGTCGTTCTGCTAGTTTAGGAAATGAGATTAAGTTTGGCTGTCAATCTCGGTGAAATTGTTGTTGTTGGTGGACACGTCCGTCCGTGGGTTTTGGTCAGAGGACAGCCCTAAAACGCTACAACTTAGCAGGAGGTATATTGTAGACGTACAATAACCACGCGACGTTCTTGGTTATACGTTGGGGAAATTTGTGGCCCCCAGAAAACCAATGTAAATAACGGAAAAGGAGACTAAATTTGCGGGTCTCCAAAAATGGAGAAAATAAGGGAATAGAATAAAGAGATATTCTACTGGCCAGATTGCAAAGAGCTCTTGCACTGGCCAAATAAGGGAATAGAATAAAGTGAAAATAAAAGATATTCTACTGGACAAATAACGGAGTTTTGTGAAATTGTTGCGTTTTGTATACGTGTAATATTGCTGTTTTTATTTTTGGTTGTTGAAGAAAATTGTGTGTGAGAGTGCTAAGTGAAATTGTGGAAATGGAGGGGCGAGAATGTGATGTCTTTGATGAGGGGGATGGTGAACTTATGCAAACGAAGGAGTTTGGTGTGGCAGAAGACCAAACGAGATTGAATGATATTTGTGCGAAGTTGGAGGAGCAGATCTTGAGTGGTGTGAAAGTTAAGAGAAGAAAAAAAGAAAGAAAGAGATTTAGAAAGTATTGGTCAAAGTGTATGAAAGAAGGTTTGGGAAAGTTACGCGCACCAAACTATTCGAAAGTGCGCAGATGGTTCCTTGAGGATGAAACACGCATGCGTGATGAAGTGATGAGTCTGGATGATGAAATAGAATCCAATGTGGGATGTGTGACGAAGAGAAAGTTGAAAAAGAGGGTGCTTGGAAGTGAGAGAAGGAGAATAAAAGCTAAGAAGGTTGTATTTGCGGCCTCGGCCTTTGCTTTGGCTGAGGAGAAAATTAGAAATGGCGAAAATCTGGGATGCCAGCGGAGTAGATCAAGGGGGAGTGGCCATTCTGCCTCCCTGTACCCAGCCCTGCCTACAGAAGGAGTGGCTGAAGCAACGGCTCCGCCCCCTCCGTACAAATCAGAAAGGAGAACAGCACCATCTGGTGGATCGCAGATGCCAGTAATCAGGTTTACAGGAAAAGTACGCACTGATACGGAAGAAGTGGATCCATTTACTCCACTAGAAGTGCAAACCATCAGTATGCTGAATCATCCACCAAAATCCAAACAATCTCTTCCTAGACCTTCAACAAGCACACCACGTGTGTCTACGACGACGATGGATGCATCTTCGCTAGGACAGGAAGTGGCGAAGTCAGTGATTGCAATACTGAACACAACTATGGCTAACATAGAAGAAGATGAAGAGGAAGGCAATGAATTGAAGGAACTTAAGGGACACCTGGAACAAGTGATCCAGCAACTGAGAGACGAGGAACAATTAATAATGGAATGTAAGCTCGATATAGAACAAACACAGAACCAAATGAAACTTTTGGATGAAGAGACTGAAACCGAAAAGTATAAAGAGTTGCATACGAGGGAACAGAAGATTGAAATGCTATGGAGAGAGTCGGAGGTTAAGAGCAATGAAATGGCAAATGCAATTGTGAAACTTAAAAAAGATATACAAGAAAAAGAAGGAAAACTTAAGAAAAAGAAAGGACATACAGGTAAGAAAACACACTCACAGGTAAGTATAAAAGCGACTAAAAAGGATACAGACATAGATGGTTCATCATCTACAACTGACAGTGACGCGGACTCAGAACCAGACATACCGGAGGATGCAGCTAATAGAAATCTTTTGGAGTTAGCAGTGAAATATGAAAAATCACTGCGGCCAAAGAAAAAGGTTGATTATAAGACAATGCACACAGGTAAGGAGTGTGCGAAAACTCAAATGCAGCTTCCCTTGTTGGCAACAGGGGGCGGCCCCCAGGTTTATAAACCTTTTGATTTTAAGGATATAGAGGGGATTTCCCAAAAACTTCCCCCGCTGACTGCAGGAGGTAATGCATGGGCTATGCAGTTTGTAGCCGCTATGCGTGGCAGAGAAGTAGCTGTAGGTGATTTTAGAACTGTCTTAAATCATTGCTCATCGTCTTATATTGCTGCCAAAATTGAAAAAGCAGCTGGACTTAAGAACCAATCAAATCATTTTCCATTTGGGCCTGTGGCCAACGAGACATTCAGGGCCTTGAGAGAGATGTTTCCAGAAATTAGAACCTCTCTTCCTACTGTGGCGCCGTGGGATGATAAGGAAGCAGGGGAGACTTGGTATCACAGGAGCATGGACACATGGACTGAGAGAACAGGCCGTCATCCATTTAAAACACATGAAGGTCAGTTGATTTTTATGCACGCCATTTTAGACGCAATACCAAAACCCATAAAAGAGCAATTATGCCAAAATCCTGAATTATTATTAGGAGATGAGAATAAATTTAGGGTGCATGTGGTACACGCCATTAACCAGAAGCGAGAGCAAGTAAAAAACGGTGCTATTGAATTAAAAGACATGGAGGTGCAACTTTTAAAGTTCCAGCTCAAAGATGCACGCGACAAAACTAATAAAGAAAAAGATAAAAAAAATAAAAATAAGGAGTCTACTCAAATGTGGAGTAGTGGAGCGCCTCGTGGGCGTGGTGGTTTTGGTAATCGTGGTCGAGGCCGAGGTGGTTTCAGAAATCCGAACATTGGAAGCTGTTTCAACTGTGAGCAATTTGGACACTGGTCTAAAGATTGCCCATTCATATTTGAACAACAGAACAATCAAGGCGGTATCCAGAATCAGAACCAGAATCAACCCAACAATGCTCGGGGACGAGGAGGTCGAGGTGGTGCACCGTGGACCCCACAACGAGGTGGTGCACCCTGGACCCAACAACGAGGTGGTTACAACAACACTCAAGGTGCCCCATACGCCGGTGGCCAGTACTACTCTGATTACGGGGAGGATACTGGCTACTATGAAGCCTAGGGGTGCCCGGAAGTCCAGAGGCATGGCACTGCAGAACCCATGTTACCTGTGAAAGTGGACGGACAGATTCTTGGCATGCTGGTGGATACAGGGGCAACCCATTCATCTGTGAACTATCCAGTATCCAGAGAACTGTTATCTGCGGACACTATTTCCTTAATGGGCTTTTCGGGAAAACCACAAGTTCTGCCGTTTACCAAACCAGTGCCTACTCATCTAGCAGGACTTAATCTGACACACCAATTCATCGTGGCCCCTCAGATTCCTGTTTCTCTCCTCGGACGTGACTTGTTGATTAAAGCGAGAGCATCGATTTTGTGCTCCCCTGATGGACTAACAGTGACTTTTCCTGATGGACAAATACATCGCTGTCTTGCATCATCACCCACGGGACAGTGGCTGATGACGCCTAAAGTGGATCAACCTCAGTATGCAGATATATACTGGGCAAAGTTAAAGGATTGTACGAATGAACTGACACGAATTTTTGATCTATGGGCCCCTTGGTTTAGATCACTTGCGCCATACCACCCACCCATTGATCCACTACACTGTACACTGTATTATGACAGAAACCAAGATTTGGTGTACAGAGAAGCCTTTGAGACTAGCCTTAGCGGACATGAATGGTCCCTTAAAACAACAAAATTGTACGTAGGAAAACAAGGTGTGACTGCAAATTGCTTGTTTACACCTGTGCAAGAACAATGGTATGAAATGTCTGAGACTGCTAAGCCTCATATCTCACTTGCTCTCTCTCCTGGATACCAGGCTAAAGAACTAGGCCCCATGACCAAAGCGCTGACTGAAACAAAAGATTGGCAACAATCTGAAATTCCTAACGTTCTGTACTCTCCATCCATGTCTGCCTACTCTATAGACATTAATGCTACTGTCATATCCGTTTTGGAGCATCAACTTATTCCGCGGCATCACGGCAGGGAATCATGTGACCATGAGTTGACTGACAAGTATCTTAAAGATGTACCAGACGAAGTGTGGTCCTTAGGACCTGACGATGCTGGTTTGTGTACTAAAATTCAACCAATTACCTTTAAGTTAAAACCAAATGCATTTGTTAGAATACCTCAATACAAAATTAAACCTGAAGCCTTAGAGGGCATTGAGGATACGTTGACAGGGCTGTGGGAAGCTGGAGTGTTAGAACTCTCTAGCTCTAATTGGAATACACCTATTTTGCCTGTCCCAAAGAAGGAACCTGGCAAATATCGTGCAGCTCATGATTTGCGAGCCATAAATGAAGTGGTTGTAGATGCTTGTCCGGCTGTTCCAGATCCATATAGAATGTTGCAATCTTTGACCCCAGAACATCAATGGTTCTCGGTGATTGATTTATCTAATGCCTTCTTCTGTCTGCCATTGGCAGAGGAGGTCAGACATGTTTTTGCGTTCACTCATAGAGGCTTTAAACTGCAATACAGTCGTTTGCCACAAGGCTTCAAATTAAGCCCTGGGTTATTTAACCAGGCTCTGAAACTTAGCTTGGCTAACCTCACCTTGCCAGAAGGGACTGTTCTGTTGCAATACGTCGATGACGTCATGATTGCGTCACCAACCGCACATGATTGTCTGACAGCTACTTGTGGTTTACTCCTAAAACTTGCAGAAACAGGCTTTAAAGCCTCCAAAAAGAAACTTCAATGCGCTAGACGCCAAGTGACTTTTTTAGGACGAGACATTTCCGCTGGTGGCAGCGCTATGTCGCCACAGCACAAATCTGCTATTTTGAAACATCCAAAACCAATAAATGTGAGACAAATACTATAATTTTTGGGCCTCTGTGGCTACAGTAGGGCCTTTATTTCAGATTTTGCTGTTAAAACGGCTTCCTTGCGTGCTTTAGTAAGGGCGCAAGGCATGAGAAATTCATCGGCTCCTCTGGTATGGACTGACGAAGCTGAAACTGACTTTATTGACTTAAAGCAAAGTTTAGCAACTGCTGAGGCATTGGCCACACCGGATTACAAGTCTACTTTCTATTTAGATTGTAAAGTGACAAATGCCATAGCTTGTGGTGCTTTGTGGCAGAGGCAGGCTGGTCATAGACGTGTGTTGCTTTATATGAGTGCTTTGTTGGATTCAATTGAGGCCAGGCAGCCACTCTGTGTACAGATGGCTGCAGGGGTGGCCATCCTTATAAAGAAATGTGCTCATCTCGTCATGAACCACCCTTTGACTGTCCTGACCTCCCATGCTGTGGTTGCGTTGGTACAATCTTCTTCATTTACTTTGTCAGCTTTGAGACAATCCAGGCTCTTGGATGTTTTGGAACAACCACACATTTGTTACACCGCTGAAGGTATTAACATGGCAGACAACATAAATCATGATGGACATGTCCATGACTGTGAACATGAAATGAAGACCTTAGCCAAGGCACGTCCCGACCTCTCCTTGACACCTTTGGAGACGGGGATAACTCTGTTTACAGATGGTTGTTGTTTTAGACAGACAAATGGGTCTCTGTCAGCTGCGTATGCAGTAGTCAAACCAAGCGCTATGTCTTTTGAAACAATCTCGGCTGATAAGCTTTCTGACTTTCCTTCGGCTCAAAGAGCTGAACTAATGGCCCTGGTGGTTGCTTTGGAGCATTCGGAGGGTCTTGACGTTACAATCTATTTGGATTCTGCTTTTGTTGTTAATTGTGTGAATACTGATCTTGCATGCTGGAGAATGAATGGCTACAAAACTGCTAAAGGAGCTGACGTTAAACATCGGGACCTTATCATGCGATTGGAAAAAGCGTTGTTATTGCCCAATATGTTGGCGATTGTTAAGTGTCCAGGTCATTCTAAAGCTGATTCTCTTGTGGCTCGCGGCAACGAGGCCGCTGACCAGGCTGCCAAACTGGCTGCTGGTTATGCTCCCTCCTTGCCCCAGGCTACTATTTTTTTGTCTGTCCCAAAACCATCTGATTTGCTACCTGCATTATCGGCAGACTTTGTTATTCACATGCAGAGTCGCGCCTCACCTGAGGAAAGATCTGTTTGGATCACTCAAGGTGCCACTAAAAATCCCCAAACTGGGCTGTGGACTGGCCCAAATGGCCACCCAGTCCTCCCAATGGGTGACATGGCCCGTGCTGCTTTGGAAGAAGCTCATGGCCCATCTCACCTTTCCCTAACACACATGAGGCAACGCCTTAGCTCATGGTGGCATCCTCATATGATTGACATCATACGTGACCATTGTCGCACCTGTTCAGTGTGCCAAAAATTCAATTCGAAACCCACTGTCAAACCTCTTCCAGGCTCTTATCAACCTGCATTATGGCCTGGCGCGGAAATTACGATTGACTACACCGATATGATTAAACCTGTTGGAGGTAAAAGGTACCTCCTCGTGGTTGTTGACTCGTTCACCAGGTGGCCTGAGGCTTATCCGTGCGCCAAAGAGGATGCAACCTCGGTCATTAAAGCTTTGGTTAACCATTGGATTCCAAATCACGGGTTTCCCACTCTGATCAGATCTGACAATGGTACACATTTTAAAAATCAACATTTGCAGGCTGTTGAATCTATGCTTGGCCTCAAACACCATTTTGGGTCGGTTTGGCACCCTCAAAGTCAGGGCAAAGTGGAAAGAATGAACTCCACACTAAAAACTAAGTTGTCCAAAATTATGTCTCAAACTGAAATGAATTGGGTTTCGGCCCTTCCTCTTGCTCTGCTCTCGGTACGTCAGTCCGTGAACAGATCGACTGGATACTCTCCTTATGAGCTTCTTACTGGCCGATTGATGCCTGGACCTGGCTCCTCTTTGATCCCGAGGGATCCAGGGGACCCTGATCTTGTTAAGAGTGTACGCTATAAGCCCTATTGGGACCAGCTTCACTCATTAGCTTCTAGTCTTTCTATTCAGGCTGAAGTCACTGCTGTTCCCGCTCCTGAGGCTGATGAGAGTGCCCCTTCCCACGTCTATCTGAAGGTTCTGCGCCGAAATTGGACGGAGCCGCGCTGGTCTGGTCCCTTTGAAGTCACAGCCAGGACCTCCCATGCTGTCAAGGTCGCTGGAAAACCAGACAAGTGGTATCACGCCTCTCAGACTCGCCCGGCTGACCCTGTACAGCCATCTTCTACCTCTTTGGACTAATCCTGACATTTATTATTGTGTTCATTATTTTCTTTTGTGTTTTGCTATATACTGTGTTAGTTTTTACAGGTGCCTGAAGTGTTGACCTCCAGTGTACTCTGAGCTGGTTTGCTGTGCTCGTTGTGCAGGGATAAGGGTCTCACCTGTACTGAAGGACGTTTCCACACGTTTACATGGCTCTCCTAGTTGGACTGGGTTTCCCTCAGTCCAAACGGGGGTGTTATGGGATAATTACAATTTGTGGTTTAGGTTTATTAGTTGTGTTGGGCATTTTGGCATGGGAAAGAATCGAGGTAAATACACTTAAAGATAAACAAAAACATAGAAATGATACATTTTGTGGCCGTCTCCGATATAAGCGATGGGTTTCAGACGATAAGATGTACCCAAAAGTGAGACCAGGACTAAAACATGCATATCAGTTAAATTCATGGTATAGATATGTAGAACTTCAAGCCAAGGCACAGAAGGTTTCAAACTGTTATGTTTGTTCCTACATACCACATCATTCTCAATCACCTACTCTTAGGGCTGTGCCACAGTCGTACGATTGGTCAGATTGTATTGCGGAATTGGCTGCCAAAGGCTATAATAGCAATCTAACTGTAGTTGATACAAATAACACTAAAATACGAGATCCGTGTCCACAGTTATTTCAATTTAAAAGACTGGTTAATGTTACTCAACCCCTGACCGCTTTTGCCAAACGTCATCGCGGAAAACAGTGCCCCTTGTGTGTAGCCGGTAATGGGACAAGGGATGTTGGGTTTTTGCCTCCTTCGGCCTGCAAGGAAATTCTTTATCCAACTTATGTGACCGCTGAAACTGTTCATTCATATAAACCGAATTACACCACAGATGTTGAATTAAAAGAAGGATATAATTGGCGAGGGAGTGCACCACAAGAAATACCGGGTAAAAATGGTACCCATGTAATTGATAAAGTTTATTGGTTATGTGACCACATTCTATATTTACAATTGCCACCTAGCTGGAATGGAATATGTGCTCCAGTTCGGGTTACCGATGGAACTTTCCTAGTTATGAAACAAAATGAAGTAACAAGGCGTAGAAGGTCTTTGGAGACCATCAAAGTCAAACCACATGATCCCATATACGGCACTGACGTTCCACCGGAGTATAAACATTGGACGGTGGGTCAAAAGGTTATGTTGGCACTTTTTCCTTGGACCGGAGTGGGCAAAAACATGTTAAGATTGGAGACATTAGATTACAGATTATCACTATATGTAAATGCAACAACTGATGCTTGGACTGGCTTGAGGGATGAAGTAAGTGACATCCGACTTATGGTCCTACAAAATAGAATGGTGCTAGACCTGTTGACCGCCATTCAAGGAGGTGTTTGTGCCATGATTAATGAAACTTGTTGTACTTACATTCCTGATAATTTCGCAGACGGCCACGAGATTGATACAGCACTCCAACAGATGAAGCAGGTTAAACAGGCCTTTGATGGGGACAGCCATCCCTCCCAGGATTGGTTGGCTTGGTTGTTCTCCGGTGCATGGCGAGCGGCCTTGATAAGAGTTTTTGTATTTTTTGTGTCTGCTCTTCTGTGTCTCTGTGTGATAGGACTTTGTTTGGTTCCTTGTCTCCGTAAATGCTTGGAGGTGATCATCATAAAATCATTCGGCCCCAATGGCAGTATGATGTTATTACAGCAAACCAAATCCGCCCCTGGGGGTGAGTATATGCTTTTACAGCCCAGACGCCGAGAGAGCATGGACGGAGACAACGCCTATGCAAGACAGAGGGGATCGGCTGAAGCTATTCATCTGTCACCGTGATTTCCCATGACAAATGTCCAACCTGATGGTGATCTTTTAGAGAAGATCAAACGGGGGATATGTGGAAATATTTTTATATAATTTGAAAGTATTTCTATTATATGTTATTATGTTAGACTTTAGTGATTTTTATATATCTGTGTGGTGTATCGATCATGTGTTCTGTTTCAGTTGATACTGGTGGTTTCAAACTCTGTGTCTTCTTACAACTAGGTGTAACATTCTTTTGGGGGTTTTATGGCCCTTTGTTTCACTGTTTTGAGTCCTGGGAGCAGGGTCCGAAGGTTGAGAGTGATGGCGAGGACATTCCAAGGAGCCGATCTGGTCTCTGGTTAACCTTGGAAGCAGCACCATGGAGTCAGATTACAGACGAGGAAGGATGAGCCAGGGACTTCGATTGGCTCAACATTATATTCATATTCATTGATTGTGTGTCCTATATATTCTCTGAGCATAGGGAGATGACCCGCGTTCGGACTGCCCGATGTAAGCCGTGTGTGTGTGTGTGATAGGGTCAGCGTAGTTCTCAGATAAATTGTGTTAGAATTGTATCGCTCAGGGAATAAACTTTTGATTGATTTTAATTGAACGAGCCTTAGTATTCTTTTTCATCCATTAAAGAACACGACATTTCACAATTTACAACTTGTGTAATATTGATTTTGGTACAAAATGATAGTTTTAATGCACATCAAAAACAGCCGCTTGTTTAATTGAAAAGAAATGTTTTCTTCTATTTGCACCAATAAAGTTGTGCAGTTTTGAAATATTTTGTCTAGCTTCAAATATATCGTCTGTTATATCGTTATCGCAAATTTTGCTATTTATATCGTGATAAAATGTTTGACCATATCGCCCTGCCCTAGTCGTGCACACAGTTTAGTTTTGGTTCAGTTTATCAGTTTATTTGAGCAGTTAAAATTCTGCACAAAGGGAGTGGGCTGAAGCAAAAGCTTATAAGCCCCGCCCCCGACATCATTGAAATAAAAACAATTAATCAAATCACAAAAATACAGGGAACATGTTACAAAGTACAAGACACAAGAGCCCAGGAACAAACAAACAAACAAACACACACACACACACACACACACACACACACACACACACACACACGCACACACACACACGGCACACACACACACACACACAAACACACACACACACACACACACACAGCGTACCCCTTCGTGACCCAACTTTACCTGTTATAATTACATTATCAATCCTACGTTAAGCAACATCACACATTGATTTGTGAATTTGCCTCACCGGCAAAAGAGAACCTACAACCCACCAGAGCGGACCAGACCCACAAAGCACCTCTAGAAATGTACAGAATTTAACGGGAAGGAAACACAACTACAACAGCAGTCTCATCTCATGTACGATGTCCAATACAAAGCAAGTGACAATTTAAAAAAAATAAAATTCTTTAATTTTTTTTGTATTTTTTCTTTTTTTACAGATGGCGACCACTGCCAAACATAGTTAACAATTTCAATAAGGCACCAATTCTGTGTTCAAAAGGCACATTAATATACATATTATCTGTGATCTTGCAACTTCCCAGTTGTCATTTCCATCATTCCATTTCCTTTTTTTTTTCTTTTTTCTTTTTTATTAATTTTAATTTTTAATTTTTTTGTTCAAAGGATTATGTAAAATGTAAATATGTGAGCCCTGCATACTGTAGTGCGTTAAGAAGCCCGGGTGTAGAGCAGGTCCATTGAAGAGAGCAGTAGCTCCTCATCAACAAACCCCCACCCAGCTGCCCTAACTGGCTGAATTTGTAGATGATGTTCCTCTGCTTAGTGGTGCGTTAAAAGACAAGGTTTAGAGCCCGTTGGGAGGGCCCTCTCAACAGATCCATAACTCGCTTATTCCAATTCTCAATTTATAATTTAGAGCAATAGAATGACAACCGTTCAGAGCAACAACACGCCGTCTTAGGTAATAGAATGCAACTGTAATTTGATCCCACTACACAGGCTATCACTCGTCCAGTAAGAACCCGCTTTTCCAAGGACTTCACTTCTCTGCAAGGTTATCCGCTGCGTGGTGAACAGGCAGGGCTTCAGTTAAAAGGACGAAGGATTTTAAAACCCAGTCTTTGTCGATGTAATGGCTTGTGATAGTTGTGTCACTTTCTGTGTTTGGAGCAGTCGAGCAATCTGTGGTGATGGCGACTACATCAGGTGACTGTAGATCTCCTTTGAGCGAATCTCTTTTTGCCTCATATTGTTTTTCTTTGCGGAGTGTGAATGCAGAACGTGAGGGAATGCTGTAGCGAGGTTGAACAATATTCATCAGTCCTTTAAAGGCTTCGCCCTCCACCGTTCTAATCGGCATCATGTCCTTTCAATCATTCTGTAAATCCCCTGTGTAATGGATTCGGCTTTAGCATCCCTGCACATGTTTTGAGCTAGCGTCGTGGTGATGGTAGGCTGGGCTGAGGTACTCACAGGCTCCACTCACAGGCTCATGATGCCCAGGTGTTGAGATGGTACAACAACAAAGTTGTACTTGAAGTATATCTAAGCACTGCATTTGCAAAACTTGACCGGGCAAGTATGGAGCTTTAAAGTGCTCCCACACTGTGCTTTTCTTTGCCCGCTCCATATTGGGAAATGACTACTTCTTGTGGACATTACAAATGCCTGGGAGCGCTCTGGCGGTCTCTGGTGGTGCAAAAATGTATCACAACTAAATTCAATGCGTGCCACTTAACCGAACAAAATGCTTTACTCGGTTAAGCAATTTTTAACGGTTCATCGGTTAACCATGGACACCCGAAAGAACCCTACATTAAAATGATTACATGGGTAGAGGTTGGAGACTGCAGATATTGGAGATGGCGATTACATTTGACTGACATTTGGTTTGAGCACGAGACTCGCTCTGATCATACCCAAACTTACCAACGCCTCTTTGATTAGTTTTCTTATTTCTCTTGTTGCTAAATGTAAAACTATCATCACTTCAGTTTTGTTTGTCGCCGTAGGAGCAGCGAGAGGATTGATATTGTCGTGCAAATTATGCCATTATTTCCTACAAAATCATTGTTATTCCCATTTTTCCCACATTTCTTGACGTTGCAGATGAGCCTGATTTTGTAAAGCTGCAGATCTTTCACACATTATTGTTCTGGTTCCTGGTTCTAGACGACACATATTCGAGTATCGGTATCGAAAACCAAGTATCGTTAAAGAACTGGTATGGATGAAAACGTAACGGTGCCCAGGCCTGTCCTCGGATCTGCCTCTTTCTTTATGTCTAATGTTTTCCACGTTTTCAGCGGCTCTTAAATGTCTCAAACCTGCAGAAACATGTACAACGGGTTCCTCCAGACCTGGATCAAGATGAAATCTGGTCTGAAATAAACCTCATTAAAGTCTAACCTGGGAAATGGCTTCTTAGATAAAAACGATGTAAATATATTTGATTCTCGTGATTGTGCTGATCTGGATTCCCGCGCTCATAAACTGTGTCTGATCTAGGTTCTAGAACCTGTGGAGGGATTTGTTCTGACCTTCAGCTCCTGGATCGTCCTGTACCTTCTCAGATTGAGCTCTTCCTGGTTCACTCGTGTAGCTTTAGTTTCACCTGAAGTGCCTCGGATAATCCGCTCACTGTAATAATTATGATTCTTCTGTAAATACTTTGTTTTTGTTTTCGACGCCAAAGACTCATTAAAATCTGTAAAGACAAAAACCTGACGAGTTTCTTCTCATGAACTCATTCTCCGACTTTTACGCAGAAGATTTAAGTTTATTTCCTAACATGAATAATAGGTTTGTATGAAATTAAAATATTTAAATCAGTAAAACTTGTACAATAATTCTCCAAAGTTGCTCCGCTTATGTTCAATCCCACAAATGTGTGTGTAGGGCGCCATCTGCAGGAGAGCGAGACACATTACACACGTTCTCCACTGTCTCTGAACCAGTCCTAGATTACCTGAGGAATGTCATTTTTAAATAAATAAATTAGAGCCAGGATTGATTTGATTCTTTAATTCCATAGCGGTTCATATAAATGAATCTTTCCTTCAGACTTCGGGACAAACTAAACTATTTTCCTATAACTGCTTTATTTACAGTTCAGCCTAAACATGAACTTATATAAAAGATTATTCTCCAAAATGAATCAGACACAGGCCTCACATCTGCTCAACATCTGCTCAGATGGAAATACAAAGAAATAAACCTTTAACAATAAATAAACCTTTAACAATAAATAAACCTTTAACAATAAATAAACCTTTAACAATAAATAAACCTTTAACAATAAATAAACCTTTAACAATAAATAAACCTTTAACAATAAATAAACCTTTAACAATAAATAAACCCTGTAATTACATCGGCCATAATGAACTGAACGTTGTAATCCAGTCCCAGCACTAATGTAGCTTCATATTTAAAATACCTCTGTGGCCTGAAGGGTTAAAGCCAGAGCCACAGAAACCCTGTAGTTTGTTATTCTGGACCAGAGGCGGCTTTACCCCAATCGATCAGACAAACATCATTCTCTTCATTTCAGCCTAAACTAATAATCTGCTCTAAACATAACTGGGCCAAACTTTCACTCTGAGTCGATTCAAAACACAGATTGTGTCACAGTCAGAACTGCAGTAAAAACAGTCGAGCCGGTCCTGGTTCTGTCTCTGCTCCAGAGGAACAGCGCCACCTGGTGGTTAAACGGCCCCTCGAGAATCTCAGTGTTTTCTTCAGTGTTTCTCACTGAATGTAAAAAGTTAAAACTCTTAAAGTCTTTAAACTGTCGATTCTACTTTGACATCGGCTACTGAGAGTTCACCTCTTAAGCCCCGCCTCTTAAGCCCCGCCTTAACCCAGTTTGGCTTTACCCAAATCTAGAGCTTCTTGAAAAAAGCACCAACAATATGACGGACAGTGTGGCACCAACGTGAGGAAAAATCTTAGCTCAAATTCTGTAGGTCTTAGCTTTCAAATGAGGCGTTACTCCGGCCTCGAGGCTGTAAACTCTCCAGGCCAGAGGAGGGGGGGCCAGAGGAAGAGGGGGGGCCAGAGGAAGAGGGGGGCCCCCCACACTTCCTGTTGTTGTGAGTCCGGGTGCAGCTTCCTGAATCACACACAGTTTGCTTCACGGCCAGCGTGGCGAGCTGCGGCGCTCGGAGTCTTCAGAACTTCAATAACGGTGAGGAACGTTTCTATTAGACCTGATAGAGCCCTGCATTTGAGCCCGAGGCTTCGGGCCCATTACCGCATCATTGCGTCGGACACGGGCCGGGCTCGGGCTTGGTTTTTTCCCCCCTGCCAATGCGTTGTGCTGCTATTTTTTAACCAACTTAAATGGCGACATTAAATGCAGCACCCGCTCTCCTCTCTCTCTGCTCACCTGCTCTCTTGACCCGCGAACTCAACACAAACATGTCATGCCTTCCCCGTGGACCGTGGGGGTTTTCCTCGCCGTGCGTACAGCTCTGCAGAGCGGTCGTATTGAGAGAGAGGACCGGGCGGTTCGTGTGCGGATGTGCTTCTATCGATGCTATGTCCTCTCGCCCCGTCGTTAATTATAATACATCCATGGTCTTGACCCGCCACCTCTTGCCACAAACATGTACCTGCCGTCCATGTGGGCTGTGGCGTGGGGGGTTTCCCCCATTGAAGTATATTGAATGGAAGAGGCCTGATGTCTCAGCTCTATCTCTTTCAATAGTTGTGCTCAATAGCGCATGACTCCTGTTTCGTCCGCCATTACGGCCCATGGTCCCGTGTGACGCATCATCTGTATCTAGGCTCAAGAGCGTGTACGCGCACAGCTGTCGAGGAAGCCCCAATGTCGAAGCCTCAGAGCGGAGCGGGCGCCATTAAGGCCCATGGTACCCATTAGCGTGAACCTGGCCCCCCATCATACTCAAAATTGTATAAAAAATATGTCAGTCGTTTGTGCTACGTTTGTGCTGGTTTGTGCTGTAAAAAATTACGTTTGTGCTGTTATCGTTTTTAAGATATTAATAATTGCATTTTTGGACAATGACGTCATCATACGCTTTCGAAAATGCACAGAACTGACTCGGAATGGTGTCTATCTTTTTTGCTTCGTTCATGTTGCTCGTGCCGTCATCTGCAGGCGCTGCCCAGCCTATATTGCGATGTGTTTACGTTGAAAGTTACATTAACTACATTTTTCTTCCCAGATTAGTCCTAAACGTCGTCATCTATCTCTGAAACTTGAAGCTGTAATTTGAAAACGAGATTTGTATGTGAGTTTTGTTAATAAACAAGTGATATAGTCAAAGCATTTGTCATTATTTCATTAACGCTACAACACTCTTTACTTTTTATATACCACTGGGAGGCGCTAAACATTAAGTTTACCCGCTAAAATTTCATCTTTTTCCCTCAAAGAACTAATTAAGCAACTGCATTTTAACTTAAAATACTTAATTATTTTGGTATTTTTCTCTTTTAATTGTACCCTTATGGACCTTGGCATATTCTGAAGATCATCAACGTAAGTAATTCAATTGTATGTATAAACAATTTTGCTAGCTTTTTTTGTTGTTGCTAGGCATTCAATTTCAAATACTGTACAGAATTCATTAAAATGTAAAGTAAAACGAAGCAAAAAAGATAGACACCATTCCGAGTCAGTTCTGTGCATTTTCGAAAGCGTATGATGACGTCATCGTCCAAAAATGCAATTATTAATATCTTAAAAACGATAACAGCACAAACGTAAATTTTTACAGCACAAACCAGCACAAACGTAGCACAAACGACTGACATATTTTTTATACAATTTTGAGTATGATGGGGGGCCAGGTTCACGCTAATATATGACGCGCCACCTGTAGCGTGCACCTAGCAGCGTGAACGCACCTTCATAGACTCGTAGTCTCAGAGCGGAGCGGGCGCCATTAAGCCGTATCAAATCTCTTAATATCATCGTTCTTTAAATACAAAATGAATGTTTAAGGCCATTTCAGGCGAATAAGCTGCTATGTTAAGATGACCTGGGGGGTCAGTTTGTCAGGGCGGGGCCAAATAAGCGAAGTTTCTCCGATCTTGTACCGGAACTTACAGCGGCCCTTGGAACGCACGTAGCCGCGCTACTGTACTCACGCTCGGCCACTTTTCCGAGAAGTTCCGCAAGTGCTGGCAGTCTGGTTATTGTGCGTTTGTCAACATGAACAATGATTCTGTTGTCAGTTATGATTCACGAACTGTCCGTCATAAAGAGGTCACCTGACCTTACGCTTAAAACCGATTTATTTTGTCCTTTTCATTACGTTGCTTTCCGTCAAACATTTAAGCTCTTTTCAAAAGCGTGCAGCCTAATCAGGAAACCATCACGTCTTCATTAGTTTATTGTTGTTGTTCATGTTCGCTATAAGCCTAATGTTTAACATTAAAACACACGCCCGCCATGTGTAGGTTCAATATACACTTTAGTCCTGAGTACAGAAAAACATTCACTTGAGGTTCTTAGCGTTTATCTTAGTACAGTCCCGTAGATTCCCGTTCATTATTTGTTTGAATCAATGGTTTGGCTCTCAGACCCGCAGAGACCACACGGAGAAAACCTCGTTCATGAGTCACGAGCTCGTCCACAGGCCTGGTGACGTCACACGATTGGAAAACTTTAAAAATATATTTATGAGAAAAAAAAGTATATGTCCTAAAAATAGTAATTTTTAAGAAATATCTTAGCCTTAGTCTGAAACTCTAGATGCCCTGTGGACCATTTTACAGGCCGCTCCTTTTACATGAGTGTCTATGACAAAAAGTGCTTTTTGGGCTTTGGGGCTGCAATACCACGGCCCGCCACTAGCACGGACTGAAATTCGGTGAAAAGGGGCGTATCCCCCCCTTGGTTTCCCCGCGTGGGCAAACCTCTGCAAAGCGGTATGGAGAGAGAGGACGGAGCAGTTCGCGTGCGGAGTGCTTCTATCGACGGTATGTGTTCGCGGGAAACAAATGCATGCGTGTTCCTCCCAACAATAACAAATAAACACTGTGCTTTGTTACGTTTAGATAGAAGTGTTTATTTATTCATACAATACAGGTCAACTGTTGCAGCGCTGTTTAATCACGCATTTGGAAAATATTGGAAAGGGAGCAAGAGAGAGAGAGGGAAGAGCCGGGCCGCGGGCCTGATAATTCTGAAAGTCTGTCGGGCCGGCTCGGGCCCGAACCTCACGGGCCCGGGCCGGGCTCGGGCCCAGAAATCAGGCCCGTGCAGGGCTCTAAGACCTGAGTCATGAAGGACCAGAGCTTCAGGAGACTCCATGTTCTTGTTTTAATGTAGGAAACAAACGATGGAGAACACGGTGTTTGTTTAGAGACGTTTCAGACGATTCTACGAGAATGTCGCTCGAAATAAGAAAATAAAACGAACAAGAACGAGTTTCTGACCCCACTGGCAAAGAAATGAATCTCAAATAAAAACTTCTCAGAACAAGTGAAATAATCTGGTGAAAAAACAAAAATACTTCTTAACTTAACTCGTGTGTGTGTGTGCGTGTGTGCGTGCGTGTGTGCGTGTGTGTGTGTGTGCGTGCGTGCGTGTGTGTGTGTGTGCGTGCGTGTGTGTGTGTGTGTGTGCGTGCGTGTGTGTGTGTGTGCGTGCGTGTGTGTGTGTGTGCGTGCGTGTGTGTGTGTGTGCGTGCGTGGCGCGCGCCGCGTCGCTCTGAGGCCGGGGAGCATGTTGATGGTCCGGGTCCTGGTCCAGAGTCACAGGCATTGAAGTATATTGAATGTTAGAGGCCTGATGTCTCAGCTCTATCTCTTTCAATAGTTGTGCTCAATAGCGCATGACTCCTGTTTCGTCCGCCATTACGGCCCATGGTCCCGTATGACGTACATCGGTAGCTGCACCTAGCAGCGTGAACGCGCCTTCATAGACTCGTAGCCTCAGAGCGGAGCGGGCGCCATTACGCCGTATCAAATCTCTTAATATCATCGTTCTTTAAATACAAAATGAATGTTTAAGGCCATTTCAGGCGAATAAGCTGCTATGTTAAGATGACCTGGGGGGTCAGTTTGTCAGGGCGGGGCCAAATAAGCCAAGTTTCTCCGATCTTGTACCGGAGCAGCGGCCCTTGGAACGCACGTAGCCGCTAATGTACTCAATGTGCTGGTCTGGTTATTGTGATAAAAATGATAGACTTCACTTTGTTTGCTAATATAAACTCACTACTAGAATAGTTTGACTGAATACAAAGAAGGAGCTCTACACACGTGTTCTATAAGTTCATGTAAGTAGCCATGTTCATAAGTTAAGAAGTGAAAAATTGAGTCACAAGTGCGTTTGTCAACATGAACAATGATTCTGTTGTTGTCAGTTATGATTCACGAACTGTCATCATAAAGAGGTCACCTGACCTTACGCTTAAAACCCATTTATTTTGTCCTTTTCATTACGCTGCTTTCCGTCAAACATTTAAGCTCTTTTCAAAAGCGTGCAGCCTAATCAGGAAAGATCACGTCTTCATTAGTTTATTGTTGTTGTTCATGTTCGCTATAAGCCTAATGTTTAACATTAAACACACGCCCGCCATGTGTAGGTTCAATATACATTTGAGTCCTGAGTAAAGAAAAACATTTACTTGAGGTTCTTAGCGTTTATCTTAGTACAGTCCCGTAGATTCCCGTTCATTATTTGTTTGAATCAATGGTTTGGCTCTCAGACCCGCAGAGACCACACGGAGAAAACCTCGTTCATGAGTCACGAGCTCGTCCACAGGCCTGGTGACGTCACACCATTGGAAAACTTTAAAAAAATATTTATGAAAAAAAAAAGTATATGTCCTAAAAATAGTATTTTTTAAGAAATATATTAGCCTTAGTCTGAAACTCTAGATGCCCTGTGGACCATTTTACAGGCTCCTCCTTTTACATGAGTGTCTATGACAAAAAGTGCTTTTTGGGCTTCAGGCTGCAATACCACGGCCCGCCACTAGCACGGACTGAAATTCGGTGAAAAGGGGCGTATCCCCCCCTTGGTCACAGGGTAAACAACATGTGTGACCTCCACTCTTCTTCTGCAGAGAGAAGACGCAGAGACCGCTGTACCGCCCCCGCCTGGAGCCCACAGGAACTGCAGTAATTCTTTCTTTAACCTCTTAACCCCCGCCTGAACCGAGCACATTTTCTCCAGTTTGGCTTTACCCAAATCTAAAAACAAGAAAAAAGCGTCGAAACAGCAACAAAAATGAAAACAAGGAGGACAAAGCAACAAAAGAGGGACAAAAAACAACATCAACATTTAAATATACTTATGTTTAAACACTTTTAAATATACGATATAATATGGAATCAGATATTCATTGATAATGACAAGAAGGAAAATGTTCTGATCAATAACAATAACTATTATTACAGTAATTATGATTATGTATCAGCATGCTGTGAAGCAGCTAAAAGCTCTCGGTTTGCAGTGCTGTATGTTGACACTACATTAGGATATCAGTTAGACCCGCCCACTGCACTGTGATTGGCTGAGCAGGTCACATGTTTTACAGGAATCTCCAGGCCTCAGAGCTGCGTCTGTGAGCACTAGGGATGGGACGAAATATCGTTTGGCGAAATATCGCGATACAAAACGTGACGAAATGCATCAAGTTAAAAAAAAATGGATCGCGAAATAAAAAATAAAAATAAAACTTTGTTTTTTTTATGTAAAGCAGGGGTGGCCAACACGCGGCTCTCGAGCCGCATGGTAGCCTACATATTCCTCATAAACTGTAATAGTATTTAAGAAACTTGACCACAAATCCAACCATAGTTCATGTGTTCCCATCTCTACACGCATGAATGAGAGTCTGTATCTCCCTCCTCTTCGAGGCGGCGTGTAAAAGGTGCAGCAGCTTTACTCAAAGCGGGATGTGGTTAAACAACAGTCAGGCAGATCGTGGCACTGGGATCAGCTTCTGTGCATTTCAAGTTTCTGATTAGCCTACTCTTTATTTGATGAAAGTTTGCCGAATATTCACAGAAAAAGATCAAAATTAGGAAATAGAAAAAAGCGGAGCTCTAATGAAGCGCGACATCGTAACGCGGAAATACGCAAAGTCATTGACGTTTCTGTCACATGTTGTAACTGTAACAAATGCAACATAAAGCAGACTCTCAGTCGTCCTCCAGAGGCTCCTGATTAAAGCTTATGAACTTTAGCCTAAAGTTCGTTCTCTGCACAGTCCCGTCAGGACCAGGCTGCGGGCACTGCGCACAGGCCAGGGGCGAACCAGAGGAGGGGGCTCAGTGGGCAGGGCCCCTCACACTAACACATTCAGGCATTAAAAATAAAAAAATATAATTCTATCCCAGTCAGAGCAGAACAGCACAAAATGTCAGTTTATTTAATATACATTTATTTCAATCTTGGTGAGGAGTAAAACTATTACATCTAATACAATTATTAAAACAAAAGAAAAAGGCCAGGCATAAAGTTATACTTTATTGTGATTAAATATAACGGTCACATTATATTTAATCACAATAAACTACCGCCCCTGGATCTCGCGAATGATCGGTGCCTTTGTGGCTCTTCACAGGATCAAGGTTGAACATTTCGGTTCTTGGTCTCCGACTCGTTGGCCCCCCCTGATGTAAAGCGTCTTTGAGTGTCCAAAAAGCGCCATACAAGTTCGATGTATTATTATTATTATTATTAAATGAAAAAAATATTTATTTATCCGGGGAATGGTGCAGTGCGTCGTCATGTCACAGGAATGATATGTTATTTTTTTTGAAGAAGAACCAGTCCTGAGATACAAGAACCTCGGGTTAGAGCAGCACTAAGGGAGTGTTCAACTGAAACAAAAATAAACAAGTTGTTATTATACAGTAATATTTTTTTCTTTTTTGATATCGTATCGTGACTCTGACATATCGAGGTGCATCGTATCGTGAGTTTAAGTGTATCGTCCCATCCCTAGTGAGCACCAGATCACGGGGAGTCTTTACATTTATTTATTTCAGACTGAGGCCTGTCAGGCTTTGTTTCTGAGTGAAGCTCCAGACTTTATGTAACGTCTGCTGAGATATAAACCTCTGAACCCCCGCCTGAAACAAGTGCATTTCTCCACTTCAGCTTTACCCAAATCTGCACAACTGATCTAAAGGGATCTGTTTCCTCTTGTTGTTACTGCGTCACTTTATTGTCACTTTTTTCCCAGAGGCTTTTAGATTTGGGTAAAGCTGAACTGAGGAAGTTCTTCTTGTTCGAGCCCAGACTCAAGTCGAGGTTAAACTGAAACTCTTTGACAGACGGAGACGCAGTTCAGACCTGTAGACCTGTCCCTGTAGACCTGTCCCTGTAGACCTGTCCCTGTAGACCGGTCCCCGTAGGCCTGTCCCTGTAGACCTGTCCCTGTAGACCTGTCCCCGTAGGCCTGTCCCCGTAGGCCTGTCCCCGTAGGCCTGTCCCCGTAGGCCTGTCCCTGTAGACCTGTCCCTGTAGGCCTGTCCCTGTATGACTTTTTATAAAGAAACTGACTAAAACTAAGATGGCCGCCAAAAACAACACAGTAACTTTATCACATATGTCGATATTTAAAGCAGAGGAAACGTGTAAATATAAAAACGAAGCTGCTTCACATCTTTGATGTTTTCACTACACTTGCTTTGTGGATGTGTGTCTTTATTTTATTTTGTTTATTAGTAACAAATATTTGCTCTGAGGGATTTTGGACCTGGTTTAGTTTTGAAATAAACGAGTTATTAGTTTCTAAACTTCAGCGTGGACTCGATCGTAGGTGAAGATGTAGAAGTTCTGGATCAAATGATCGGGTTTTTAGTTCAGCTTCTGTTTTGGTCCAACGTTTAACCTCTTAACCCCCGGCTTCACCGAGAGCCTCAGTGGAGCGCCTCGTGAAAAACTCATTCTACCTTTTATGTCTGTTCTGTTGTTCTTGTGACGGTTCTTCTGGCTTTTGTTATTGTTGGAAACATCTGATTTGATGAGTCGTGTTTTAAGATGAATCTGTAATAACCGTGTCCTCCTGCTGCAGGTGTCGGGGACTCTTCCCTCAGAGTCAAACATGGAGGAAACACTCCGGAGGAGCAGTAGTCAAGAGCGCCTGATCAACTTTGCCGCACACTTAGAGACAAAGAAGTCTATGATGAAGAGGATCGTGTCTGAGCTGGAGGAGATCTGTGAAGACACAAGAAAGAGGAAAGAGGGCGTCCCAGTTGCAGTTGAAGCAGAAGCAGCAGGAGGCGTGTTTGATTACTTGTCTAAAGGCGTCGGTGTAGCTGTTGGAGCAGCTGTAGTTGGTTTTTTTAATGATAAAATCACTGACGTACGCACACTGCAGGAGGTGAAGATCAAGGTCACTGAGTTCTGTGACTTGGTCAAACCCCTGAAGGACATTTTCATAGAGAAGAGAGAGATGTTTGAGAAACTGGGACGTGAAGTAGATACAATACTCACTGTTTTACCGACTCTGATTGACGAGCTGTTGGCGTTGTTTATTAACTTTGATGAAGATTCCACTCTACAGCGCCTCCTTGAGGTCACTGAGCAGTGCAGGCACATTCTGGAGGAGCTGGAGGAGCTGGAACAACTGGTGAAGCTGGAGGATCTGGAGAAGCTGTAGGAACGGGCAAAGTGAAGCCTCATTTATGTTCCCTGTATTATTGTGATTTGATTAATTGTTTTTATTTCAATGATGTCGGGGGGGAATCTCCTGGAGGAGCTGAGGACAAACATGAGTTCTGGGTCAGTCTGCAGGACCTGTCACATTTATATTATAATATCACAGCTGTTCTTTTCTTAAATAAACTTTTCTCATAAACGTTGGTTTTAATTCTGACGTTTGTTTGTTTTCTTTCAAACCAATAAAACCCTAGATCTGTTTTAGAGTCTGAGGAAACGTCACAGACACAAGAGGCCGTTTTATTTCCTGACCTCTGACCCTGAGCCGGGACAGAAGAGAACGTGTAGCAGTACAGACTTACACCAGCAGGCGGCAGCACCTACAGCAGGGGCCAAAGCTCCAAAAAATCTGGTTTTAAAGTATTAACTTAACTGAGAAAAACATTAATTCAACTAAAACGAAATCATTCTAAAAACGAGGAGCACGAGACGATCTTCATCGGCTTCATATTTGATCAAGATCAATCTTTATTGATCTCCCAGTGGAGAACTTCACTCAGAAGAACTCAGGTGTGCAGAATAATAACCGATAGTAAACAGAGTCTTATAGACAAAGACTAAAGCTTTAGGGACGGAAAGTAAACCCGTCAAAGTAAATATAAAGTAATCCGTAATAAATAATCTATAGTCAGTGTCAGCAGAGCCGCCTCTCAGTCAAAGGGCCGTGGAGATTATTATTCACATTAATCAGCTTCTGCTGCTTAAATATTCACCAGAGTAAGAAACAGATACTTCATTATAACTCAAATAGAAGTACAATTACTTCAAAAAGTTACTCAAGTACATGAATGTAACCGAGTACTCTGAGTATGATGTTTCATATATTACTGCAGTGTAAAAGGAAGAACTAAAATGACAATGATAGTTTTTCAAAAGTCCTGCTGTTTCTGTTAAACTCGTATCCCCAGTTCAGCTTTACCCAAATCTAAAAGCTTCTCGACTGGAGAAACAGCTCATTTGAAAGCTAAGGCTGCTTTGTTTAACGTTTTGAATTAACTTATGGAAGTAAATACACTTTTCCTTGATTTTATAATTTTTTGGAAAGTCATACTCATATATATATATATATATATATATATTAGGGGTGGGCATAGATTAATTTTTTTAATCTAGATTAATCTAGATTAATTTTGAAATTAATCTAGATTAATCTATAGATTAAAATTGTTTATTTTATGTGCTACCCAAAAATAATAACTAAAATTGAGACCAGTTGTTACAAAATGCATCACAAGCTGCTTAAGCTGTTAAACTATGATCATTGGTGATGAAAATAAATCATGTTCAATAAGACGTAGCCTAAAGCGAAGGAGTGAGAGAGAAAAATATTTAAATATAGTCGGACTCGGAGCAAGGGACAGCGGCGCCCCCTAGCG
The DNA here is from genome assembly GCA_021464625.1 of Proterorhinus semilunaris. Lineage (NCBI taxonomy): Eukaryota > Metazoa > Chordata > Actinopteri > Gobiiformes > Gobiidae > Proterorhinus > Proterorhinus semilunaris. The sequence continues at coordinate 447,596 of JAJBBP010000027.1, read as the reverse complement.
TCAACGTGCTTATAACAAAAGTCACTGCTGGAGGGGGGGGGGGGGGGGGTGTAGGGTTGACAGAGGGACGGTTTGTGAACGCATGACCGCGGGACGTGAGCGCGGCCTGCGGGCAAACGGTTTCAGAGCGCGGCTCTGGGGAAACACTCCCAGCGCCAGCGCTGTCCCGGGCCAGAGGAGAGGAGGAGAGCGCGGGGTCCGTGAGTGACGAGGCGGCTACAGGAGCCCCCCCCCCCCCCCGTCACTCACATCCTCCACCTGTTCCTCAGCTCCGCCTCCGAACGGCAGCGACATCACCGCACAGTCTCCTCCTCAGCCCCGGTCATCTCCTCCACTGCTCCACGAGGAGCTCAACGTGAGTCATCATAGTTTAGATCCCACTCCCAACTCAACTCTGAGAACAGATTAATGCCCATATTTTTTTTCGCCCGACAAGACTATCACGTTAACGCCGATAACGGCCCACCACTAATATATATATATATATATATATATATATATACACATATATATACACATATATATATATATATATACACACAAACTATATTTATGTTTTATTAAACAGCGTCATGTTTTATGTATTTAATAATAGTAATGTGATGTTTACTGATTACTCATTGTTCTTTTGCCTGATCCATCTCCCGTACGGGGGTTGAGGAGCAGCCAGTCGCCGACAGCGTTTTAAGTATTTTTGCTGCAGCTACATTTCATTGAATATGTTGAAGCTGCATCTCTTTATTTTACAGTGTCTGAGAACGTTTTAGTCCCTGGGTCAGTTTTACAGTGTGTGAAATACCCATCAGTATTCGGGGGGTCCCATCTCCGAGTTGTTGCCCTACACAGATGTACATTTTCTCTACATCTGGTCCTTTGTGTGTTCTAGAGGGTTCTGTGTTGTGTTCTTCTAGAACACACGAAGCCCTCTCTTATTTTGAAGGGCTGTTGTGGAAGTTTAAAATGTGTCTCGTGTCGTTTCCCGTTTGATGAAGAAGATGAAGTTTGCAGAGGCTCCACCCTTTCTCGTGTCCTTCATCCTCCCCCATAGAAGACAGATGATGCCTGTAGTGTATTTAATAAGACTCGGACAGTGATCACATTTCGTGACGAACTTTACTTAGCCAACAACCTGTCTGTAAGACGCGGCAAGACGAGGCGCATGCGTAACACATGGACTGTACCAAATCTCCAACAATAGGGGTGAATACACCACATCATCCCCCTTTTAAAATAGGAACAATATTTTTGTATTCAAATTAGTGCAGTAGTAAACTTGTACATATTAACAATGTAAGTTACCAAAATAATCATGCCAAAAATCAAATAATGCAAACAATCATGCTCAAGGCTGACTAATGACATTCAGTTTCACGAAATCCAATAACAATTATCTGATATACAACTAAAAACAATAATATCAGAATAAGTAGTATTCAATGCTATTTTAGCTGATTACGTGCTATTCAAGGTATCTATTTGGTTTTTTGCGATCACGCTCAGAGCGCCTCACAGTCACTGATGGTGGTTCTGGAGGAACTGATGGTTGCACCGGCGAATCCACAGTCGTCTCAACCGGTGTGTCATTTCCGGTATTCTGCATTTCTGCTTCAAAAGTCTCAGTGTCTGTATCGGTCTGTTCAGGTGATGCTCTGGCACGTAGTTGGTCCCCATGACGTCTGTGCACCGTGTCAGAGTCTCTCTCCTTGACTTGATAAGATACTGGACCAGTTTGTCTCACAACTTGTCCAGGAATCCACTTGTGAGCTCCTCCCGCTGTGTTGCGCAGATACACATACTCATCCATTTCAAAAGTGCGGTTTTCAGCTGAGTAGTCGTGTTGAGCTTTTTGTTGATATTGCTTCTTACGAACAGTCTCTTTGGTGTTAGGCTTCAAGAAATCCAGCCGGGTGCGGACGTGTCTGTGAAGAAATAGATCCGCTGGAGACTGACCTGTTGTGCAGTTGGGGGTGGTCCGGTACTGTAGCAAGAACAGCGACAGTTTGTCCTCGATGCTACAGGGCAGGCTGGCAAGTTTTTTCATTCCTGTCTTGAACGTCTGAACATATCTCTCTGCCAGACCATTTGTTGCAGGATGCCCTGGTGCACTAGTTGTGTGCAAGATGCCATTTTGTGTCACAAAGATTTGGAACTCCTCAGATGTGAAAGTAGTTGCATTATCAGTCACTAACTGTTCAGGAAGTCCATATGATGCAAACAGTCTTCTCAACCTCGTTACTGTTGCTTGAGTTGTTATTTGTGACATGCGAAAAACTTCCAACCACTTCGTATATGAATCCACGATGATCATAAACATACTGTTCAGAAAAGGTCCCGCAAAATCTATGTGCAGTCTCTTCCAGGACTCACCTGGAAACTCCCATGGGTGGAGTGGTACTTGCTGTGGCATTTTCTGCTCAAGTTGGCATATTTCACATTGTTTGCATACCTTTTCAATGTCAAAATCCAGGTTAGGCCACCAAGTATATTTGCGGGCTAGAGCCTTTGACTTCACTATCCCTTGGTGTCCTGAATGTATTTCCAGCAGCACTGCTTTTCTCATTTTTGCAGGTACGATGACTCTGGTTCCCCACAGTACACAGCCTTGCTCTGTGGAGAGTTCATTCCTTTTTGTATAGTAGACCTTTAAATTCTCATCTGTGAGAGCGGGCCAACCTTCCATCACAAACTTGTACACTTTTGACAAATCCGGGTCAGTGCGTGTTGCTCTTGCAATTTGAGTGGCATTTAGCGGCGCTTCATGTAAGTGCTCTGTAAGTAGTGAGTGTACTGTCTCTGAACTCACAGCTGTCCCAACATCACAAGTCCCTGGTAACGGACAGCGTGACAGTCCGTCTGCGTTGCTGTGCTCTGCTGATTTCTTGTAAATAATGTGGTAGTCATACGCTGAAAGTATGATCGCCCATCTTTGAATACGTGCAGCTGCCAGTGTGGGTAGACTTTTGTGCTCACCAAAAAGCGTCAGCAGGGGGCGGTGATCCGTTGCTAGAGTAAAATGTCTACCCCACAGATACTGGTGGAACTTTTTAACACCATAGATCAGTCCCAGAGCTTCTTTCTCTATTTGGGAATACTTCTTTTCAGCTGGAGACAAAGTGCGAGAAGCATAAGCTACGGGCCTCTCTTCCCCATTTGGCATTGTGTGTTGGATGACTGCCCCGATGCCATATGCAGAGGCATCACAAGCTAAAGTGAGCGGTAGATTTGGGTCATAATGTGCCAAGACCTGATCACTTGTTAACACTTCTTTGCATTTGACAAACGCTGCCTGCTCACTTACAGTCCATTTCCAAGTAACATTGTCTCTTAGCAACTTGTACAGTGGAGCAAGTACTGTGCTTTGCATTGGTACAAATCTGCCATAGTAGTTAACAAGTCCCAAAAACGCTTGTAACTCTTTCACATTTGTTGGAGCAGGAGCGTCCTGTATTGCCCTCACCTTGTCTTTTGCTGGGTGGATGCCGTGCTCGTCCAACACGTGTCCCAGGTACTCAATCTGCTCTTTGTCAAACTCACACTTGGAACGTTTCACCCGCAACCCATTTTCCTGTAGACGTTGCAGAACATTTTCCAAGTTGTCATTGTGCTCCATTTTATTGCGTCCAGTGATTAACAGGTCATCCAGGTAGACAACCACTGGCAAATCCTTCATGATGTTTTCCATAATGCGCTGGAAAATTGAAGGCGCGGAGCTAATTCCAAAAGGAAGCCTATTGTAGACAAATAGTCCCTTGTGCGTGTTGATGGTCGTGTACTTTTTAGACTTCTCATCTAACAACACTTGCTGATAAGCTGCTGCAAGATCTATTTTTGAAAAGATTTTACCTCCACTGAGGGTCGCGAGCAGCTCCTCCAGGCGTGGCAGCGGGTACGTGTCTGTCTCAATGGCCTGGTTCACTGACACTTTGTAGTCTCCACATAAGCGCAGTGATGTGTCTCTCTTCAGCACTGGCACAATAGGTGCTGCCCACTCACTGTGCTTTACAGGCGAGATTATGTTTGCTTTTTCCAACCTTTTCAGTTCATTTTCAACTTTTTCTTTCATTGCAAATGGGAGTGGCCTGTGTTTGCAAAACTTAGGGGGTACCTCTGGCTTCACGATGATGGAGGCTGTAATGTCCTTGAGAGTACCCAAGTCGTCCTTGAACACGTCACAGTATTTGTCCAGCAAGTCCTTAATGGTATGTGGCTTTGTCGCAGTCACATATTTGATCAGTTTCCAGTTGAGCTTTAGTTCTCTCAGCCAGTTCCTGCCACAAAGCGATGCTCCATGCCCTTTTACAACCAACAATGGCAGTTCAACTTTTTGCTCCTCGTACCCCACTTTTGTATAAAACTGTCCTAAAACAGGAATGCGCCCTCCATTATAAGCTTTGAGTTTAACTTGAGCTGGCTGTAACGGCACGTGTGAAAACTTCCTCCCATATGTTGCCTGTGAAATCACACTTCTTGCCGCTCCAGTGTCTATTTCCATGTCCAGATTCACCTTGTCAATAGAGAACGTGGCCCGGTACAGCTCATCATCTTCACTACTGACTGTCATTATGGCGAACTCCTCTTGCTCTACATCCTCATTTGCTGTCATGTATTTTGTGTCTTTAAATTGGAATCTTTTATTTGGTTGTGCATTTTGTGATTTTGTACGACATGCCTTTTTGAGATGTCCAATCTTTCCACAGTTGTGACATTTAGTCTCTTTGAAATGGCACTCGTTTGCATTGTGATTTTTTCCTTTGCATCTGTAGCAAGTTTTGGTTTTGTCCGGTCTCACTTTGTGAATTGCTCCAGCACCGAGAAGTTCACTGTCAGCTCCTCTTAGCTGTCGTGTGTCCCTATCTGCAGTTTCCATGTTGAGCGCGATCTCAAAAGCTTTTGCAAATGTGAGTCTATCTTCAGAGAGCAATCTTCTTTGGCACGTTTCATTTTTGATCCCACTGACGAACCTGTCCCGCAATGCAGAATCCAAATTGGCACCGAACTCACAGTTTGTGGCTTGTTGCTTTAGCTCCGCTACATACTGGGCAACAGTCTGATTTTGTTTTTGGTTGCACTTATTAAAACGGAACCTTTCAGCGACTAAAATGGGCTTCGGCTCAAAATGCTCTTTTAAAATCGTCACAATATCTGCAAATGATTTATCTTTGGGCTTGTCGGGCTGCACTAAGTTTCTCAATAGTCCATATGTTGTAGCTCCCATCACACTTAGCAAAACGGCTACGTACTTCTCTTGATCTATGTCGTTAGCATCGAAAAACTGTTCCAGCCGCTCGACGTATGCAGTCCACGGCTCATTTTCTGGCTTGAATTCGTCGACCTTGCCGATTTGGGCCATTGTACTCACTAGTACCGACACCGTGTGCCTGTGTCCCTCCGCAAATTATCCTCGTCGCCAATTGTAGTGTATTTAATAAGACTCGGACAGTGATCACATTTCGTGACGAACTTTACTTAGCCAACAACCTGTCTGTAAGACGCGGCAAGACGAGGCGCATGCGTAACACATGGACTGTACCAAATCTCCAACAATAGGGGTGAATACACCACAATGCCGTTGGTGAGGCGGGGGTTCAGAGGGGGGGGGGGGGTACAAGTGTGCGGCATCTGAGAATCCCTGATAGAAGGACAGACGGATAAACCCTGTAGATAACTTTAGTCGTTATTGAGTTTTACGGTGTTTTCGGGATTATGGTCATCCTGTGGAAAAGAACGGGTTTCCTCCGTTCATGCAGTTGTGGCGCCCCCTGGTGGCGACTGTTACCAGAGGGAATAATGTGTGCAGCGTTGACAGAAAACACACATTTAAACATTTGAAGTAAAACCATCAAAAGTGCCACAATTAAATAAATAATTAAATGTGTCATTAATTAATTAATGATTCTGTGTAAAAAATGTTTATATAATTATGTATCTATTTAATTAATTATGTCAAACTCGTCCATGAAAGTTGTGGGCGGGGCTAAAGCCTGATTAATCCATGGCTTTGGCCTGAAGTGTTTGGAAACATGGCGGATACGATGATGGAGGACCTTCATGAGTAGGGATGGGAATTGATAAGATTTTATTGATATCAATGCCATCAATAATTTGACCAATCGATTTGATTGTTTATCGATTCTCTTATCGATACCTCATGGCTAAAACATCTGTATGTACATTTCTCATGTCAGCATGTAGAAAGTCGGCCCATGCATAAATGTCTTTTTAGAAGCTAATGTAAAACGTGCCAGAGGCTGAAAGCACCATCTATGTGGTCACGTGCTAGCAGGGACTGTGAGCTGTGTGCATGGGAGAGACTACAGCACAGGTGACGAACCTTTAAAAAGTGCTCCCAGTGATCAGCACGTCTCCTTCCGTCTCCGCGCAGTACTCCAACAGACCACCAGGGTTAACGGCTGTGCCCCACGTCCATAAGATTATGTTGACCTGACCCACACCCGGTACACTGGCCTCTGATATAACGGAAACATTTGTACTTTTCAACGAGTGTCTGTAACTGATGCTGTTTAAAACCTGAACAACAGGACTAAGGGTTAGGGTCCAATCATGTGGACCTTCAGCCTGGAGACCATGATCTTCACCTGGATTTGGACCAAACACAGAACGAGGAGGCGAGACGATGATTCCACATACTTGTAGTTTGTTTAGACGCATATGAGAGACATTCAGCACAGGAACCGGCTCTGGACAATCGTAAACCACTTCCTCCTACAGGAACATGAGCCGGTCCAGACCGGTCCAGACTGGCCTGGACCAGGGAGATTGCAACAACACGGAGAATGAGTTCATAAGAAGAAACTCGTCAGGTTTTTGTCTTTGCAGATTTTAATGAGTCTTTGGCGTCGAAAACAAAAACAAAGTATTTACAGAAGAATCATAATTATTACAGTGAGCGGATTATCCGAGGCACTTCAGGTGAAACTAAAGCTACACGAGTGAACCAGGAAGAGCTCAATCTGAGAAGGTACAGGACGATCCAGGAGCTGAAGGTCAGAACAAATCCCTCCACAGGTTCTAGAACGTAGATCAGACACAGTTTATGAGCGCGGGAATCCAGATCAAATACTAATATTTATACATGAATACAGAGGCCGCTCTCAAATACTAATATTTATACATGAATAAAGAGGCCGCTCTCAAATACTAATATTTATACATGAATAAAGAGGCCGCTCTCAGATACTAATATTTATACATGAATAAAGAGGCCGCTCTCAAATATGTTTTTACAGTTTTGAGTTTCCAGGTGTTTACGCCCAGTTTAGATTTTAAGGTTTATTTCAGACCGGATTCTTCATCCAGGTCTGGAGGAACCCGTTGTACATGTTTTAACAGGTTTGAAATCCCTTTTTCTGACAGAATAACCAGGAAAAAGCGTAAAACTCACTGGTCCAGACGAGATTCTGAATCGTTTTCCTCGTGGCTTCACAAACTAAATGAATATTTACGACTCGGGGCTAAAGTTTCCGTCGAGTGAAAACAGTCGAACATAATCCATGGAAAGTTTCAATGTGCCGCTGGTTTTGGGTAAAACGAGCGAGACCAGGAGGTTGTGGGTTCGATTCCTGCAGCTGTGGTGTTGCAGCTCGTGGTCACGTGTGGTTTTACACACACACAGCAGGGGGCGCTGTGGCTCCATACTGTTCCTGAACATCGTCCAGATTCTCACGGTTTTAGGAATTTATAGGAACAAAAACCTCATTGAACATTTTCAAAACTTTTCCCAAAAAATTCAAAGTTTTTTTTTTATTATTTAAAAAATATTCAAAAAATAATTATTACTTTTAAATAAAAAATAAAAAAATCTAAACATTGTAACTTTATTTTCCAAAAAAAACATTTCAAAAGTTTCAAAATTTTTAAAAACTTTGGAAACTTTTCTGAAAATGTTGGAAAGTTTAGATTTTAATTTTTCTTTATTTTTGGAAACATTTAGAAAAATGTTGGAAAACTGTCTCCCACAAAGGAAAGGACCATATTGGATTAATGCCTTTCCTGCTACACGTGGATACCAAACCTGTGAGTATTTGTGAATGACTGAGCGTGGGAACGACCAGGGAGTCACTTCCTGGAGTTCGGGCTGATTTTACTGCCAGGTCACTTGAGCGCCCCCTTGCTGCCGTCCATGTAGTACACGTTGACCAGGTGGCGGTTGAGGTGGCGCTGGTAGTCGCTCTTAAAGGGGAAGGTGCGGTCGCAGAAGATGCAGAGGTGTGCCTTGAGCTCGGCGGGCGTGGCCTTGAGCTCGGTGGGCGTGGCCTTGAGCTCGGTGGGCGTGGTCGGAGCGTCCTCCGTGGTGGGCGTGAGCATCTTCAGGCCCGAGTCGTCGCTGCACTCGGACGCGCTGTCGCTGACGTCGCTGCCGGCCTCGTGGATGCCCTCGTCCTCCTCGCACTCCGTCGCCTTGGCGCCCGACGAGGCCTGGCGCTGGAGGAAGAGCGGGGGACGGCCCGACGGCTTCAGGAAGACCTCAGCGGCCGACGGCGAGGGCGTCTGAGGCGCGGGATCGGCCTTTTCCGGAGACGCCGTGTCCCTGTTCTCGCCTGAATCCACTGCAGCTTCATCCCTGTTGTCCACCATGTTCTCCACCATGTTCTCCACCATGTTCTCCACCAGAGTCTCAGCTCGTTCCTCAGATGTTTCCTCTCGTTTCTCAGCTCGTTTCTCGGCTCGTTTCTCAGCTCGTTCCTCAGCTCGTTTCTCAGCTCGTTCCTCAGCTCGTGTCTCAGCTCGTTTCTCAGCTCGTTTCTCAGCTCGTTTCTCGGGCGTTTCCTCCTCACATCTCTCCGCGTCCTGGTCCTCGTTTCGTCCCAGTTCAGACACGAAACCTTCCACCAAAACGCGTTTCTTTTTCCCCGTTTTACTCAACGCTTTCTGTCCTTTCTTCGCAGATTTCCGCACAACTTCAGCCACTTCCTGTGCAGTTTCTTCCTCCGTCGCGGTTTTATCTTCACGTCCGTTTTCACACAAAACTCCACCCAGGTCTTTCTCGTCTTCGTGCGATTCCTTCTGAATGATCTCCGGTTCTCTCTTCATCACGTCCACACCAACATCACGCGTCTCAACCAGATCTTTTTCCATTTCCTGATCCAGCTCTTTCCTTCGTTCCTCTGCGTTTTCTAACTCGGTGGATTCCGTCACCTCCATATTGTCACTTTCCAAAGGCTGATCTCGCTCCTCCGCTGATGGACTCTTCTCCGCCTCCTTCTTGCTGACGCTCCTCTTCTTCCTCGGTTTATTCTCCATCGTTTTCCGTTTCTTGATTTTCTCCTGCGGCTCTTCTTCCTTCTGCGACAGATCCAGGACCTCCGCCAGCTTCCTCTTGGTCTTGACTTTCTTCACGGACGCCGTTCTCTTGGTCTTCTTCTCTTTCTTGGCCTCCGTTTTAGGCGCCGCCTCCTCTTCCACTTTCTTGCTGCGTTTCTTGGGCATCACGCGCTCCACCGCCTTCACGAAGTCCTCCATCTTCTTCTGCTTGAGCTTCTTGTCCAGGTCCGTGGGTTTGGGGCTCTTGAAGGACAGGTTTATGGGGCTGGTGTCGTCGTCGTCGTCCGTGTCGTCGGCCAAGTCCAGGAAGTCGTCCTCCTCCCTCTCGTCTCGGCTCTCCAGGTCCGACTTCTTCACCCGGAGCTTCACCTTCGACACGTCCAGGTTCACCTGAGAAGAGAACGGCACTTTTAGACCGAGCCTGAAAGGTGAAGGCTTTTACGATGATGGAGACTCTTTAGACCTGGTGCTCTTTACAGAAGAACTTCCCTTATTTGCTCAGATCTAGTTTTGTTTTTGAATAAACTAATCATGAGTGAAAAAATCTGTAAAAATTAAAGTTTATCCTTATGTAAATTTAGTGTTCTCCTTAAAAGTGAGACCAAACTGTCTCTTTACGGAGTTTTTATTCTCTGAAGTTTTGTCGCTTTGAGCCGGAGATTTATCCAAGAAGTAACTCCAACATCAGCCGGTGTGCCTGCTCTTCAGGTGGTATAACAGTATTAGACACAGAGTAAGGGTTGAATACCTGGCAGCCGGCGTGCCTGCTCTTCAGGTGGTATAACAGTATTAGACACAGAGTAAGGGTTGAATACCTGGCAGCCGGCGTGCCTGCTCTTCAGGTGGTATAACAGTATTAGACACAGAGTAAGGGCTGAATACCTGGCAGCCGGCGTGCCTGCTCTTCAGGTGGTATAACAGTATTAGACACAGAGTAAGGGTTGAATACCTGGCAGCCGGCGTGCCTGCTCTTCAGGTGGTATAATAACAGTATTGGACACAGAGTAAGGGCTGAATACCTGGCAGCCGGCGTGCCTGCTCTTCAGGTGGTATAACAGTATTAGACACAGAGTAAGGGCTGAATACCTGGCAGCCGGCGTGCCTGCTCTTCAGGTGGTATAACAGTATTGGACACAGAGTAAGGGCTGAATACCTGGCAGCCGGCGTGCCTGCTCTTCAGGTGGTATAATAACAGTATTGGACACAGAGTAAGGGCTGAATACCTGGCAGCCGGCGTGCCTGCTCTTCAGGTGGTATAACAGTATTGGACACAGAGTAAGGGCTGAATACCTGGCAGCCGGCGTGCCTGCTCTTCAGGTGGTATAATAACAGTATTAGACACAGAGTAAGGGCTGAATACCTGGCAGCCGGCGTGCCTGCTCTTCAGGTGGTATAATAACAGTATTAGACACAGAGTAAGGGCTGAATACCTGGCAGCCGGCGTGCCTGCTCTTCAGGTGGTATAACAGTATTAGACACAGAGTAAGGGTTGAATACCTGGCAGCCGGCGTGCCTGCTCTTCAGGTGGTATAACAGTATTAGACACAGAGTAAGGGCTGAATACCTGGCAGCCGGCGTGCCTGCTCTTCAGGTGGTATAACAGTATTAGACACAGAGTAAGGGTTGAATACCTGGCAGCCGGCGTGCCTGCTCTTCAGGTGGTATAACAGTATTAGACACAGAGTAAGGGCTGAATACCTGGCAGCCGGCGTGCCTGCTCTTCAGGTGGTATAACAGTATTAGACACAGAGTAAGGGTTGAATACCTGGCAGCCGGCGTGCCTGCTCTTCAGGTGGTATAACAGTATTAGACACAGAGTAAGGGCTGAATACCTGGCAGCCGGCGTGCCTGCTCTTCAGGTGGTATAACAGTATTAGACACAGAGTAAGGGCTGAATACCTGGCAGCCGGCGTGCCTGCTCTTCAGGTGGTATAATAACAGTATTAGACACAGAGTAAGGGCTGAATACCTGGCAGCCGGCGTGCCTGCTCTTCAGGTGGTATAACAGTATTAGACACAGAGTAAGGGCTGAATACCTGGCAGCCGGCGTGCCTGCTCTTCAGGTGGTATGACAGTATTGGACACAGAGTAAGGGCTGAATACCTGGCAGCCGGCGTGCCTGCTCTTCAGGTGGTATAACAGTATTAGACACAGAGTAAGGGTTGAATACCTGGCAGCCGGCGTGCCTGCTCTTCAGGTGGTATAACAGTATTAGACACAGAGTAAGGGTTGAATACCTGGCAGCCGGCGTGCCTGCTCTTCAGGTGGTATAACAGTATTAGACACAGAGTAAGGGCTGAATACCTGGCAGCCGGCGTGCCTGCTCTTCAGGTGGTATAACAGTATTAGACACAGAGTAAGGGTTGAATACCTGGCAGCCGGCGTGCCTGCTCTTCAGGTGGTATAACAGTATTAGACACAGAGTAAGGGTTGAATACCTGGCAGCCGGCGTGCCTGCTCTTCAGGTGGTATAATAACAGTATTAGACACAGAGTAAGGGCTGAATACCTGGCAGCCGGCGTGCCTGCTCTTCAGGTGGTATAACAGTATTAGACACAGAGTAAGGGTTGAATACCTGGCAGCCGGCGTGCCTGCCCTTCAGGTGGTATGACAGTATTAGACACAGAGTAAGGGCTGAATACCTGGCAGCCGGCGTGCCTGCTCTTCAGGTGGTATAACAGTATTAGACACAGAGTAAGGGTTGAATACCTGGCAGCCGGCGTGCCTGCTCTTCAGGTGGTATGACAGTATTAGACACAGAGTAAGGGCTGAATACCTGGCAGCCGGCGTGCCTGCTCTTCAGGTGGTATAACAGTATTAGACACAGAGTAAGGGCTGAATACCTGGCAGCCGGCGTGCCTGCTCTTCAGGTATAATAACAGTATTAGACACAGAGTAAGGGCTGAATACCTGGCAGCCGGCGTGCCTGCTCTTCAGGTGGTATAATGACAGTATTGGACACAGAGTAAGGGTTGAATACCTGGCAGCCGGCGTGCCTGCTCTTCAGGTGGGATAACAGTATTGGACACAGAGTAAGGGTTGAATACCTGGCAGCCGGCGTGCCTGCTCTTCAGGTGGTATAACAGTATTAGACACAGAGTAAGGGCTGAATACCTGGCAGCCGGCGTGCCTGCTCTTCAGGTGGTATAACAGTATTAGACACAGAGTAAGGGTTGAATACCTGGCAGCCGGCGTGCCTGCTCTTCAGGTGGTATAACAGTATTAGACACAGAGTAAGGGCTGAATACCTGGCAGCCGGCGTGCCTGCTCTTCAGGTGGTATAACAGTATTAGACACAGAGTAAGGGTTGAATACCTGGCAGCCGGCGTGCCTGCTCTTCAGGTGGTATAATAACAGTATTAGACACAGAGTAAGGGCTGAATACCTGGCAGCCGGCGTGCCTGCTCTTCAGGTGGTATAATGACAGTATTAGACACAGAGTAAGGGCTGAATACCTGGCAGCCGGCGTGCCTGCTCTTCAGGTGGTATAACAGTATTAGACACAGAGTAAGGGCTGAATACCTGGCAGCCGGCGTGCCTGCTCTTCAGGTGGTATAACAGTATTAGACACAGAGTAAGGGCTGAATACCTGGCAGCCGGCGTGCCTGCTCTTCAGGTGGTATGACAGTATTGGACACAGAGTAAGGGCTGAATACCTGGCAGCCGGCGTGCCTGCTCTTCAGGTGGTATGACAGTATTGGACACAGAGTAAGGGCTGAATACCTGGCAGCCGGCGTGCCTGCTCTTCAGGTGGTATAACAGTATTAGACACAGAGTAAGGGTTGAATACCTGGCAGCCGGCGTGCCTGCTCTTCAGGTGGTATAACAGTATTAGACACAGAGTAAGGGTTGAATACCTGGCAGCCGGCGTGCCTGCTCTTCAGGTGGTATAATGACAGTATTGGACACAGAGTAAGGGCTGAATACCTGGCAGCCGGCGTGCCTGCTCTTCAGGTGGTATAACAGTATTAGACACAGAGTAAGGGTTGAATACCTGGCAGCCGGCGTGCCTGCTCTTCAGGTGGTATAACAGTATTAGACACAGAGTAAGGGTTGAATACCTGGCAGCCGGCGTGCCTGCTCTTCAGGTGGTATAACAGTATTAGACACAGAGTAAGGGCTGAATACCTGGCAGCCGGCGTGCCTGCTCTTCAGGTGGTATAACAGTATTAGACACAGAGTAAGGGTTGAATACCTGGCAGCCGGCGTGCCTGCTCTTCAGGTGGTATAATAACAGTATTAGACACAGAGTAAGGGCTGAATACCTGGCAGCCGGCGTGCCTGCCCTTCAGGTGGTATGACAGTATTAGACACAGAGTAAGGGCTGAATACCTGGCAGCCGGCGTGCCTGCTCTTCAGGTGGTATAACAGTATTAGACACAGAGTAAGGGTTGAATACCTGGCAGCCGGCGTGCCTGCCCTTCAGGTGGTATGACAGTATTAGACACAGAGTAAGGGCTGAATACCTGGCAGCCGGCGTGCCTGCTCTTCAGGTGGTATAATGACAGTATTGGACACAGAGTAAGGGTTGAATACCTGGCAGCCGGCGTGCCTGCTCTTCAGGTGGTATAACAGTATTAGACACAGAGTAAGGGCTGAATACCTGGCAGCCGGCGTGCCTGCTCTTCAGGTATAATAACAGTATTAGACACAGAGTAAGGGCTGAATACCTGGCAGCCGGCGTGCCTGCTCTTCAGGTGGTATAATGACAGTATTGGACACAGAGTAAGGGTTGAATACCTGGCAGCCGGCGTGCCTGCTCTTCAGGTGGGATAACAGTATTGGACACAGAGTAAGGGCTGAATACCTGGCAGCCGGCGTGCCTGCTCTTCAGGTGGTATAACAGTATTAGACACAGAGTAAGGGCTGAATACCTGGCAGCCGGCGTGCCTGCTCTTCAGGTGGTATAACAGTATTAGACACAGAGTAAGGGCTGAATACCTGGCAGCCGGCGTGCCTGCTCTTCAGGTGGTATAATAACAGTATTAGACACAGAGTAAGGGCTGAATACCTGGCAGCCGGCGTGCCTGCTCTTCAGGTGGTATAATAACAGTATTAGACACAGAGTAAGGGCTGAATACCTGGCAGCCGGCGTGCCTGCTCTTCAGGTGGTATAATAACAGTATTAGACACAGAGTAAGGGCTGAATACCTGGCAGCCGGCGTGCCTGCTCTTCAGGTGGTATAATAACAGTATTAGACACAGAGTAAGGGCTGAATACCTGGCAGCCGGCGTGCCTGCTCTTCAGGTGGTACTGTAAGTTGCACTTCTTGGACGCCGCGTACTTGCAGAGCGGGCAGTTGAATTGGCGAGGGTTGAGGTGCAGCTCCACGTGCTTCTTGAAGTTGCTCCGGTCGGCCGTCTTGTACTCACAGTAAGGACACACCAGAGGTTTGGGGCCGTTGTGCACCTGGCGGGCGTGGCGCGTCACCTCGTGCTGATTGGCCGCCAGGTAATCGCAGCTCTCGCACTTGAACGGACGCTCGCCTGTGACAGAGGGCGAGGAGGGCGGGGCATTACAGGCGGATCAAACACATGCTTTACAGTCACTGGATTTACAACGTCACAAACACAAATGTGGTTTAGGTTCTGAAGGTTCAGTCACACAGAAGAAAGAGCTGGGTCAGAAATATATCAAGACATGGGAAAATGGGGAAACAGGAAATCGTAGCTATGGACAATGTTTTTCACCACAGTTTCTCGAGCAGACGTGTGTTTAGCTGAGGCCAGTGCCTCTAACGGGGTTATTTCTTCATCCCGTGTCTGACCTGTTGCTCATGACTCTGGCAGCCTCACGGTGAGAAGGTCCCCAGTTCGATCTCCACCCGAATGGGCCAGTCGTTTGTCAAATTACAATAACCTGCACTGGTGTATTTTGTTTGCCTGTCCAGCCAGATGCTCCTCTCAGATGGTCCTCTCTGATGGTCCTCTCTGATGCCCCTCTCAGATGGTCCTCTCTGATGGTCCTCTCTGATGCCCCTCTCAGATGCTCCTCTCAGATGGTCCTCTCTGATGGTCCTCTCTGATGCCCCTCTCAGATGGTCCTCTCTGATGGTCCTCTCAGATGCTACACGTCTTTGAAAAACTATGTCGTCTTGGAGGTCAGGCAAATATTCTGTGATGAGAGGAGCTCCCTCTGTGACTATTGTTCCAAAATGTCTTTGTCCCGTTTCTCACGACCAAAGACTTTCCTTATGGCGAGAGATGGTTCGACAGGCGTTCATATCGTGCAGTGTTCACCGGTTTTAGGTTTGTTGTTTTTGTTAAACAGATGCAAACGCTTAAAGCGTTTCAGGCGTTTCATCCTTCAGGCTCCTCTCTGTTGATCTGCTCACGCTGCTCAGGTCTTCAGCCGCCCTGACGACTAATAATCAGCTCTGATACAACATGGACACAGGGGTTAGAGGAGAAACACGTGGCTACGGCACCAGGACCTTCACCGTTAACTGCATTAAACATCATCTACTACCAAAGAACTGATGTTCAAACATTTACAAAGGCCTAGTTGTGTCATTTGAGTTTCTGTCTTTACTTTTCTCTGATCTAAAACGTCCCGGTGCCGAGCCAGAGACGGTGAGTTTTTACCGGGTTAGTGTCCGACGGCAGCTTCAGAGAAACAAGAGACACTCTGTTAAAGATTTCAGACTTCAGTGGAGTTCAGGTCATGTGATGGTCATGTGACTCACCTGAGTGCGTCCTCATGTGGCGGGTCAGGTGGGTTTTCTGCGAGCTGGAGTAGTCACAGAACGGGCACTGGAACGGCCGCACGCCTGAGGGAACAGCCACGAGTTACTCAAGTAAAGGATCCCTGAACGATTTCCCATATCATGTGCTGGACGTAGTTGCTCTTCGTGCTCTTACCTGTATGTGCTGGATGTAACTGCTCTTCGTGCTCTTACCTGTATGTGCTGGATGTAACTGCTCTTCGTGCTCTTACCTGTATGTGCTGGATGTAACTGCTCTTCGTGCTCTTACCTGTATGTGCTGGATGTAACTGCTCTTCGTGCTCTTACCTGTATGTGCTGGATGTAACTGCTCTTCGTGCTCTTACCTGTATGTGCTGGATGTAACTGCTCTTCGTGCTCTTACCTGTATGTGCTGGATGTAACTGCTCTTCGTGCTCTTACCTGTATGTGCTGGATGTAGTTGCTCTTCGTGCTCTTACCTGTGTGTGTGCGGATGTGCTGGATGTAGTTGCTCTTCGTGCTCGTTACCCGTATGTGCTGGATGTAGTTGCTCTTCGTGCTCGTTACCTGTATGTGCGGATGTAGTTGCTCTTCGTGCTCGTTACCTGTATGTGCGGATGTAGTTGCTCTTCGTGCTCGTTACCTGTATGTGCGGATGTAGTTGCTCTTCGTGCTCTTACCTGTGTGTGTGCGGATGTGCTGGATGTAGTTGCTCTTCGTGCTCTTACCTGTATGTGCGGATGTAGTTGCTCTTCGTGCTCGTTACCTGTATGTGCGGATGTAGTTGCTCTTCGTGCTCTTACCTGTGTGTGTGCGGATGTGCTGGATGTAGTTGCTCTTCGTGCTCGTTACCCGTATGTGCTGGATGTAGTTGCTCTTCGTGCTCGTTACCTGTATGTGCGGATGTAGTTGCTCTTCGTGCTCGTTACCTGTATGTGCGGATGTAGTTGCTCTTCGTGCTCGTTACCTGTATGTGCGGATGTAGTTGCTCTTCGTGCTCGTTACCTGTATGTGCGGATGTAGTTGCTCTTCGTGCTCGTTACCTGTATGTGCGGATGTAGTTGCTCTTCGTGCTCTTACCTGTGTGTGTGCGGATGTGCTGGATGTAGTTGCTCTTCGTGCTCGTTACCTGTATGTGCGGATGTAGTTGCTCTTCGTGCTCTTACCTGTGTGTGTGCGGATGTGCTGGATGTAGTTGCTCTTCGTGCTCTTACCTGTGTGTGTGCGGATGTGCTGGATGTAGTTGCTCTTCGTGCTCTTACCTGTGTGTGTGCGGATGTGCTGGATGTAGTTGCTCTTGCGGTCGCTGAAGTACGAGCACTGGCTGCAGGTGTGTAGTTGCTCTTCGTGCTCGTTACCTGTGTGTGTGCGGATGTGCTGGATGTAGTTGCTCTTCGTGCTCTTACCTGTGTGTGTGCGGATGTGCTGGATGTAGTTGCTCTTCGTGCTCTTACCTGTATGTGCTGGATGTAGTTGCTCTTCGTGCTCTTACCTGTGTGTGTGCGGATGTGCTGGATGTAGTTGCTCTTCGTGCTCTTACCTGTATGCGTGCGAATGTGCTGGATGTAGTTGCTCTTCGTGCTCTTACCTGTATGTGCTGGATGTAGTTGCTCTTCGTGCTCTTACCTGTATGTGCTGGATGTAGTTGCTCTTCGTGCTCTTACCTGTGTGTGCTGGATGTAGTTGCTCTTCGTGCTCGTTACCTGTATGTGCGGATGTAACTGCTCTTCGTGCTCTTACCTGTGTGTGTGCGGATGTGCTGGATGTAACTGCTCTTCGTGCTCTTACCTGTGTGTGCGCGGATGTGCTGGATGTAGTTGCTCTTCGTGCTCTTACCTGTGTGTGTGCGGATGTAGTTGCTCTTCGTGCTCTTACCTGTATGTGCGGATGTAGTTGCTCTTCGTGCTCGTTACCTGTATGTGCGGATGTAGTTGCTCTTCGTGCTCTTACCTGTGTGTGTGCGGATGTGCTGGATGTAGTTGCTCTTCGTGCTCGTTACCCGTATGTGCTGGATGTAGTTGCTCTTCGTGCTCGTTACCTGTATGTGCGGATGTAGTTGCTCTTCGTGCTCGTTACCTGTATGTGCGGATGTAGTTGCTCTTCGTGCTCGTTACCTGTATGTGCGGATGTAGTTGCTCTTCGTGCTCGTTACCTGTATGTGCGGATGTAGTTGCTCTTCGTGCTCGTTACCTGTATGTGCGGATGTAGTTGCTCTTCGTGCTCTTACCTGTGTGTGTGCGGATGTGCTGGATGTAGTTGCTCTTCGTGCTCGTTACCTGTATGTGCGGATGTAGTTGCTCTTCGTGCTCTTACCTGTGTGTGTGCGGATGTGCTGGATGTAGTTGCTCTTCGTGCTCTTACCTGTGTGTGTGCGGATGTGCTGGATGTAGTTGCTCTTCGTGCTCTTACCTGTGTGTGTGCGGATGTGCTGGATGTAGTTGCTCTTGCGGTCGCTGAAGTACGAGCACTGGCTGCAGGTGTGTAGTTGCTCTTCGTGCTCTTACCCGTATGTGCTGGACGTAGTTGCTCTTCGTGCTCGTTACCCGTATGTGCTGGATGTAGTTGCTCTTCGTGCTCGTTACCTGTATGTGCGGATGTGCTGGATGTAGTTGCTCTTGCGGTCGCTGAAGTACGAGCACTGGCTGCAGGTGTGTAGTTGCTCTTCGTGCTCGTTACCTGTGTGTGTGCGGATGTGCTGGATGTAGTTGCTCTTCGTGCTCTTACCTGTGTGTGTGCGGATGTGCTGGATGTAGTTGCTCTTCGTGCTCTTACCTGTATGTGCTGGATGTAGTTGCTCTTCGTGCTCTTACCTGTGTGTGTGCGGATGTGCTGGATGTAGTTGCTCTTCGTGCTCTTACCTGTATGCGTGCGAATGTGCTGGATGTAGTTGCTCTTCGTGCTCTTACCTGTATGTGCTGGATGTAGTTGCTCTTCGTGCTCTTACCTGTATGTGCTGGATGTAGTTGCTCTTCGTGCTCTTACCTGTGTGTGCTGGATGTAGTTGCTCTTCGTGCTCGTTACCTGTATGTGCGGATGTAACTGCTCTTCGTGCTCTTACCTGTGTGTGTGCGGATGTGCTGGATGTAACTGCTCTTCGTGCTCTTACCTGTGTGTGCGCGGATGTGCTGGATGTAGTTGCTCTTCGTGCTCTTACCTGTGTGTGTGCGGATGTGCTGGATGTAGTTGCTCTTGCGGTCGCTGAAGTACGAGCACTGGCTGCAGGTGTGTAGTTTGCTCGGGAAGTGGTTCCTCAGGTGTTTCCTCCAGTGATACTGACTCACTGTGGTGTAGGGGCACAGCGTGCACTTGAACACTCTGCAACACAACAGTCACACGTTCAGGAGCCCGACCACTGACCACCGAGGAGTCAGACCGACCACCGAGGAGTCAGAACGACCACCGAGGAGTCAGACCGACCACCGAGGAATCAGACTGACCACCGAGGAGTCAGACCGACCACAGAGCCACCGAGGAGTCAGACCGACCACCGAGGAGTCAGACCGACCACCGAGGAGTCAGACCGACCACCGAGGAGTCAGACCGACCACCGAGGAGTCAGACCGACCACCGAGGAGTCAGAACGACCACCGAGGAGTCAGACCGACCACCGAGGAATCAGACTGACCACCGAGGAGTCAGACCGACCACAGAGCCACCGAGGAGTCAGACCGACCACCGAGGAGTCAGACCGACCACCGAGGAGTCAGACTGACCACCGAGCCACCGAGGAGTCAGACCGACCACCGAGGAATCAGACTGACCACCGAGGAGTCAGACTGACCACTGACCACCGAGGAGTCAGACCGACCACCGAGGAATCAGACTGACCACCGAGGAGTCAGACTGACATCTGACCACCGAGGAGTCAGACCGACCACCGAGGAATCAGACTGACCACCGAGGAGTCAGACCGACCACCGAGGAGTCAGACCGACCACAGAGCCACCGAGGAGTCAGACCGACCACAGAGCCACCGAGGAGTCAGACCGACCACCGAGGAGTCAGACCGACCACCGAGGAGTCAGACTGACCACCGAGCCACCGAGGAGTCAGACCGACCACCGAGGAGTCAGACCGACCACCGAGGAGTCAGACCGACCACCGAGGAGTCAGACCGACCACCGAGGAGTCAGACCGACCACCGAGGAGTCAGACCGACCACCGAGGAGTCAGACTGACCACCGAGGAGTCAGACTGACCACCGAGCCACCGAGGAGTCAGACCGACCACCGAGGAGTCAGACTGACCACCGAGCCACCGAGGAGTCAGACTGACCACCGAGCCACCGAGGAGTCAGACTGACCACCGAGCCACCGAGGAGTCAAACCGACCACCGAGGAGTCAGACCGACCACCGAGGAGTCAGACTGACCACCGAGGAGTCAGACTGACCACCGAGCCACCGAGGAGTCAGACTGACCACCGAGCCACCGAGGAGTCAGACTGACCACCGAGCCACCAAGGAGTCAGACTGACCACCGAGCCACCGAGGAGTCAGACCGACCACCGAGGAGTCTAACCGACCACCGAGGAGTCAGACCGACCACCGAGGAGTCAGACCGACCACCGAGGAATCAGACCGACCACTGAGCCAACGCTAACGTCGATCATGTTAACATCGCCAATGCTAATGATGCTACCGTTAGTGTTGCTAACGCTAACGATGCTAACGCTAGTGTCGCTAAAGCTAGTGATACTAACACTAATGATGCTAACAGTAATTTGAGACTCACGGAATTTTAAAGTAAGTCCGAAAGCTGACCTTTGACCCTGCAAACAAAAAAGGGGGGGCTGTTCCCCAATAATGTCCAATGTACCTGTGCTCCTGGTCTTTAAATGGCTGATGTAATGGTTGTAGTGGTTGATGTAATGGTTGTAGTGGTTGGTGTTGTACCTGTGCTCCTGGTCTTTAAGTGGTTGATGTAATGGTTGTAGTGGTTGATGTAATGGTTGTAGTGGTTGGTGTTGTACCTGTGCTCCTGGTCTTTATGTGGCTGATGTAATGGTTGTAGTGGTTGGTGTTGTACCTGTGCTCCTGGTCTTTGCTGTGGTTGATGTAATGGTTGTAGTGGTTGGTGTTGTACCTGTGCTCCTGGTCTTTATGTGGCTGATGTAATGGTTGTAGTGGTTGGTGTTGTACCTGTGCTCCTGGTCTTTGCTGTGGTTGATGTAATGGTTGTAGTGGTTGGTGTTGTACCTGTGCTCCTGGTCTTTAAGTGGTTGATGTAATGGTTGTAGTGGTTGATGTAATGGTTGTAGTGGTTGGTGTTGTACCTGTGCTCCTGGTCTTTATGTGGCTGATGTAATGGTTGTAGTGGTTGGTGTTGTACCTGTGCTCCTGGTCTTTGCTGTGGTTGATGTAATGGTTGTAGTGGTTGGTGTTGTACCTGTGCTCCTGGTCTTTATGTGGCTGATGTAATGGTTGTAGTGGTTGGTGTTGTACCTGTGCTCCTGGTCTTTAAGTGGCTGATGTAATGGTTGTAGTGGTTGGTGTTGTACCTGTGCTCCTGGTCTTTAAATGGCTGATGTAATGGTTGTAGTGGTTGGTGTTGTACCTGTGCTCCTGGTCTTTAAGTGGCTGATGTAGCGGTTGTAGTGGTTGGTGTTGTACCTGTGCTCCTGGTCTTTAAATGGCTGATGTAATGGTTGTAGTGGTTGGTGTTGTACCTGTGCTCCTGGTCTTTAAATGGCTGATGTAATGGTTGTAGTGGTTGGGGTTGTACCTGTGCTCCTGGTCTTTAAATGGCTGATGTAATGGTTGTAGTGGTTGGTGTTGTACCTGTGCTCCTGGTCTTTAAGTGGCTGATGTAATGGTTGTAGTGGTTGGTGTTGTACCTGTGCTCCTGGTCTTTATGTGGCTGATGTAATGGTTGTAGTGGTTGGTGTTGTACCTGTGCTCCTGGTCTTTAAGTGGCTGATGTAATGGTTGTAGCGGTTGGTGTTGTACCTGTGCTCCTGGTCTTTATGTGGTTGATGTAATGGTTGTAGTGGTTGGTGTTGTACCTGTGCTCCTGGTCTTTAAGTGGCTGATTTAATGGTCGTAGTGGTTGGTGTTGTACCTGTGCTCCTGGTCTTTAAGTGGCTGATGTAATGGTTGTAGTGGTTGGTGTTGTACCTGTGCTCCTGGTCTTTATGTGGCTGATGTAATGGTTGTAGTGGTTGGTGTTGTACCTGTGCTCCTGGTCTTTAAGTGGCTGATTTAATGGTCGTAGTGGTTGGTGTTGTACCTGTGCTCCTGGTCTTTAAGTGGCTGATGTAATGGTTGTAGTGGTTGGTGTTGTACCTGTGCTCCTGGTCTTTAAGTGGCTGATTTAATGGTCGTAGTGGTTGGTGTTGTACCTGTGCTCCTGGTCTTTAAGTGGCTGATTTAATGGTCGTAGTGGTTGGTGTTGTACCTGTGCTCCTGGTCTTTAAGTGGCTGATGTAATGGTCGTAGTAGTTGGTGTTGTACCTGTGCTCTTGGTCTTTATGTGGTTGATGTAATGGTCGTAGTAGTTGGTGTTGTACCTGTGCTCTTGGTCTTTAAGTGGCTGATGTAATGGTCGTAGTAGTTGGTGTTGTACCTGTGCTCTTGGTCTTTATGTGGTTGATGTAATGGTCGTAGTAGTTGGTGTTGTACCTGTGCTCTTGGTCTTTAAGTGGCTGATGTAATGGTCGTAGCGGTTGGTGTTGTACCTGTGCTCCTGGTCTTTAAGTGGCTGATGTAATGGTTGTAGCGGTTGGTGTTGTACCTGTGCTCCTGGTCTTTGCTGTGGTTGATGTAATGGTTGTAGCGGTTGGTGTTGTACCTGTGCTCCTGGTCTTTATGTGGCTGATGTAATGGTTGTAGTGGTTGGTGTTGTACCTGTGCTCCTGGTCTTTAAGTGGTTGATGTAATGGTCGTAGCGGTTGGTGTTGTACCTGTGCTCCTGGTCTTTATGTGGCTGATGTAATGGTTGTAGTGGTTGGTGTTGTACCTGTGCTCCTGGTCTTTAAGTGGCTGATGTAATGGTTGTAGCGGTTGGTGTTGTACCTGTGCTCCTGGTCTTTATGTGGTTGATGTAATGGTTGTAGTGGTTGGTGTTGTACCTGTGCTCCTGGTCTTTAAGTGGCTGATTTAATGGTCGTAGTGGTTGGTGTTGTACCTGTGCTCCTGGTCTTTAAGTGGCTGATGTAATGGTCGTAGCGGTTGGGGTTGTACCTGTGCTCCTGGTCTTTATGTGGCTGATGTAATGGTTGTAGTGGTTGGTGTTGTACCTGTGCTCCTGGTCTTTAAGTGGCTGATTTAATGGTCGTAGTGGTTGGTGTTGTACCTGTGCTCCTGGTCTTTAAGTGGCTGATGTAATGGTTGTAGTGGTTGGTGTTGTACCTGTGCTCCTGGTCTTTAAGTGGCTGATTTAATGGTCGTAGTGGTTGGTGTTGTACCTGTGCTCCTGGTCTTTAAGTGGCTGATGTAATGGTCGTAGTAGTTGGTGTTGTACCTGTGCTCTTGGTCTTTATGTGGTTGATGTAATGGTCGTAGTAGTTGGTGTTGTACCTGTGCTCTTGGTCTTTAAGTGGCTGATGTAATGGTCGTAGTAGTTGGTGTTGTACCTGTGCTCTTGGTCTTTATGTGGTTGATGTAATGGTCGTAGTAGTTGGTGTTGTACCTGTGCTCTTGGTCTTTAAGTGGCTGATGTAATGGTCGTAGCGGTTGGTGTTGTACCTGTGCTCCTGGTCTTTAAGTGGCTGATGTAATGGTTGTAGCAGTTGGTGTTGTACCTGTGCTCCTGGTCTTTATGTGGTTGATGTAATGGTTGTAGCGGTTGGTGTTGTACCTGTGCTCCTGGTCTTTATGTGGTTGATGTAATGGTTGTAGTGGTTGGTGTTGTACCTGTGCTCCTGGTCTTTAAGTGGCTGATGTAATGGTTGTAGCGGTTGGTGTTGTACCTGTGCTCCTGGTCTTTATGTGGTTGATGTAATGGTTGTAGTGGTTGGTGTTGTACCTGTGCTCCTGGTCTTTAAGTGGTTGATGTAATGGTTGTAGCGGTTGGTGTTGTACCTGTGCTCCTGGTCTTTATGTGGTTGATGTAATGGTTGTAGTGGTTGGTGTTGTACCTGTGCTCCTGGTCTTTAAGTGGCTGATGTAATGGTTGTAGTGGTTGGTGTTGTACCTGTGCTCCTGGTCTTTAAGTGGCTGATGTAATGGTTGTAGTGGTTGGGGTTGTACCTGTGCTCCTGGTCTTTATGTGGCTGATGTAATGGTTGTAGTGGTTGGTGTTGTACCTGTGCTCCTGGTCTTTAAGTGGCTGATGTAATGGTTGTAGTGGTTGGTGTTGTACCTGTGCTCCTGGTCTTTAAGTGGCTGATGTAATGGTTGTAGTGGTTGGTGTTGTACCTGTGCTCCTGGTCTTTGCTGTGGTTGATGTAATGGTTGTAGTGGTTGGTGTTGTACCTGTGCTCCTGGTCTTTAAGTGGCTGATGTAATGGTTGTAGTGGTTGGTGTTGTACCTGTGCTCCTGGTCTTTATGTGGCTGATGTAATGGTTGTAGTGGTTGGTGTTGTACCTGTGCTCCTGGTCTTTAAGTGGCTGATGTAATGGTTGTAGTGGTTGGTGTTGTACCTGTGCTCCTGGTCTTTAAATGGCTGATGTAATGGTCGTAGCGGTTGGTGTTGTACCTGTGCTCCTGGTCTTTAAATGGCTGATGTAATGGTCGTAGCGGTTGGTGTTGTACCTGTGCTCCTGGTCTTTATGTGGCTGATGTAATGGTTGTAGTGGTTGGTGTTGTACCTGTGCTCCTGGTCTTTAAGTGGCTGATGTAATGGTTGTAGTGGTTGGTGTTGTACCTGTGCTCCTGGTCTTTGCTGTGGTTGATGTAATGGTTGTAGCGGTTGGTGTTGTACCTGTGCTCCTGGTCTTTATGTGGTGCTTTAAATGGCTGATGTAATGGTTGTAGTGGTTGGTGTTGTACCTGTGCTCCTGGTCTTTAAGTGGCTGATGTAATGGTTGTAGTGGTTGGTGTTGTACCTGTGCTCCTGGTCTTTGCTGTGGTGCTTTAAATGGCTGATGTAATGGTTGTAGTGGTTGGTGTTGTACCTGTGCTCCTGGTCTTTAAGTGGCTGATGTAATGGTTGTAGTGGTTGGTGTTGTACCTGTGCTCCTGGTCTTTGCTGTGGCTGATGTAATGGTTGTAGCGGTTGGTGTTGTACCTGTGCTCCTGGTCTTTATGTGGCTGATGTAATGGTTGTAGTGGTTGGTGTTGTACCTGTGCTCCTGGTCTTTAAATGGCTGATGTAATGGTTGTAGCGGTTGGTGTTGTACCTGTGCTCCTGGTCTTTATGTGGCTGATGTAATGGTTGTAGTGGTTGGTGTTGTACCTGTGCTCCTGGTCTTTAAGTGGCTGATGTAATGGTTGTAGTGGTTGGTGTTGTACCTGTGCTCCTGGTCTTTATGTGGCTGATGTAATGGTTGTAGCGGTTGGTGTTGTACCTGTGCTCCTGGTCTTTATGTGGCTGATGTAATGGTTGTAGTGGTTGGTGTTGTACCTGTGCTCCTGGTCTTTAAATGGCTGATGTAATGGTTGTAGCGGTTGGTGTTGTACTTGTGCTCCTGGTCTTTATGTGGCTGATGTAATGGTTGTAGTGGTTGGTGTTGTACCTGTGCTCCTGGTCTTTAAGTGGCTGATGTAATGGTTGTAGTGGTTGGTGTTGTACCTGTGCTCCTGGTCTTTATGTGGCTGATGTAATGGTTGTAGCGGTTGGTGTTGTACCTGTGCTCCTGGTCTTTAAGTGGCTGATGTAATGGTTGTAGCGGTTGGGGTTGTACCTGTGCTCCTGGTCTTTAAGTGGCTGATGTAATGGTTGTAGCGGTTGGTGTTGTACCTGTGCTCCTGGTCTTTAAGTGGTTGATGTAATGGTTGTAGTGGTTGGTGTTGTACCTGTGCTCCTGGTCTTTAAGTGGCTGATGTAATGGTCGTAGCGGTTGGTGTTGTACCTGTGCTCCTGGTCTTTAAGTGGCTGATGTAATGGTCGTAGTGGTTGGTGTTGTACCTGTGCTCCTGGTCTTTAAGTGGTTGATGTAATGGTCGTAGTGGTTGGTGTTGTACCTGTGCTCCTGGTCTTTGCTGTGGTTGATGTAATGGTCGTAGTGGTTGGTGTTGTACCTGTGCTCCTGGTCTTTGCTGTGGTGCTTTAAATGGCTGATGTAATGGTCGTAGCGGTTGGTGTTGTAGCCGCAGCGTTCGCAGCGGATCAGGCCTTTGATCTCGCCGCCCGCGCTCTGATTGGCCGCCTCTGGGTCGTCGTGCGCCGGCTCCGCCTCCTTGCCCTTGTGGCTCCGCGCCTCCACTTTAGTGACTACCAGCAGCTTACTGGCGGCGTGCGTCTCCAGGTGCTCCACGAACTCCGCCTCGTTCTTCGCCTGCAGAAACAGTGGATGAGTTCAGGCTTTTAACATTTGATTCCACAAAAAGAAAAAGGATCTGCTGATGAGAAGAGTGAGATGGTTGAAGGTCTTGGTCTAGGTTTGAAAACCTTCGATATTTCATGAAAGATGAAGCGTGATCATCGCACTGTGAAGAGATCTGTGTCTGATTCAGGGACTCGGGTTTGTGCAGATAAAAACACAATGAGGACAAACACCTCAGATTAAGAGAACAGCTGCTACAAAACAGCAAACAGGTATTTGAAGCTGCTGGAGCCTCTGGATTCTCCTGAACATCACGCTGTAGGACCTCCAGAGGCTGCAGTTGTGTATAAACCGTCTATCCGGCCTCCCCAACAAGGCTGTGACGTCAGTAAGGAGGAGGCGGAGTCATGGAATCATAGGGAGAGCTGCTCCGCCCCTTTAGGCTGTGCATCTTCATGACAATCAGGAAAGTGGTCTCGTATGGAAGGACTTGGCGTTACCTGGAAGTTGCAGGGTTTGCAGTGGAACGGCTTCTTCTTGCTCTTCTTCTCTGGGCTGTGGGCGGAGTCTGTGTTTGGGGGCGGGGCTTTGCTCTCGGCAGGCGGGGCTGGGTCTCGTGTCTCTTTCTCCCGTGTGTCCGTCTCCTCTTCCCGCTCCACGACCGCGGTGCTGAGTGCGGGTGAGTCTGGGTACTCCACGATGCACACCTCGCGCTGGCTCTGGTCGTCGTAGCTGTATCTGAAAAACACGCAGAGTCAGTTTCTCCTCAAACACATCAGGATCTAAAGTTCACATGGACTTTTCCGACGGCTGTAACCTGATGATGTTGTCGTCCTCCTCCTCGTCGTCGGAGAAGTCCCCTCCCACCGTCTTCAGCTCCATCATCTCCTTATCCCCGCCTCCCTCGGACATCGCCGTAGAAAAAGAAGCCCCGCCCCCTTCCACCGTCCCAGCCGCGACGTTGGCGAGCATCACGAGCTGCGGCGCCGGCGTCTGGAACAGCCCCAGAGACATGCTGCACCTGAAACAAACAACACTTAGATCACGTGTTTCCCCTCCATATTATTTATCCCTGTTTTTATGGATCCAGTCCCTGTTTTTATGGATCCAGTCCGTGTTTTTTTAGGATCCACTCCCCTGTTTTTTTAGGATCCACTCCCTGTTTTTTTAGGATCCACTCCCTGTTTTTTTAGGATCCACTCCCTGTTTTTTTAGGATCCACTCCCTGTTTTGGTCAGGCCACGTTTATCTGAGGCTGCACCAGAAACGATGGGAGAAACAGGGGCAGAGAATCAGTTTTCATGACTGGAATTAGACTAATACGACTAACTTTGCTAAGAAAGTGACACAGCGCCTCTTCTTTTTACGCTTCGAGAGTTTACTCAAACTCTTTGAACCGATAGTGTCATTGAGAGTGTCCAGTTGCATCACTGTGAGGTTTGGTCTGAAAGAGACTTTGAACAAAGTGTTTCTCAGCAGCAGGACCATCGGCTGCTCTTTGCCGAGAGCCACAGGGAAAGCTCGACTCTTAAGCCGAGCTTTCCCTCTGGCTAATGGCTCTGAGACGCTTCCCTCAGGGAGAAGTATCGCTCTGTCAGATGTTCTACTGATCGCCTTTAAAGCCGGGATACCTACCTTTTCCTGCACAAAGTGTGACATTTTTATGTGGCCAAACTCGTTTCTTGCTCTCACAACCCCTCCTGCATGTGTTTTTCAAGCAAAATGTTTATATGCCAATTCATCAGAGGTTTTGTTTAGCCCAATATCACACAGGAGTTTCCTCACAGCTGCTCCGAACATGAAGCAATAAAACAGAGCAGGAAATAAAGTAAAGTTCAGGAGAATCAAGTGTCCAGGCAAACACAAAGTTTCACCTCCGTGTGAGCGTTGAGCGACGGCAAAGGGAAGAACGGGGAGCACCCCCGAAATAAACTCGTTTAGATCCTATATGAATCACTCAGACCTTTAGGTGAAGACCATGAAACACGGTTTGTTTTTTCCTGTGTTTATAAGTCAGGTTCCCCAGCTGTGATCACTTGTTCTTCTTTACATGGACTTTTATTGTTTAATGTGGCATTTGTCTGTTTTCATATTGTGCCCTTTAATGTGTTTTAATGTCACTTTGAGCTCCTTGCACATTTTTTTACAAGGTGTTTTTTCTGCAAATGGTGAATAATCTGAATCTGAACCAGAGTGTTTGGGTAAAAACATTAAAAGCACTTTGTAAATAAGGAGTTCTAATCCAGGCTAAAGGGACCAGTCGAGTTCAGTCTCTGCAGTGAATGCTCTGGTTCAGAACACAGACCTGTTACACGTGTCCTGTTGGATCATAACCTGTGGAACTCACGGATACATATTAAACATGTGAGGAAACACCCATGGGAGAGTTAGATAATGGCCGACATTAATAATGTGTACTGAACTAATAATAGTTCATTACTACAAACTCAGACTTCCTAAAACACTAAAACAATGCTTTACACTTAGTTACATGTAATTAAATATGTATCATTTACTTTAAGATGCCAGACACTGAACGTCTATGCCACTGGTTCCCAAAGTGAGGTCCGAGGCCTCACAGCCGGCCCGGCACAGAGGCCTGTGGGTATGTGCTTTATCTTTTGCCACTTTAAACTTTTGTACCATGTATAAGATATCCTTATGTACTCTGTAGCACATTTTCCTGACTGAGCCGCTCGTCCGTATAAACACAGGTCACATGAAGACCTTCCAGATGCTGCAGTTTTAAAGTCCTGACACCGTCACCAAACTTCTGTCCAAACATTTTCCCCAGATCTGTTTCACCAAATGATTTCACGAAAGCCTTTTTGAGAACAAGCCTTTGCTCTTGTGTTGCAGAGCCGCTGGAGCCGCACGTGTGCAGTTGTTTTGGTGAAGGAGATGCAGATTAACGAGGGACATTTTGTTGTCGGCCATTTTGGAACAGCACCACACCTCAGAGACAGCGCCAGCTCGGCCTTGTTCCAAACCCGCATTAGGCAAACTCTATTCAGTCTTAGCGACGTTTACCGTAAGCCTATAAAGCTACTAACACGCGGACTTACGTTCACACTCGCCTGGCCACGAATCGGCTGAATTAAATGTAAAATGTCTGACGGCATTTTAGTTTAAAAGAGGAATCTCCACTGGCCACGTGATAGAAACCAACGGGCGGTGCGCGTCTTAAAAGCGCAGGGATTTACAAAGGGGCTCGGTTTTGTGGCTTTGAAAGTTTAACCTTCAAGTTAAGTTGACTTTAATAAAACTTTACAACAATGTCATTCAGGAATATCGAGTAAACGTGACAAATGCAGAAGAACAAGTGCGGGAAACAACTTTTAAGCGTCGGAATGAGGTGATTGTAAAGATTTAGATCGAGGTCCGGGAGAAGAGTTCGCTCACGGAAGTAGACTTTGTTTAACTAAATGGGTAAATAAAGTGGTTAAAGTTGTTGTAAAGTGTTGTTATGGGTGTTGGGTGAGGGGGGGCGTTAGTTAGTGAGCTTTAGAGCCGGTCACAGGTTTAAGGTCCGAGAGTTAGCCGTGGTCCTGATCAGCCCCAGGACAGCGCCTCCATTTTGGCCCGACCAAATCAGTCCCGAAACACTTTCTAAAGCGGATAAAAGTGGATCAAAAGTCCCTCCGCGGGGCCCAAACCCGCCCCGGGCCAGGCCGCAGCCCCCCCGCACTCACCTGCTCGAGTTCGGCGGACTTTGGTCGAGTTTCTGCTCCGTTTGAGGCTTTTTTTCTGTCGCAGACGGAGCGCAGAGACGAAAGTTTCAGCACATTCCTCCACACGCTCTCCCTGACGCATCGTGACGTCAGCGCGTACACAGCTGCTAAAGGGCCCCGCCCAGCAGGGAAAAGGGATTACAAATAATAATAAAAAATAACAAAGTACTAAAATAAAGAGATACAAAATACTAAAAAAGATACAAAAAACAAATGACTTCAAAAATAAATTGAAAGACAAATGAAAAATAAGGTTTAAAGATAGAGACGGTGCATATTATCTAAGAGGGAAATGTAAATTTAAATACCCAAAAGTAGAGTCAACAAAAAAGAGTGTGTGTATAACAGTCTGTGGTGTAAAATTATGGAATAAACTGGATGAAAAGCAACTATGAAGCACTTTAAATGTATGAACAAAAACCTACTTGTTCAAGAATACAATGAGGATTGAAAGTGTCACTGCTGAAGTTGTTACCGCCGCTTATCTGCTTTTCCCTGTTACCTTCCACACTCCTACTCAAATAAATATAATATTAAATACATACAACACAATACTAGGGCGAGCGAGAGGTGACCGGTGCTCGAGTGGGACCCCCACCCTGGCACCAGGTCGCCAAAATGCTCTCGCTCTTTTAATGCACAGACCAGGACACCCAAAGGCACTCCTCGAAATGTACAGTGAAGAATAGGTTGAGCAGGCGGTGGGCTGGAGCTCGATGGGCGTCAGGACAGTTGTGATCCAGTGACTTGGCTTTTATTTTGTGTTTACTGTGTGCTGTGGTTTTAGTGTTTTTATATTGGTTTTATCGTTGCAGTGCATTTTTACTTTATTTCTATAGTTTTAAGAATGTGCCAGTCACGTGCTTACCATCATCTTATCACATGACTACACCCCAGTCCCTGACGACGTGATCAGTGCACCTGTGTCTGACGGCTCAGGGACAAATCAAAAGGAGGCACAGGGGCAGGAAGAGAGAGGGAAAGAGAGGAGAGTGAAGCGGAGAGGGAGAGGCCTCACGCGGCCGCAGTGGCAGGTAACAGTGACACGAGAGGAGAGAGGATCAGGAGACGCGGAGAGGAGGAGGCCACATGGCCCGCGGCGGCCGGGGGGAGGCAGAGGAGAGAGCACGGTGTGAGGGAGGACAACGGCGCACACCCACCACCCCAGCCAGAAGACACCCGCACCACAACACGGAATACACGCAGAGGCCGGGCAACCAGACCCCGCCTCGCCAGTGGGTACTGGCCAGGCAGGTGAGTACCAGTGAGAGGCCAAATCGAGCAGTGGGAGAGCAAGGAGCGCTCCCGGTCAGTGAGTACCGCTTGGGCCTTTGGCTTTGGTCCAGGTGCGCCACCCGCGGATCAGGAGCAGTGCAGGACCCGGAACCCCAAACGGAGGACGAGTGGCCGCCCTCCCCCTCCCCCCGCGACTCCTGGTGCGGGATCCGGGCCTCCTCCTCGTTGTGCCTCGGTTTAACTAACTTTAGCATTTCTTAACCTTTTTAAACAGCATTTTAAAGCTTGTCTTTAGTTTTGTAATAAACCTGGTTTTAACTGAACATCTGTGTCATTATCGGTCTGCTCTCATTCTAGTTTCAGTTTATTTATTTGGCTTTTAGTCTGTTTACACACTAACCCCCATTACACAGAGCATGTTAATGAACACGCATGCATGTAAACAAGCCACACCGGAGAAGGCCTGGAGAGTGAAGGCATCAGTGGTGCCCGTGGTCGTGGGGGCACTCGGGGCAGTGACCCCCAAACTGGAGGAGGGGCTCCAGCAGATCCCAGGACATACATCAGACACCTCGATCCAGCAAAGATCCTGCGCAGAACCTTCAAGCTGCAGGCCTCTGGGAGAGGACCCGAGCCTGGAGGACAAGAGGGGGCTGAGGGAGAATGAATATATATATATATATATAGATATATATATCTAACACACACACACACACACACACACACACACACACACACACACACACACACACAAACCTGTTACCTGCCTGATTATGATTAGGAATGGCAAATGTAAGTTGTCTTTCACTCACACACATCTTACACATAATGTTAGAAACTAGAAGGTCTTGGCTTTCAAATGAGGATCACACTGATAGAAGTAAGTGCTTTATTGTCATTGAGCAGGTGTTAGTCCTGAGCCGCTGCCACTGTGTCAACCTGACCCGCATGACTTTGGAGGTCGGGGAAACTGTAGCACTCGGAAGAAACCTGTCTCCTCTGATCCTCCTGGGTTTGTCCCCGTTTCAGAGCGTGGTGTCCTGCACTGGTCAGCGCCACCTCCCTCCGCTTCACAACAGTCTTTCACCATCTCTCGTTTGTCCTTTTTTGTTTCCTGTAGATGGGACAAACTCTTGTCAACACGCTCTGAGATTTGGATTTGTATAATTGCTCCCCTCAGAGGGCGGGTCAGAGTTTAAAGGGCGGCCCCCCCCCCCCCCCCATACGGCCCGACTGTCGGCATCAAATCCAAATCTCTGACATTTTACCGAAACAAAAACACCCGACCCAGATTAAACGGATCGCTTTGTGCTTCATTACAATGAGGACGATAATCTGATAATGTAGTTTTAAAATAATACACCGGATGTTCCTACACAGGGTGCATAGGGCCCCCGCAGCCCCAAGGGCCCCCCATCTCAGTCAAACTACGCAGGGTGCATAGGGCCCCCGCAGCCCCATGGGCCCCCCATCTCAGTCAAACTACGGTGTTGTTTGACTGATTACTCAACGAGTTGTTACGGGACAGGCGCTCACTTGCTCTCCGCCCACTTTGCCAAATATAACCCCCCCCCCCCCCCGTCACTCCCTCTCCCCTTCACCTCCCCTCCTGCATGTCTCTCGTGTCCCAGTTTAACACAGGCCATGGGTCAGATCCTATTCTGCCCGGGCTGGTGAGGCGACAATGACCCACATTGTACGATTCTGACTTTTAGTAAATAAATAAATATAAATAAATAAACATAAATAAACATAAACATACTCTGCATGAATATCATAATTATCAGTTTGTTGCAGAATATGCAGAAAGACCAGTGTTATCCTCTCCTCCATGCTCCTGCCTCCTGCTCCTGCCTGTAGCTCCTGCCTCCTGCTCCTGCTCCTGCCTCCTGCTCCTGCCTGTAGCTCCTGCCTCCTGCTCCTGCTCCTGCCTCCTGCTCCTGCCTCCTGCTCCTGCCTCCTGCTCCTGCCTGTAGCTCCTGCCCTCGGGCTCTCACAGGGACAAACATGTGAATGGGCTAAATGACTAAATACCGACTTTTCAAGTTGCAACAAAATACTGTTGTTGATTCTGAACCAGCGCGTGTGAACTAACCCTGATTGATCTTTATTGATCGTGATTGATCCTGATTGATCTTTATTGATCGTGATTGATCGTGATTGATCTTTATTGATCGTGATTGATCGTGATTGATCTTTATTGATCGTGATTGATCGTGATTGATCGTGATTGATCCTGATTGATCTTTATTGATCGTGATTGATCCTGATTGATCTTTATTGATCCTGATTGATCCTGATTGATCTTTATTGATCGTGATTGATCCTTATTGATCGTGATTGATCGTGAGCGTAACGGTCTGTTTCAGATTGGAGACTTTAACAGATGTTTCTCCAGAGGCCGATTTGAGCCAAATAAAAACCCAGAGACAGGTTAGGGTTAGACTCTCATCGGTCTCAGTGTTGTCATGGGAACGCGCTCCACAGAACGAGAAACAACTGTCGGCCCCCCCCCAGCTGATGCCACACCCCCTCAGAGAAAAGGCTTAATAACACTGTGCATGTGTTATACTTCATGGTGAAACCAGCTGGAAGATCTCACTGGGCTGGGTCTGAATTCGAACAATGAAGTTGAATGTTTTGGATAAGTTGAATGTTTTGGATAAGTCATTTGGATTCGTCTCATAAATGGAGGAAGATAAAGTTGCAGAAGGTTTAAAATCAGCCCCAGAAAAACCGCAGACCTGGCAACTCTGAAGAGGAGTGGAATCCTCACGGTTCTCAAGGGCACAGTTACTTACAGTAACTCTGGTTCTCTGAATGAGCACAGTCTAAAACTACTCCCGGGCCAACTCTCAGTGGTGAGACAGAAATAACCGTCAGGTTTCAGGTAGTTTGAAATCAGCGGTTCCCAAACTGTGGGTCAGGGACCAGAGATGAGAGAATGTGACGTGGTGTTGTGGCGCGAGTAAGACTGGTTTGGTGCTCGGAGCTCACAAATGTATTTCCAAAGGAACTGATTGAAGAGTATTGTCTCAGGTTATGAGGGTGGGGGCTGCCTGTCCCCCTCGGGTGCGTCTGGAGCCCTTTTTGGAGCTGCTGTGCCTGGACGCTGCTCTGTTGTGCTCATCCTGTTCCAGCTCTAGATCTCTAACTAAAGGAAATGTTTTTATTGTAAAACATTAAATAAAATACTAATTATATTTTTCCACTATTTCTGCCTTTACTCATCCTTAAGCCAGACTTACCTGTTGCGGTTAAAGGGGCCTCACCGCGCCGGTTACAAACCCTCTGTCTGTTTGTGACACATGGGACATTTCCATTTCCACTGTCTGTCCAGAAGAGGGCGCCATTACATAAAGCTGCAGTCCAGATGTTCCAGCGTTTCCTTCAGTCCCGGGTCGTTTGGGACACCTTTAGGAGAACATTACTGATCCTCATTCATCTGAGCCGAGAGAGACGAGCTCCAGGACTCACTGACCAAACAAATGGAACATCTGCCTCTGACACAGACTCTGAGCCCATTGGCCTTTAGCTCCTCATCTAAATGTGCTGAGTCTGCCTGTTTTTCATCCAGCAGGAGATTCAGATACACCTGTG
The DNA here is from genome assembly GCA_021464625.1 of Proterorhinus semilunaris. Classification (NCBI taxonomy): domain Eukaryota; kingdom Metazoa; phylum Chordata; class Actinopteri; order Gobiiformes; family Gobiidae; genus Proterorhinus; species Proterorhinus semilunaris. The sequence continues at coordinate 412,696 of JAJBBP010000027.1, read as the reverse complement.
TGGTGGTGGTGGTGGAGCTGAAACTCCTGCTGTGTTAGTGACGTGTGTGTCTCCGGACAGCGCCACCTGCTGCTCACAGTTATTAGACTTTAGGACAAATGAACTTTAGAGAAACAGGAGCAGAAAAACAAAAAGCCTCTGAGCCTCGTGTTTCCTGAAGCTCTTCTGCTTTTTCAACAGAATCAGACACATGTGAGCAGTGGGGGGTACAGAGAGAGGTCTGAGGAGGGGGGGGGGGGGGGGGTTACAGAGAGAGGTCTGAGGAGGGGGGTGGGGGGGGGGGGGGGTTACAGAGAGAGGTCTGAGGAGGGGGGGGGGGGGGTTCAGAGAGGTCTGAGGAGGGGGGGGGGGGGTTTACAGAGAGAGGTCTGGGGGGGGTTCAGAGAGAGGTCTGAGGAGGGGGGGGGGGGTTTACAGAGAGAGGTCTGGGGGGGGTTCAGAGAGAGGTCTGAGGAGGGGAGGTTAAAGAGAGCGGTCGGGGGGGGGGTTAAAGAGTTAGGGGGGTCACAGACCCCCCTAACTCTGTCTCCAGCTGATGTTTGACCGACAGTAACCCCAACACAGCTGTTCACACAGGAAGCAGCTGGAGCCTCTTTATGGACCTTCACAATAAAACACTAAACTCTGCCTAAATAAACTCAGGTCTAAAGGACGGACTGAAAATGTGAAAAAGGGACAAAATAAAAGTTCATTTGGAACCAAACAAATAGTTAATGGCATCATTATTATTATTATTATTATTATCATTATTATTATTATGATTATTATCCTGATCAAAAAAACAAAAAAACAACGGGACTCATATTTTGTACAGTGTTGCCATGGAAACGCCCGGGACCCCCCCATGCTTTTCTAATGGGACGGTCACATAAATAAGTAAGTGCTTTATTTGTCCCTGTTCCACGAAATAGTGTTCAGGTGTTAGTCCTGAGCCGCTGCGACTGAGCCGTGCTGTCACTGTGGGCCGACCGGAACCCTGGCAGCACCTCCTGGGTTTGTCCCTGTTTCAGAGCGTGGTGTCCTGCACTGGTCAGCTCCTCCTCCTTCCTCCTGCAGCCCCCTCGGCTCATCTCGTCCATTAGCCAGAACAATAGAAGGCATGAGTGGCTGTGAGTCTCGCCCAGATACCTCCTCGTGTGTCCCTTGTTTCCTGTAGCTCCTCTGGTGACGCCTCCTCTGGGCTGCAGGGGGAGCTCCTGGTGCCTCTTCAGTGTCTCAGAAGAACAAATGTGTCACATGGGTTTAGCTTGTACAAAGTGACAGCGCATTAGCGCCCCCTTCAGGACATGGACGTACAGCCGACAGGAGCGCCAGGCGCATACCCTCTGCAGGTTAGAGCCACTCTCACACGGAGGGACTTTGGTGTTTACTGACACAGACAGGATGTAGCGTTAGCGCCCCCTGTCGGTTCCAGAGGAGCGGTAATGGACACACTCGGTGCAGCTTTAATGTTCTTTTTTATATTTGACTCTTTCTGCTTCTTCTCCCTCCTGTAGTTTTATTGTGAAAGTCCTGCTGGAAGTCGCGTGCCCCCGGTGTGTGCTCGAGTGTGTGCGCGTGTGGCGGAGGAGTCGCGCGCCCAGTGCTCCGCGGCACAGACGCAGCGCAAGAGCAGCAAGGTAAGGACTGAACTCTCCTCCTCCTCTTACGCTAGAGCCGCGGGTCTGACGCTCCTCTGTCCCGGGACAAAGGCTCCAGAGCCCGGGACGGAGAGACACAAAGTCCCGGAGACAAAGTCCCGGAGACACGAGAGACTTTACTCTGGGTTTAAGAGAGATAAAACAACCGGAGAGAGAGGCTTCTACTAGAGTTAACCGGGACTAAAGCGGGACTAAAGCGGGACTTAACCCGGACTAAAGCGGGACTAAACCGGGACTAAAGCGGGACCACCGCAGAAAGGCAGAAGTAGATTTGGTCTAAAGGGTTTTTCTCGCTCGTGTTGGTTTAATGTTGTTTTTTCTTGTAAATGAGCTGTAGCTCTCTAAGACTCGTTCCTCTCAGAGTGAGTTCCTCTCAGAGTTCCTCTCAGAGTTCCTCTGATCCAGCACTAAAGAACTTTCTCTCAGACTTTGAGGATTTTAATATTAAAGTGTTCCTGATGTAACTTCCTCTGATGTGGACAAAGTGCTGATTTCACAATCACAGTTTGAATAAAAACATTTTCATTTAAATCAAACTTTAGATCATTTAGTTTCTTTGCTCCGTTAGTTTCACTTTGTCTAAAATGTGCCGCTTGTTTTTACCTAAAATCAGACATTTATGTTTTTATCTCATTTTGAGATTTTTACTTCACTTTGTCCATTCATTAGTTTGTGTGTTTTAGCAGCTTTAACGTGTTAGTGTAACAGTGTTATAGTGTTAGTGTAACAGTGTTATAGTGTAACAGTGTTATAGTGTAACAGTGTTAGTGTAACAGTGTTAGTGTAACAGTGTTATAGTGTAACAGTGTTAGTGTAACAGTGTTAGTGTAACAGTGTAACAGTGTTAGTGTAACAGTGTAACAGTGTTATAGTGTTAGTGTAACAGTGTAACAGTGTAACAGTGTTAGTGTAACAGTGTTAGTGTAACAGTGTTATAGTGTAACAGTGTTAGTGTAACAGTGTTATAGTGTAACAGTGTTAGTGTAACAGTGTTAGTGTAACAGTGTTAGTGTAACAGTGTAACAGTGTAACAGTGTAACAGTGTTAGTGTAACAGTGTTAGTGTAACAGTGTTAGTGTAACAGTGTTAGTGTAACAGTGTAACAGTGTTAGTGTAACAGTGTAACAGTGTAACAGTGTTAGTGTAACAGTGTAACAGTGTAACAGTGTTATAGTGTAACAGTGTTAGTGTAACAGTGTTAGTGTAACAGTGTAACAGTGTTAGTGTAACAGTGTTAGTGTAACAGTGTAACAGTGTTAGTGTAACAGTGTTAGTGTAACAGTGTTATAGTGTAACAGTGTTAGTGTAACAGTGTTAGTGTAACAGTGTTAGTGTAACAGTGTAACAGTGTAACAGTGTAACAGTGTTAGTGTAACAGTGTTAGTGTAACAGTGTTAGTGTAACAGTGTTAGTGTAACAGTGTTAGTGTAACAGTGTTAGTGTAACAGTGTAACAGTGTTAGTGTAACAGTGTAACAGTGTTATAGTGTAACAGTGTTAGTGTAACAGTGTTAGTGTAACAGTGTAACAGTGTTAGTGTAACAGTGTTAGTGTAACAGTGTAACAGTGTTAGTGTAACAGTGTTAGTGTAACAGTGTTAGTGTAACAGTGTTAGTGTAACAGTGTTAGTGTAACAGTGTTAGTGTAACAGTGTAACAGTGTTAGTGTAACAGTGTAACAGTGTAACAGTGTTATAGTGTAACAGTGTTAGTGTAACAGTGTTAGTGTAACAGTGTAACAGTGTTAGTGTAACAGTGTAACAGTGTTAGTGTAACAGTGTTAGTGTAACAGTGTTATAGTGTTAGTGTTTCAGAATTGCAACTAGAGAGCAAAGCAGCGCTTTAGTGTGAGGTATGGGTACATGTGTGTGAGGTATGGGTACATGTGTGTGAGGTATGGGTACATGTGTGTGAGGTATGGGTACATGTGTGTGAGGTATGGGTACATGTGTTTGAGGTACGGGTACATGTGTGTGAGGTATGGGTACATGTGTGTGAGGTATGGGCACATGTGTTTGAGGTATGGGTACATGTGTGTGAGGTATGGGCACATGTGTGTGAGGTATGGGTACATGTGTTTGAGGTATGGGTACATGTGTTTGAGGTATGGGTACATGTGTGTAAGGTACGGGTACATGTGTGTGAGGTATGGGCACATGTGTTTGAGGTATGGGTACATGTGTGTGAGGTATGGGCACATGTGTTTAAGGTATGGGTACATGTGTGTGAGGTATGGGCACATGTGTTTGAGGTATGGGTACATGTGTGTAAGGTACGGGTACATGTGTGTGAGGTATGGGCACATGTGTTTGAGGTATGGGTACATGTGTATGAGGTATGGGTACATGTGTGTGAGGTATGGGTACATGTGTGTGAGGTATGGGCACATGTGTGTGAGGTATGGGTACATGTGTTTGAGGTATGGGTACATGTGTGTGAGGTATGGGTACATGTGTGTGAGGTATGGGTACATGTGTTTGAGGTATGGGTACATGTGTGTGAGGTATGGGTACATGTGTGTGAGGTATGGGCACATGTGTTTGAGGTATGGGCACATGTGTGTGAGGTATGGGTACATGTGTCTGAGGTATGGGTACATGTGTTTAAGGTATGGGCACATGTGTTTGAGGTATGGGCACATGTGTTTGAGGTATGGGTACATGTGTTTGAGGTATGGGTACATGTGTGTGAGGTATGGGTACATGTGTGTGAGGTATGGGTACATGTGTGTGAGGTATGGGTACATGTGTGTGAGGTATGGGTACATGTGTTTGAGGTATGGGTACATGTGTGTGAGGTATGGGTACATGTGTGTGAGGTATGAGTACATGTGTGTGAGGTACGGGTACATGTGTTTGAGGTATGGGTACATGTGTTTGAGGTATGGGTACATGTGTGTGAGGTATGGGTACATGTGTTTGAGGTATGGGTACATGTGTTTGAGGTATGGGTACATGTGTTTGAGGTATGGGTACATGTGTGTGAGGTATGGGTACATGTGTGTGAGGTATGGGTACATGTGTGTGAGGTATGGGTACATGTGTGTGAGGTATGAGTACATGTGTGTGAGGTATGGGTACATGTGTGTGAGGTATGGGTACATGTGTTTGAGGTATGGGTACATGTGTTTGAGGTATGGGTACATGTGTGTGAGGTATGGGTACATGTGTTTGAGGTATGGGTACATGTGTTTGAAGTATGGGTACATGTGTTTAAGGTATGGGTACATGTGTGTGAGGTATGGGTACATGTGTGTGAGGTATGGGTACATGTGTGTGAGGTATGGGTACATGTGTGTGAGGTATGGGTACATGTGTTTGAGGTATGGGTACATGTGTTTGAAGTATGGGTACATGTGTTTGAGGTATGGGTACATGTGTGTGAGGTATGGGTACATGTGTGTAAGGTATGGGTACATGTGTTTGAGGTATGGGTACATGTGTGTGAGGTATGGGTACATGTGTTTGAGGTATGGGTACATGTGTGTGAGGTATGGGTACATGTGTTTGAGGTATGGGTACATGTGTGTGAGGTATGGGTACATGTGTGTGAGGTATGGGTACATGTGTGTGAGGTATGGGTACATGTGTTTGAGGTATGGGTACATGTGTGTGAGGTATGGGTACATGTGTGTGAGGTATGGGTACATGTGTGTGAGGTATGGGTACATGTGTGTGAGGTATGGGTACATGTGTTTAAGGTATGGGTACATGTGTGTGAGGTATGGGTACATGTGTGTGAGGTATGGGTACATGTGTGTGAGGTATGGGTACATGTGTTTGAGGTATGGGTACATGTGTTTGAAGTATGGGTACATGTGTTTGAGGTATGGGTACATGTGTGTGAGGTATGGGTACATGTGTGTAAGGTATGGGTACATGTGTTTGAGGTATGGGTACATGTGTGTGAGGTATGGGTACATGTGTTTGAGGTATGGGTACATGTGTGTGAGGTATGGGTACATGTGTGTGAGGTATGGGTACATGTGTGTGAGGTATGGGTACATGTGTGTGAGGTATGGGTACATGTGTTTGAGGTATGGGTACATGTGTGTGAGGTATGGGTACATGTGTGTGAGGTATGGGTACATGTGTGTGAGGTATGGGTACATGTGTGTGAGGTATGGGTACATGTGTTTGAGGTATGGGTACATGTGTGTGAGGTATGGGTACATGTGTGTGAGGTATGGGTACATGTGTGTGAGGTACGGGTACATGTGTGTGAGGTATGAATACTTATGCCCCACTTTACACTTTTCTATTTTTTTAAAACAGAATGTTTCATTTTGCTTTCACTTCACAGTCGGCCGTTACTTGCGTGTGAACTTTCAGTAAGACATTCTAAATTAAATCTTTGTGTTTAAGGTTGTAAACATGACAGAATGTGCAAAAGTTCAAGGTGTATTAGTACTTCCGTCAGGTGCTGTAAGTGACCTTTGAACCCTGCGCTGCGTTGGCCGACCTTTAGCTGCGTCTGTGAAGGCAGCGCGAGGCGTTCAGGGCCTGATTGACTCACAGATAAACCGGAGTCACATGAGAGCGTCATATTTTCAATGTGAGCTTTAGTTTTCACTCGATTGTTTCAGGCCCAGGTTAAACGACCCCAGTCCGGAATCGGAATAAAAAAACTCCTCTCTTTAGATCCAGGTTCTGACGCGGTCGGTCCAGGACCGGATTGTTTCAGCTCAAATAAAGGATCTTTTATTTTCAGTTTTCCCCCTGATTTTTGCCCATTTCGTTTTTTAAGGTAACTCTATTTTTACAATAATACACAAATAAATAAATAAATAAATAAAACAAATGTGCCCAATTTATTATATTTTTATAATAATATTTTTCCCCCCAAAAATTTTTCCTAATTAAGAAAAAAAAAAGCCCCATTTTTTTTCTTTGCCACATTATCCTCATTTTTCCAACGTTGCAGATGAACCTGAGATCATACATGTACACATGAGATCATACATGTGCACCTGAGATCATACATGTGAACCTGAGATCATACATGTGAACCTGAGATCATACATGTGCACCTGAGATCGTACATGTGAACCTGAGATCATACATGTGCACCTGAGATCGTACATGTGCACCTGAGATCGTACATGTGCACCTGAGATCGTACATGTGAACCTGAGATCATACATGTGCACCTGAGATCGTACATGTGCACCTGAGATCATACATGTGCACCTGAGATCGTACATGTGCACCTGAGATCGTACATGTGAACCTGAGATCATACATGTGCACCTGAGATCATACATGTGCACCTGAGATCATACATGTGCACCTGAGATCATACATGTGCACCTGAGATCATACATGTGCAGATCTTCCACATTATTGTTCTGGCACCAGAAAAGTGAAACGTTGCCCGAGGGAAAAGGAAAGTATTTTAGGGTTTTCGTCTGAAACGTCTCAAACAGGAAAAGTGTTCTTGGTCCGATCAGGAAAAAGTCAGAACAAGATTCATATTTAAACCCATGTTTCATTGCATTCATTTAAGCAGCGTTTAATTATGAAAGAACATGTCCTCCTTTAGCACCATGGAAGCGTTTGTGGAGGAGAAGGTTCTGTTGTGCTGAAGGTTCTGTGATGAAGACGGTTCTGTTGTGGTGAAGGTTCTGTTGTGGAGAAGGTTCTGTTGTGGAGAAGGTTCTGTGATGAAGAAGGTTCTGTTGTGGAGAAGGTTCTGTGATGAAGAAGGTTCTGTGATGGTGAAGGTTCTGTTGTGGAGAAGGTTCTGTTGTGGTGAAGGTTCTGTTGTGGTGAAGGTTCTGTTGTGGAGAAGGTTCTGTGATGAAGAAGGTTCTGTGATGAAGAAGGTTCTGTGATGGTGAAGGTTCTGTTGTGGAGAAGGTTCTGTTGTGGTGAAGGTTCTGTTGTGGTGAAGGTTCTGTTGTGGTGAAGGTTATGTGATGAAGAAGGTTCTGTTGTGGAGAAGGTTCTGTGATGAAGAAGGTTCTGTTGTGGTGAAGGTTCTGTGATGAAGAAGGTTCTGTGATGAAGAAGGTTCTGTTGTGGTGAAGGTTCTGTTGTGGTGAAGGTTCTGTTGTGGTGAAGGTTATGTGATGAAGAAGGTTCTGTGATGAAGAAGGTTCTGTTGTGGAGAAGGTTCTGTGATGAAGAAGGTTCTGTTGTGCTGAAGGTTCGGTTGTGGAGAAGGTTCTGTGGAGAACCTTCTCCAGCCCCTCCTCCTCAGTGATGAAATAACCTCGGCTCAAAGTCTTTACGTTGGGATAAAGCTGCCCTGATACGATTATCATATCGGGTAATGATTGATCTGCAGCTTCGTCCAGTTCTGCTGATGGTTCATGTTTCTATATCAACACATCTAAAAGCTTCTCGGCTGGAGAGCAACATAACGCCACATTTGAAAGCTAAGACCATTTTTGCTGCTGTTTTGTCACTAAAAGAAGCTTTTAGATTTGGGTAAAGCCGACCTGGGGAAAATGTTCTGGGTTCAGAGGTTAATGTAAAGTAATAATCCAGGTGTCTCCTCAGGTCCTGAAGGATGTCGGCCTGGACTCAGCTGGGTCTGCTGCTGTGGAAGAACTTCACCTACAGACGGAGACAGACGGTGAGAACCTTCTGCTACTGCTGGGAGTGAGAGTGGGGTCACACGGGGGGGGGGGGGGGGAGTGAGAGTGGGGTCACACGGGGGGGGGGGGGGGGGGAGTGAGAGTGGGGTCACACGGGGGGGGGGGGGGGGGGAGTGAGAGTGGGGTCACACGGGGGGGGGGCTGGTGAGAGTGGGGTCACACGGGGGGGGGGGGGAGTGAGAGTGGGGTCACACGGGGGGGGGGGGGGGGAGTGAGAGTGGGGTCACACGTGGGGAGTGAGAGTGGGGTCACACGGGGGGGGGGGGGGGAGTGAGAGTGGGGTCACACGGGGGGGGGGGGGGGAGTGAGAGTGGGGTCACACGGGGGGGGGGGGGGAGTGAGCGTGGGGTCACACGTGGGGAGTGAGAGTGGGGTCACACGGGGGGGGGGGGGAGTGAGAGTGGGGTCACACGTGGGGAGTGAGAGTGGGGTCACACGGGGGGGGGGGGGGGAGTGAGAGTGGGGTCACACGGGGGGGGGGGGGGGGGAGTGAGAGTGGGGTCACACGGGGGGGGGGGGGGGGGGGAGTGAGAGTGGGGTCACACGGGGGGGGGGCTGGTGAGAGTGGGGTCACACGGGGGGGGGGGGGAGTGAGAGTGGGGTCACACGGGGGGGGGGGGGGGGAGTGAGAGTGGGGTCACACGTGGGGAGTGAGAGTGGGGTCACACGGGGGGGGGGGGGGGAGTGAGAGTGGGGTCACACGGGGGGGGGGGGGGGAGTGAGAGTGGGGTCACACGGGGGGGGGGGGGGAGTGAGCGTGGGGTCACACGTGGGGAGTGAGAGTGGGGTCACACGGGGGGGGGGGGGGAGTGAGAGTGGGGTCACACGTGGGGAGTGAGAGTGGGGTCACACGGGGGGGGGGGGGGGGGAGTGAGAGTGGGGTCACACGGGGGGGGGGGGGGGGGTCATATTATTGTCGTTTTATGGGTTAGTTTTTTGCTTTTAGATTTGGGTAAAGCCAAACTGGAGAGAATGTGCTCAGTTCAGGCGGGGGTTAAGAGGTTAATCTGAGCTGGGAGTCAAACCGGAGCTTTGTCCGTTTGTTTCTGTCCCGCTCTGATGATGTCATCAGGTGAAGACGAGTTTATGGAGAACGAGCTCACACTGTTTCTGATAACACAATCACACACAGATAACACAATCAGAGTCAGGAAAACAGGACTGAACCTGGGCTAAACCAGGGCTAAACCAGGACTAAACCGGGGCTAAACCGGGACTGAACCAGCACTAAACCAGGGCTAAACCAGGGCTAAACCGGGGCTAAACCGGGGCTAAACCGGGGCTAAACCGGGGCTAAACCGGGACTAAACCGGGACTAAACCGGGGCTAAACCGGGACTAAACCGGGACTAAACCGGGACTAAACCGGGGCTAAACCGGGGCTAAACCGGGTCTAAACCGGGTCTAAACCGGGACTAAACCGGGACTAAACCGGGACTAAACCGGGTCTAAACCGGGACTAAACCGGGACTAAACCGGGACTAAACCGGGTCTAAACCGGGACTAAACCGGGACTAAACCGGGGCTAAACCGGGACTAAACCGGGTCTAAACCGGGACTAAACCGGGACTAAACCGGGACTAAACCGGGGCTAAACCGGGACTAAACCGGGACTAAACCAGGACTAAAGTGGTTAATCTGACCAAAGCAGTTTCTCGAATCCAGAGCAGCAGGTCTTTATTGGAGTTTCCATCATCAACATAAACGTGTCCAGACCTGGTCTAGACCGAGTCCGGCTCTGGTCCAGCGCTGAGTGGATCGATACTAATCAAATATTAAAGTCTCCATAACGAGGCTCTTCCTGTGGGCAGAGAGTCAGAGATCGTCCTGAAGAGGAGACGCCTCACTCTGTGTGAGAGGACCTCAGGGTAAATAAACCAGTCCAGCTCCGGGACAGTAAAAGCGTTCCCCATCTCTGGACACTGCAGAGGTCTCTGAGGTCTCTGAGGTCTCTGAGGCCTCTGAGGTCTCTGTGGTCTCTGAGACCTCTGAGGTCTCTGAGGCCTCCGAGGTCTCTGGCCTCTGAGGCATCTGAGGTCTCTGAGGTCTCTGAGGTCTCTGTGGCCTCTGTGGCCTCTGAGGCCTCCGAGGTCTCTGAGGCCTCCGAGGTCTCTGTGGCCTCTGAGACCTCTGAGGTCTCTGAGGTCTCTGTGGCCTCTGAGACCTCTGAGGTCTCTGAGGTCTCTGTGGCCTCTGTAGGAACATTTTTCCAAATGTTCCTACGGAGCCCTGAAAGTGACACCAGAGAAACATTTTATTTCTAATGTTTTCTTACCACATATTATCCAAAGTTCCCCAAAGGGACCTGGCCCACTGAAGACAGAACAGCTGTGATACTGTCATCTAGGGCCCGGCCGATATATCGGCGGCCGATATTACGGTATATCGATATCTCTGGAGCTGGAAGTGATGATTATGAGGGACCAACAGGCCCGGTTTGAACCATGGGCCTTCCCACAAATCCCTAGGCCTCAGGGGAGCGGATAAATATTAGAAAAATTCATTCAGCCCTGACCCGCGGCCCAAAAAAAACACAAAACTTTTATTTTCTTATTTTTTGCATACCACCTTTTTTATTTTCTTCCTTTAGGGAACTTTAGGGGCTCCGTAGGAATGAGATATTACCCCGAAATAATATGTAAAAAACTTCCCTCCTTTGTTTGTTTTTGTACAAAATGTTTCCTTAAATTATTCCCATTTTCCCCAATTTCTCGACTTTGCAGATGAACCGTTCTGGTTCTGGTTAAAGTCCTGGAACAACAATGTAACGTGTTGTATTTGTGTTTCAGCTGCAGTTACTGGTGGAGATCCTGTGGCCGCTCTTCATCTTCTTCATCCTCATCTCGGTCCGCCTTAACTACCCGCCGTACGAGCAGCATGAGTGTGAGTACAGCCTTAACTACCCGCCTTAACTACCCACCTTAACTACCCGCCTTAACTACCCGCCTTAACTACCCACCTTAACTACCCACCTTAACTACCCACCTTAACTACCCGCCTTAACTACCCGCCTTAACTACCCGCCTTAACTACCCGCCTTAACTACCCGCCTTAACTACCCACTTTAACTACCCACTTTAACTACCCACCTTAACTACCCACCTTAACTACCCGCCTTAACTACCCGCCTTAACTACCCACCTTAACTACCCACCTTAACTACCCGCCTTAACTACCCACTTTAACTACCCACTTTAACTACCCGCCTTAACTACCCGCCTTAACTACCCACTTTAACTACCCGCCTTAACTACCCCCCTTAACTACCCGCCTTAACTACCCGCCTTAACTACCCACTTTAACTACATGCCTTAACTACCCACCTTAACTACCCGCCTTAACTACCCGCCTTAACTACCCGCCTTAACTATCCACCTTAACTACCGCCTTAACTACCCGCCTTAACTACCCGCCTTAACTATCCACCTTAACTACCGCCTTAACTACCCGCCTTAACTACCCGCCTTAACTACCCGCCTTAACTACCCACTTTAACTACCCACTTTAACTACCCACTTTAACTACCCGCCTTAACTACCCGCCTTAACTACCCGCCTTAACTACCCACTTTAACTACCCGCCTTAACTACCCACTTTAACTACATGCCTTAACTACCCACTTTAACTACCCACTTTAACTACCCGCCTTAACTACCCACTTTAACTACATGCCTTAACTACCCACCTTAACTACCCGCCTTAACTACCCACCTTAACTACCCGCCTTAACTACCCGCCTTAACTATCCACCTTAACTACCGCCTTAACTACCGCCTTAACTACCCGCCTTAACTACCCGCCTTAACTACCCACTTTAACTACCCACTTTAACTACCCACTTTAACTACCCACTTTAACTACCCGCCTTAACTACCCGCCTTAACTACCCGCCTTAACTACCCGCCTTAACTACCCACCTTAACTACCCACTTTAACTACCCACTTTAACTACCCGCCTTAACTACCCGCCTTAACTACCCGCCTTAACTACCCACCTTAACTACCCGCCTTAACTACCCACTTTAACTACCCGCCTTAACTACCCACCTTAACTACCCACCTTAACTACCCACTTTAACTACCCACTTTAACTACCCACTTTAACTACCCACCTTAACTACCCACTTTAACTACCCACCTTAACTACCCACTTTAACTACCCGCCTTAACTACCCGCCTTAACTACCCGCCTTAACTACCCGCCGTACGAGCAGCATGAGTGTGAGTACAGCCTTAAAATCAGGCATAATTGTCGATATTTTATTAATATTATTGCTTTGTTTTATAAAGCGCTTTCTTGAAACTCGTTTTACATTTGCATTATTCATTCACTCCAGACTCAGTGGTGGTAAGCTACTGTTGTAGCCACAGCTGCCCTGGGGTAGACTGATGGAAGTGAGGCGACCAGTCTGTGCCATCAGCCCCTCCCACTCCTTCATTCCGGCTTCCTAATGTGTTTCCTAAACGGTCTCCCAGGCCACTCCTGCCCAGGCCCGTCCTGCCCAGGCCACTCCTGCCCAGGCCCGTCCTGCCCAGGCCACTCCTGCCCAGGCCCGTCCTGCCCAGGCCACTCCTGCCCAGGCCACTCCTGCCCATCCCAGCCCTGCCCAGGCCCGTCCTGCCCAGGCCCGTCCTGCCCATGCCACTCATGCCCAGGCCCGTCCTGCCCAGGCCACTCCTGCCCAGGCCCGTCCTGCCCAGGCCACTCCTGCCCATCCCAGCCCTGCCCAGGCCCGTCCTGCCCAGGCCACTCCTGCCCAGGCCCGTCCTGCCCAGGCCCGTCCTGCAACACTGGACATTTCCAGGTCAAAATGGGATTTTATTTTGGATCTGGTTTCGTTCTATTAAATCCAGATTTTTCATACATTTTCAAAACATTCCAAAATGTTGGAGTGACTTCCTGGATAAACTTCATAAAGAGTTAAACTAAGTGGAGGAAACTTTCCCCTCTGTGTGTGAACCATGTCCTTCAGCGTCTGAGGAGGAAACTTTCCCCTCTGTGTGTGAACCGTGTCCTTCAGGAGGAAACTTCTGAGGAGGAAACTTTCCCCTCTGTGTGTGAACCGTGTCCTTCAGGAGGAAACTTCTGAGGAGGAAACTTTCCCCTCTGTGTGTGAACCGTGTCCTTCAGGAGGAAACTTTCCCCTCTGTGTGTGAACCGTGTCCTTCAGGAGGAAACTTCTGAGGAGGAAACTTTCCCCTCTGTGTGTGAACCGTGTCCTTCAGGAGGAAACTTTCCCCTCTGTGTGTGAACCGTGTCCTTCAGGAGGAAACTTCTGAGGAGGAAACTTTCCCCTCTGTGTGTGAACCGTGTCCTTCAGGAGGAAACTTTCCCCTCTGTGTGTGAACCGTGTCCTTCAGGAGGAAACTTCTGAGGAGGAAACTTTCCCCTCTGTGTGTGAACCGTGTCCTTCAGGAGGAAACTTCTGAGGAGGAAACTTTCCCCTCTGTGTGTGAACCGTGTCCTTCAGGAGGAAACTTTCCCCTCTGTGTGTGAACCGTGTCCTTCAGGAGGAAACTTCTGAGGAGGAAACTTTCCCCTCAGTGTGTGAACCGTGTCCTTCAGCCTCTGAGTGAAACTGAACGATCTGTTTGTGGGAAAAGCCTCGTCTGAACGTGTCGAGACTCGTTTGGAATCTGACAGAATCCGCCGCCTCCAGGCTCACTTTAGACCAGGAGGCGAGGGAGGAGGCGAGGGAGACAAGGAGGCGAGGGAGGAGGCGAGGGAGACAAGGAGGCGAGGAGGGGAGGGAGGAGGCGAGGAGGGGAGGGGAGGGAGGAGGGGAGGGAGGAGGCGAGGGAGGAGGCGAGGAGGGGAGGGAGGAGGCGAGGGAGACAAGGAGGCGAGGAGGGGAGGGAGGAGGCGAGGGAGGAGGCGAGGGAGGAGGTGAGGAGGCGAGGAGAGGAAACAAGGAGACATCTAAGCTCCCTCACCAGATCTTTCCGCTCAGAGTGTTTTCTCGAGGGCGGGGTCGGGGCTCAGAGTCTGTGGTTAAACCTGGATGTGGTTACCATGACGATGGGAAAGTGTCTGTTTACCATGACGATGTGAAAGTGTCTGGTTACCATGACGATGTGAAAGTGTCTGGTTACCATGACGATGTGAAAGTGTCTGGTTACCATGACGATGTGAAGGTGTCTGGTTACCATGACGATGTGAAAGTGTCGGTGGTGTTTTACGGCTCATGTCTCTGCTCTCGGGACCATCGTCTCCGACTCAGGTCTGATGATTTCAAACCTCAGAAGATGGAGATTCAGAAAAAACATCAGGGAAACATCTGGACGTTTCTTTACCAGACTCACATTATGTTCAACTTTTGTATCTTCTGAACAAGCTCCACCTTCCAGACGCTGCAGGTGCATAAACCCTGACGTTATCTGAGGGATTATTTACATGAACATTGTTGCAGAAAAGAAATAAAGTAACAAAAACTCAAAAGCAGTAGCTCACAGGTTCACAGTAAAACAAAATGACTTGTGGATAACAAGAACAAGGTCACATGACTTTAGCATAGTTCTCTTATACTGTTTTTCTTCTTTCTGTAGACCATCAGCGCCTTGTAAAGGTTCCTCTAGATGATTCCACAGGTTTCCTCCTCTCCGGGGGATACAGTTACTTTTCCTCAAACACATGTACCCATACCTTAAACACATGTACCCATACCTCACACACATGTACCCATACCTCAAACACATGTACCCATACCTCAAACACATGTACCCATACCTCACACACATGTACCCATACCTCAAACACATGTACCCATACCTCAAACACATGTACCCATACCTCACACACATGTACCCATACCTCACACACATGTACCCATACCTTAAACACATGTACCCATACCTCACACACATGTACCCATACCTCACACACATGTACCCATACCTCACACACATGTACCCATACCTCACACACATGTACCCATACCTCACACACATGTACCCATACCTTAAACACATGTACCCATACCTCACACACATGTACCCATACCTCACACACACGTACCCATACCTCACACACACGTACCCATACCTCACACACATGTACCCATACCTCAAACACATGTACCCATACCTCAAACACATGTACCCATACCTCACACACATGTACCCATACCTTAAACACATGTACCCATACCTCAAACACATGTACCCATACCTCACACACATGTACCCATACCTCAAACACATGTACCCATACCTCACACACATGTACCCATACCTCACACACATGTACCCATACCTCACACACATGTACCCATACCTCACACACATGTACCCATACCTCACACACATGTACCCATACCTCACACACATGTACCCATACCTCAAACACATGTACCCATACCTCACACACATGTACCCATACCTCAAACACATGTACCCATACCTCACACACATGTACCCATACCTCACACACATGTACCCATACCTCACACACATGTACCCATACCTCACACACATGTACCCATACCTCACACAGATGTACCCATACCTCAAACACATGTACCCATACCTCACACACATGTACCCATACCTCACACACATGTACCCATACCTCAAACACATGTACCCATACCTTAAACACATGTACCCATACCTCAAACACATGTACCCATACCTCACACACATGTACTCATACCTCACACACATGTACCCATACCTCACACACATGTACCCATACCTCAAACACATGTACCCATACCTCACACACATGTACCCATACCTCACACACATGTACCCATACCTCACACACATGTACCCATACCTCACACACATGTACCCATACCTCACACACATGTAACCATACCTCACACACATGTACCCATACCTCACACACATGTAACCATACCTCACACACATGTACCCATACCTCAAACACATGTACCCATACCTCAAACACATGTACCCATACCTCAAACACATGTACCCGTACCTCACACACATGTACCCGTACCTCAAACACACATGTACCCATACCTCACACACATGTACCCGTACCTCAAACACACATGTACCCATACCTCACACACATGTACCCATACCTTAAACACATGTACCCATACCTCACACACATGTACCCATACCTCACACACATGTACCCGTACCTCACACACATGTAACCATACCTCACACACATGTACCCATACCTCACACACATGTACCCATACCTTAAACACATGTACCCATACCTCACACACATGTACCCGTACCTCACACACATGTAACCATACCTCACACACATGTAACCATACCTCACACACATGTACCCATACCTTAAACACATGTACCCATACCTCACACACATGTACCCGTACCTCAAACACACATGTACCCATACCTCACACACATGTACCCATACCTCACACACATGTACCCATACCTCAAACACATGTGCCCATACCTCAAACACATGTACCCATACCTCACACACATGTACCCATACCTCACACACATGTACCCATACCTCACACACATGTACCCGTACCTCACACACATGTAACCATACCTCACACACATGTACCCATACCTCACACACATGTACCCATACCTCACACACATGTACCCATACCTCACACACATGTACCCATACCTCAAACACATGTACCCATACCTCAAACACATGTACCCATACCTCACACACGTGCCCATACCTCACACACATGTACCCATACCTCACACACATGTACCCATACCTCACACACATGTACCCATACCTTAAACACATGTACCCATACCTCACACACATGTACCCATACCTCACACACATGTACCCATACCTTAAACACATGTACCCATACCTCACACACATGTACCCATACCTCAAACACATGTACCCATACCTCAAACACATGTACCCATACCTCACACACATGTACCCATACCTCACACACATGTACCCATACCTCACACACATGTACCCATACCTCACACACACGTACCCATACCTCAAACACATGTACCCATACCTCACACACATGTACCCATACCTCACACACATGTACCCATACCTCAAACACATGTACCCATACCTCACACACATGTACCCATACCTTAAACACATGTACCCATACCTCACACACATGTACCCATACCTCACACACATGTACCCATACCTTAAACACATGTACCCATACCTCACACACATGTACCCATACCTCACACACATGTACCCATACCTCACACACATGTACCCATACCTCACACACATGTACCCATACCTCACACACATGTACCCATACCTCACACACATGTACCCATACCTCACACACATGTACCCATACCTCACACACATGTACCCATACCTCAAACACATGTACCCATACCTCACACACATGTACCCATACCTCACACACATGTACCCATACCTTAAACACATGTACCCATACCTCACACACATGTACCCATACCTTAAACACATGTACCCATACCTCACACACATGTACCCATACCTCACACACATGTACCCATACCTTAAACACATGTACCCATACCTCACACACATGTACCCATACCTCACACACATGTACCCATACCTCAAACACATGTACCCATACCTCAAACACATGTACCCATACCTCAAACACGTGTACCCATACCTCAAACACATGTACCCATACCTCAAACACATGTACCCATACCTCAAACACATGTACCCATACCTCACACACATGTACCCATACCTCAAACACATGTACCCATACCTCAAACACATGTACCCATACCTCACACACATGTACCCATACCTCACACACATGTACCCATACCTCAAACACATGTATCCATACCTCAAACACATGTACCCATACCTCAGACACATGTACCCATACCTCAAACACGTGTACCCATACCTCAAACACATGTACCCATACCTCACACACATGTACCCATACCTCAAACACATGTACCCATACCTCAAACACGTGTACCCATACCTCACACACATGTACCCATACCTCACACACATGTACCCATACCTCAAACACATGTACCCATACCTCAAACACATGTACCCATACCTCACACACATGTACCCATACCTCACACACATGTACCCATACCTCAAACACATGTATCCATACCTCAAACACATGTACCCATACCTCAGACACATGTACCCATACCTCAAACACGTGTACCCATACCTCAAACACATGTACCCATACCTCACACACATGTACCCATACCTCACACACATGTACCCATACCTCAAACACATGTACCCATACCTCAAACACATGTACCCATACCTCAGACACGTGTACCCATACCTCAAACACGTGTACCCATACCTCAAACACGTGTACCCATACCTCAAACACGTGTACCCATACCTCAAACACGTGTACCCATACCTCAAACACGTGTACCCATACCTCAAACACGTGTACCCATACCTCAAACGCGTGTACCCATACCCCACACGCGTGTACCCATACCTCAAACGCGTGTACCCATACCTCAAACACGTGTACCCATACCTCACACACGTGTACCCATACCTCAAACACGTGTACCCATACCTCAAACACGTGTACCCATACCTCACACACGTGTACCCATACCTCACACACGTGTACCCATACCTCAAACACGTGTACCCATACCTCACACACGTGTACCCATACCTCAAACACGTGTACCCATACCTCAAACACGTGTACCCATACCTCAGACACGTGTACCCATACCTCAAACACGTGTACCCATACCTCAAACACATGTACCCGTACCTCAAACACATGTACCCATACCTCACACACATGTACCCATACCTCACACACATGTACCCGTACCTCAAACACGTGTACCCATACCTCAAACACATGTACCCATACCTCACACACATGTACCCATACCTCAAACACGTGTACCCATACCTCAAACACATGTACCCATACCTCAAACACATGTACCCATACCTCACACACATGTACCCATACCTCAAACACGTGTACCCATACCTCAAACACGTGTACCCACACCTCACACACGTGTACCCATACCTCAAACACATGTACCCATACCTCAAACACGTGTACCCATACCTCAAACACATGTACCCATACCTCACACACATGTACCCATACCTCAAACACATGTACCCATACTTCAAACACATGTACCCATACCTCACACACATGTACCCATACCTCAAACACGTGTACCCATACCTCAAACACGTGTACCCATACCTCACACACGTGTACCCATACCTCACACACGTGTACCCATACCTCAAACACGTGTACCCATACCTCACACACGTGTACCCATACCTCAAACACGTGTACCCATACCTCAAACACGTGTACCCATACCTCAGACACGTGTACCCATACCTCAAACACGTGTACCCATACCTCACACACGTGTACCCACACCTCACACACGTGTACCCATACCTCACACACATGTACCCATACCTCACACACATGTACCCATACCTCAAACACATGTACCCATACCTCACACACATGTACCCATACCTCAAACACATGTACCCATACCTCAAACACATGTACCCATACCTCACACACATGTACCCATACCTCAAACACATGTACTCATACCTCAAACACATGTACCCATAGCTCACACACATGTACCCATAGCTCACACACATGTACCCATACCTCACACACATGTACCCATACCTTAAACACGTGTACCCATACCTCACACACATGTACCCGTACCTCACACACATGTACCCATACCTCACACACATGTACCCATACCTCACACACATGTACCCATACCTCACACACGTGTACCCATACCTCAAACACGTGTACCCATACCTCAAACACGTGTACCCATACCTCAAACACGTGTACCCATACCTCACACACATGTACCCATACCTCAAACACATGTACCCATACCTCACACACGTGTTCCCATACCTCAAACACGTGTACCCATACCTCACACACGTGTTCCCATACCTCAAACACGTGTACCCATACCTCAAACACGTGTACCCATACCTCACACACATGTACCCATACCTCAAACGCATGTACACATACCTCACACACGTGTTCCCATACCTCAAACACGTGTACCCATACCTCACACACGTGTTCCCATACCTCAAACACGTGTACCCATACCTCACACACGTGTACCCATACCTCAAACACGTGTACCCATACCTCACACACGTGTTCCCATACCTCAAACACGTGTACCCATACCTCACACACGTGTACCCATACCTCACACACGTGTATCCATACCTCACACACGTGTTCCCATACCTCAAACACGTGTACCCATACCTCACACACGTGTACCCATACCTCACACACATGTACCCATACCTCACACACGTGTACCCATACCTCACACACGTGTATCCATACCTCACACACGTGTACCCATACCTCAAACACGTGTACCCATACCTCACACACGTGTACCCATACCTCAAACACGTGTACCCATACCTCAAACACATGTACCCATACCTCAAACACGTGTACCCATACCTCAAACACGTGTACCCATACCTCACACACGTGTACCCATACCTCACACACGTGTTCCCATACCTCAAACACGTGTACCCATACCTCAAACACGTGTACCCATACCTCACACACGTGTACCCATACCTCACACACATGTACCCATACCTCAAACACATGTACCCATACCTCAAACACATGTACCTTAAACACATGTACCCATACCTCACACACATGTACCCATACCTCACACACATGTACCCATACCTCACACACATGTACCCATACCTCACACACATGTACCCATACCTCACACACATGTACCCATACCTTTATAACACTGAAATACACTTTGCATAATAATTAACACAGTGTAGTAGCAGTATTAGTAGTTATAGTAGTAGATATACTTATATTAGTCATAGTAGTTTATTTCTCTACTGCAGAGTAAAGGTCTGAACGTGAGAGTGTCCTGAAGTGGAGGACGTGTTGTTTTTATCTACTCGGCCTCAGGTCAAAGTGCAGCGTGTTATAAAGTTTATCTGGGCCGGTCAGATCGGGACGTTTTCAACACGTGCGACTTATCACTTAGGACGGATCATTACAGCGTGAGGGAACGCCGACGTCACTCTGAGGGTCTGAGGGTCCGAGAGTCTGAGAGTCTGAGGGTCTGTGAGTCTGAGGGTCCGAGGGTCCGAGGGTCTGAGGGTCTGTGAGTCTGAGGGTCCGAGGGTCCGAGAGTCTGAGAGTCTGAGGGTCCGAGGGTCCGAGGGTCTGAGGGTCTGTGAGTCTGAGGGTCCGAGGGTCTGTGGGTCCAAGGCTCTGTGAGTCTGTGGGTCTGAGGGTCTGTGGGTCCGAGGGTCTGAGGCTCTGTGGGTCCGAGGGTCTGAGGGTCCGAGGGTTTGTGGGTCTGCAGTGCTCCATACATACCGTTTTGCATTTTGGCCAAAAAGTTCAATTTGTGTCTCATCTGACCAAAGCACCTTCTTCCACATGGAGCCGTGTCCTCCATATGACTTCTAGCAAACTTCAGACGGGATTTCTTATGGCCTCCTTTCAATAATGGCTTTCTTCTGCCACTCGTCCATGAAGGCCAGATTTGTGTAGAGACTTATAGTTGTCCCATGTACAGATTCCCCCAGCTCAGCGGCGGGACGTCCCAGCTCCTCCAGAGTTATCTTGGGGCACTTGGTTACATTTCTGACCAGTGCTCTCATGTTCGGTCTGTTAGTTTAGGTGGACGGCCGTGTCTTGGTAAGTTCTCAGTGGTGCTATACTCTTTCCATTTCTGAATGATGGATTGAACAGTGCTCCGTGAGATGTTCAAGTCTTGGGAAATCTTTGTATAACTTAACGCTGCTTTAAACGTCTCCACAGCTTTATCCCTGACCTCTCTGGTGAGCTCCTTGGCCTTCATGATGTTGTTTAGTGACCAATACACTCTGACCATAGCTCTGAGGCCCTCACAGAACAGCTGGAATTATACTGAGAGTAGATCACACACAGGTGGCCTCTGTTTAATGGTTAGGGCGAGGTGTGAACTTTCTGTAAAACATTCAAAATAAAATCTTGTTTATTGTTGTAAACATGACAGAATGTGCAGAAGTTCAAGGTGTATTAGGACTTTCCAGAGGCTCTGCACATCAGTCATCTCTCCAAAGTTAACTCTCCTGAAAAGTCACATTCGTTTCCCCTAAACCTTTCCTCCGTGTTTCATTTATTGTTTCTGTAGTGAAGCGTGCTGGCCCCGCCCCTGGCCCCGCCCCTGGCCCCGCCCCGGCTCCGTCTGTCGCTCTCACTAAGAAACTCATTCATTTCTCTCTCTGTTCCTCGTGTTGTTGGTTTTCTTTACACGCTCAGTTCATGTCGGGACACTTCTCCTGCAGCTTTCATCCTCCCACGCTCCGGAGGCTTCAGGGGCAAGTCCGAGCTCAAACACGGATTAAGTCCTGGAGGCTTCAGGAGCAAGTCCGAGCTCAAACACGGGTTAAGTCCTGGAGGCTTCAGGGGCAAGTCCGAGCTCAAACACGGGTTAAGTCCTGGAGGCTTCAGGGGCAAGTCCGAGCTCAAACACGGGTTAAGTCCTGGAGGCTTCAGGGGCAAGTCCGAGCTCAAACACGGGTTAAGTCCTGGAGGCTTCAGGGGCAAGTCCGAGCTCAAACACGGGTTAAGTCCTGGAGGCTTCAGGGGCAAGTCCGAGCTCAAACACGGGTTAAGTCCTGGAGGCTTCAGGAGCAAGTCCGAGCTCAAACACGGATTAAGTCCTGGATTTAACCTGAGGTTCTGGAGAGAAACGTCCACATGTTTCCAAGTCGACCCCATGACTCAGCTCGTCATGAGGTCGAGTCACATTAGACTCAGGCCTAACTTTCTGATTCATGTGCAAATAACCCAGCACAGTTTCTCCCATTTGGCTTTGCCCAAATCTAAAAGGAAACAGGTGTCAGGGACGAAAAAATGACCAACAAGCAACAAAAAACACGACTAAAAAAACGACAAAAACGCGACAAAATGTGACAAACAGTTAGGATGAGTTTTGTAGGTCTTAGCTTTCAAATGAGGCGTGACTCGCTTATGGCTTTAAGCTTTTAGATCTGGGTCAGAGGTGAATCTGCTCTATATGCAAATGTGCCAGGGCCTCCTCGACGTTTGCACAACTGAATAAACTGATATCAAACTTTCCAAAATCTCATTCGAAATGAAATGTTTTTATTCAAAGCAGTTTCTCCACAGTCGTCTCTGTTTGCTCGGGTTCTGCTCAGGTTCTGCTCGGGTTCTGCTCGGGTTCTGCTCGGGTTCTGCTCGGGTTCTGCTCAGGTTCTGCTCCGCTTCAGTCACTGAGCTCTGCAAAACCAGGTCCAACATTTAGCTTTTTCACAGTTTCAAAATGTGGGGAAACAATTGTAAAATGGACTGAAAATGCAGAAACCAATGGAGAAAAATGTAAAAAATAATAATTTTGAGGCGAAAAAAAGGAAAAATTGATATGATTTGGGAAAAATGTTGACAAAATTTGTACAAAATATATATATTAAAAAAAAGAAAAGCTATAATAAGACTGAGAGAAGACTCTGGACTTTGGGACAGTTTCTGTTTCATGTGGTCCAGTCGTTACAGAGACAAACTTAAAACGAAAAACACTTCAGAGACGATTATCGGCCTTTGTAAATCTCTCATTTATAGAGTTTGGTTAAAGATTACTGTGTTCATAAAACAATCAATGGCTAAATAATGATTCACTGATTGTTTATTCACAGAATATCATGTGTTTGACTCGAGCTCGAGGCAACTGTTTCTATTCCAGAACTTTCATCATTCTTGGTTTTCGATACTGAAATATGATTCATATATAGAACCAGAAAACAGATTTTCAAAGTTAATTCATCCATTTTCCTTCCAGTTCAGTTCTTTTACATTTGTAAATGTATTTATATATTTTCCCGTGTGTTTCCCGTGTGTTGACGTGTTTTGTTCCTGTATGTTGATATGTGTTGACGTGTTGTTCTCGTGTATTTCCCGTGTGTTGACGTGTTTTTCCCGTGTGTTGACGTGTTTTGTTCCTGTATGTTGATATGTGTTGACGTGTTGTTCTCGTGTGTTTCCCGTGTGTTGACGTGTTGTTCTCGTGTGTTTCCCGTGTGTTGACGTGTTGTTCTCGTGTGTTTCCCGTGTGTTGACGTGTTGTTCTCGTGTGTTTCCCGTGTGTTGACGTGTTGTTCTCGTGTGTTTCCCGTGTGTTGACGTGTATTTCCCGTGTGTTTCCCGTGTGTTGACGTGTTTTCCCGTGTGTTTCCCGTGTGTTGACGTGTTTTCCCGTGTGTTTCCCGTGTGTTGACGTGTTTTCCCGTGGGTTTCCCGTATGTTGACATGTATTTCCCGTGTGTTGACGTGTTTTTCCCGTGTGTTTCCCGTGTGTTGACGTGTGTTTCCCGTGTGTTGACATGTATTTCCCGTGTGTTGACGTGTGTTTCCCGTGTGTTGACATGTATTTCCCGTGTGTTGACGTGTGTTTCCCGTGTGTTGACGTGTGTTTCCCGTGTGACGTGTGTTTCCCGTGTGTTGACGTGTGTTTCCCGTGCGTTGACGTGTTTTTCCCGTGTGTTGACGTGTGTTTCCTGTGTGTTGACGTGTGTTTCCCGTGTGTTGACGTGTTTTCCCGTGTGTTGACGTGTTTTCCCGTGTGTTTCCCGTGTGTTGACGTGTTTTCCCGTGGGTTTCCCGTATGTTGACATGTATTTCCCGTGTGTTGACGTGTTTTTCCCGTGTGTTGACGTGTGTTTCCCGTGTGTTGACGTGTTTTCCCGTGGGTTTCCCGTATGTTGACATGTATTTCCCGTGTGTTGACGTGTGTTTCCCGTGTGTTGACGTGTGTTTCCCGTGCGTTGACGTGTTTTTCCCGTGTGTTGACGTGTGTTTCCCGTGTGTTGACGTGTGTTTCCCGTGTGTTGACGTGTGTTTCCTGTGTTTTTCCCGTGTGTTTCCCGTGTTTTTCCCGTGTGTTGACGTGTTTTTCCCGTGTGTTGACGTGTGTTTCCCGTGTGTTGACGTGTGTTTCCCGTGTGTTGACGTGTGTTTCCCGTGCGTTGACGTGTTTTTCCCGTGTGTTGACGTGTTTTTCCCGTGTGTTGACGTGTGTTTCCCGTGTGTTGACGTGTGTTTCCCGTGTGTTGACGTATTTTTCCCGTGTTTTTCCCGTGTGTTGACGTGTGTTTCCCGTGTGTTCCCGCAGGTCACTTCCCGAACAAGGCCATGCCGTCGGCGGGCACGTTGCCGTGGATACAGGGCATTCTCTGCAACGCCAACAACCCGTGTTTCCGGAGCCCGACCCCGGGAGAGTCTCCGGGCGTCGTCGGAAACTTCAACGACTCCATGTAAGAACCAGCTTTACCCAAACCCAACAGCTCACAGCCTCATTTGAAAGCTAAGGCTAGGCTAACTGATATTTCCCTCGCGTTGTTGCTGCGTCGTTGTCGCTGTTTTGATGCTTTTTTCAAGAAGCTTTTAGATTTGGGTAAAGCCGAACTGGAGAAAATGTGCTCAGTTCAGGCGGGGGTTAAGAGGTTAAAAGACGACGATGGTAAAACGTTACCTTTAATAATCCGAGTTTCCTCCAGAGGCCGATCAGAGACACGGGTCACGGTAAACCTGTGATCATGTGAATAATAAGTAATAAAGGTTTAGAGACTTTCACACAACTTTTAAAATAAATATAAAATAATATGAAAGTAACGTAGCCCAAATATAGAAAGTATCAACACGCTTTTCCAGGAGCCGAGAGTCTCCAGTTTTCTCCAGTTCAGCTTTACCCGAATCTAGAAAGAAACCGCGACAAAAGAGTGATGATTAAAAAAGAAAGTGACGTCACCAACGAGACGAAAGGCGTTACTCCAGTAAGGAAGCGTTAGATTTGGGTAAAGTCGAACAGTGTCAGGGTTTCCTGTAGCTTCTGATCGGTATGGTTTGTTTCTCCTCTGACCTAAACCTCCTGTTTGTCAGAATCTCGAGGCTTTTCTCCGACGCCAAGAAGATCCTGCTCTACAGCCAGAACGACAAGAACCTGGAGGGCTTCAAGGAGCTCACTGCTGCCCTCCGCGGGCTGCAGGAGAGCGGGACAGGTCAGTCTCACTCTCCACGTCTGCTCCTGTCTGTCTGCTCCTGCCATACTCCCCTCTGCTCCCGCCGTACTCCCCTCTGCTCCCGCCGTACTCCCCTCTGCTCCCGCCGTACTCCCCTCTGCTCCTGCCATACTCCCATCTGCTCCCGCCATACTCCCCTCTGCTCCCGCCGTACTCCCCTCTGCTCCCGTCATACTCCCCTCTGCTCCCGTCATACTCCCCTCTGCTCCCGTCATGCTCCCCTCTGCTCCTGTCGTACTCCCCTCTGCTCCCGCCGTACTCCCCTCTGCTCCCGTCATGCTCCCCTCTGCTCCCGCCGTACTCCCATCTGCTCCTGTCATACTCCCCTCTGCTCCCGTCATACTCCCCTCTGCTCCCGTCATACTCCCCTCTGCTCCCGTCATGCTCCCCTCTGCTCCGGCCATACTCCCATCTGCTCCTGCCGTACTCCCCTCTGCTCCCGCCGTACTCCCCTCTGCTCCCGTCATGCTCCCCTCTGCTCCGGCCATACTCCCATCTGCTCCCGCCGTACTCCCCTCTGCTCCCGCCGTACTCCCCTCTGCTCCCGTCATGCTCCCCTCTGCTCCCGTCATACTCCCCTCTGCTCCCGTCATGCTCCCCTCTGCTCCCGTCATACTCCCCTCTGCTCCCGTCATGCTCCCCTCTGCTCCTGTCGTACTCCCCTCTGCTCCCGTCATGCTCCCCTCTGCTCCCGTCATAATCCCCTCTGCTCCCGTCATGCTCCCCTCTGCTCCCGTCATACTCCCCTCTGCTCCCGTCGTACTCCCCTCTGCTCCTGTCATACTCCCCTCTGCTCCGGCCATACTCCCCTCTGCTCCCGTCATACTCCCCTCTGCTCCCGCCATACTCCCCTCTGCTCCCGTCATACTCCCCTCTGCTCCCGTCATGCTCCCCTCTGCTCCCGTCGTACTCCCCTCTGCTCCTGTCATACTCCCCTCTGCTCCTGTCATACTCCCCTCTGCTCCTGTCATACTCCCCTCTGCTCCTGTCATACTCCCCTCTGCTCCCGTCATACTCCCCTCTGCTCCCGTCATACTCCCCTCTGCTCCTGCCATACTCCCCTCTGCTCCTGCCATACTCCCCTCTGCTCCCGCCATACATAATCCCCTATGTGTATATGTCTCCCGTCTTTAGCCGCTCTGTCTCCCACAAAGGAAAGGACCATATTTGGATCACAGCCTTTCCTGCTACACGTGGATACCGAACATGTCAGTATTTGTGAATGAATCAGCGTGGGAACGACCAGGAGCCACACGGACACGTTACTTTACCCTGACATGGAATAAACTTTTAGGAACAGTACTTTTTACATTAGGCTCAAAGCGCTTTACAGCAGGAACCTCTCACCCATTCATACACCAGTGTACGCAGACACTGGAGGCCAGGAGGGGGAAGTGTCTTGCCCAAGGACACAACGACAATGTGCACCTTCAGGAGGCGGGATTCGAACCCCTGACCTTCCCGATCATGAGACGACACGCTCTACCATCTGTGCCGTCGCCCCGTTACATTATACTGGTTAAAGACGGGAGGGCATCTGACGTGTTCCGCTGTAGTGTTCATGTTAATGGCGTGACCTGGAGGGTTAGCGTGTGACCTGGAGCGTGTTCTGGAGGGTTAATGTTAGCGTGTGACCTGGAGCGTGTTCTGGAGGGTTAGTGTTAGCGTGTGACCTGGAGCGTGTTCTGGAGGGTTAGTGTTAGCGTGTGACCCGGAGCGTGTTCTGGAGGGTTAGTGTTAGCGTGTGACCTGGAGCGTGTTCTGGAGGGTTAGTGTTAGCGTGTGACCTGGAGCGTGTTCTGGAGGGTTAGTGTTAGCGTGTGACCCGGAGCGTGTTCTGGAGGGTTAGTGTTAGCGTGTGACCTGGAGCGTGTTCTGGAGGGTTAATGTTAGCGTGTGACCTGGAGCGTGTTCTGGAGGGTTAGTGTTAGCGTGTGACCTGGAGCGTGTTCTGGAGGGTTAGTGTTAGCGTGTGACCCGGAGCGTGTTCTGGAGGGTTAGTGTTAGCGTGTGACCTGGAGCGTGTTCTAGAGGGTTAGTGTTAGCGTGTGACCTGGAGCGTGTTCTGGAGGGTTAGTGTTAGCGTGTGACCTGGAGCGTGTTCTGGAGGGTTAGTGTTAGCGTGTGACCTGGAGCGTGTTCTGGAGGGTTAGCGTGTGACCCGGAGCGTGTTCTGGAGGGTTAGCGTGTGACCTGGAGCGTGTTCTGGAGGGTTAGCGTGTGACCCGGAGCGTGTTCTAGAGGGTTAGCGTGTGACCTGGAGCGTGTTCTGGAGGGTTAGTGTTAGCATGTGACCTGGAGCGTGTTCTGGAGGGTTAGTGTTAGCGTGTGACCTGGAGCGTGTTCTGGAGGGTTAGTGTTAGCGTGTGACCTGGAGCGTGTTCTGGAGGGTTAGTGTTAGCGTGTGACCTGGAGCGTGTTCTAGAGGGTTAGTGTTAGCGTGTGACCTGGAGCGTGTTCTGGAGGGTTAGTGTTAGCGTGTGACCTGGAGCGTGTTCTGGAGGGTTAGTGTTAGCGTGTGACCCGGAGCGTGTTCTGGAGGGTTAGTGTTAGCGTGTGACCTGGAGCGTGTTCTGGAGGGTTAGCGTGTGACCTGGAGCGTGTTCTGGAGGGTTAGGGTTAGCGTGTGACCCGGAGCGTGTTCTGGAGGGTTAGTGTTAGCGTGTGACCTGGAGCGTGTTCTGGAGGGTTAGCGTGTGACCTGGAGCGTGTTCTGGAGGGTTAGTGTTAGCGTGTGACCTGGAGCGTGTTCTGGAGGGTTAGTGTTAGCGTGTGACCTGGAGCGTGTTCTAGAGGGTTAGTGTTAGCGTGTGACCTGGGTCGTGTTCTGGAGGGTTAGGGTTAGCGTGTGACCCGGAGCGTGTTCTGGAGGGTTAGTGTTAGCGTGTGACCTAGAGCGTGTTCTAGAGGGTTAGTGTTAGCGTGTGACCCAGAGCGTGTTCTGGAGGGTTAGTGTTAGCGTGTGACCTGGAGCGTGTTCTGGAGGGTTAGCGTGTGACCTGGAGCGTGTTCTGGAGGGTTAGTGTTAGCGTGTGACCTGGAGCGTGTTCTAGAGGGTTAGTGTTAGCGTGTGACCTGGAGCGTGTTCTGGAGGGTTAGTGTTAGCGTGTGACCCGGAGCGTGTTCTGGAGGGTTAGTGTTAGCGTGTGACCTGGAGCGTGTTCTGGAGGGTTAGTGTTAGCGTGTGACCTGGAGCGTGTTCTGGAGGGTTAGTGTTAGCGTGTGACCTGGAGCGTGTTCTGGAGGGTTAGCGTGTGACCCGGAGCGTGTTCTGGAGGGTTAGTGTGTGACCTGGAGCGTGTTCTGGAGGGTTAGTGTTAGCGTGTGACCTGGAGCGTGTTCTAGAGGGTTAGCGTGTGACCCGGAGCGTGTTCTGGAGGGTTAGTGTGTGACCTGGAGCGTGTTCTGGAGGGTTAGTGTTAGCGTGTGACCTGGAGCGTGTTCTAGAGGGTTAGCGTGTGACCTGGAGCGTGTTCTAGAGGGTTAGCGTGTGACCCGGAGCGTGTTCTGGAGGGTTAGTGTTAGCGTGTGACCTGGAGCGTGTTCTAGAGGATTAGTGTTAGCGTGTGACCTGGAGCGTGTTCTGGAGGGTTAGTGTTAGCGTGTGACCTGGAGCGTGTTCTGGAGGGTTAGCGTGTGACCTGGAGCGTGTTCTAGAGGGTTAGTGTTAGCGTGTGACCTGGAGCGTGTTCTGGAGGGTTAGTGTTAGCGTGTGACCTGGAGCGTGTTCTGGAGGGTTAGCGTGTGACCTGGAGCGTGTTCTGGAGGGTTAGTGTTAGCGTGTGACCTGGAGCGTGTTCTAGAGGGTTAGTGTTAGCGTGTGACCTGGAGCGTGTTCTAGAGGGTTAGTGTTAGCGTGTGACCTGGAGCGTGTTCTAGAGGGTTAGTGTTAGCGTGTGACCCGGAGCGTGTTCTGGAGGGTTAGTGTGTGACCTGGAGCGTGTTCTGGAGGGTTAGTGTTAGCGTGTGACCTGGAGCGTGTTCTGGAGGGTTAGCGTGTGACCTGGAGCGTGTTCTGGAGGGTTAGCGTTAGCGTGTGACCTGGAGCGTGTTCTGGAGGGTTAGTGTTAGCGTGTGACCCGGAGCGTGTTCTGGAGGGTTAGTGTTAGCGTGTGACCTGGAGCGTGTTCTAGAGGGTTAGTGTTAGCGTGTGACCCGGAGCGTGTTCTGGAGGGTTAGCGTGTGACCTGGAGCGTGTTCTGGAGGGTTAGTGTTAGCGTGTGACCTGGAGCGTGTTCTGGAGGGTTAGTGTTAGCGTGTGACCCGGAGCGTGTTCTGGAGGGTTAGTGTTAGCGTGTGACCTGGAGCGTGTTCTAGAGGGTTAGTGTTAGCGTGTGACCTGGGTCGTGTTCTGGAGGGTTAGTGTTAGCGTGTGACCTGGAGCGTGTTCTGGAGGGTTAGTGTTAGCGTGTGACCTAGAGCGTGTTCTAGAGGGTTAGCGTGTGACCTGGAGCGTGTTCTAGAGGGTTAGTGTTAGCGTGTGACCTGGAGCGTGTTCTAGAGGGTTAGTGTTAGCGTGTGACCTGGAGCGTGTTCTGGAGGGTTAGTGTGTGACCTGGAGCGTGTTCTGGAGGGTTAGTGTTAGCGTGTGACCTGGAGCGTGTTCTGGAGGGTTAGCGTGTGACCTGGAGCGTGTTCTGGAGGGTTAGCGTTAGCGTGTGACCTGGAGCGTGTTCTGGAGGGTTAGTGTTAGCGTGTGACCCGGAGCGTGTTCTGGAGGGTTAGTGTTAGCGTGTGACCTGGAGCGTGTTCTAGAGGGTTAGTGTTAGCGTGTGACCCGGAGCGTGTTCTGGAGGGTTAGCGTGTGACCTGGAGCGTGTTCTGGAGGGTTAGTGTTAGCGTGTGACCTGGAGCGTGTTCTGGAGGGTTAGTGTTAGCGTGTGACCCGGAGCGTGTTCTGGAGGGTTAGTGTTAGCGTGTGACCTGGAGCGTGTTCTAGAGGGTTAGTGTTAGCGTGTGACCTGGGTCGTGTTCTGGAGGGTTAGTGTTAGCGTGTGACCTAGAGCGTGTTCTAGAGGGTTAGCGTGTGACCTGGAGCGTGTTCTGGAGGGTTAGTGTTAGCATGTGACCCGGAGCGTGTTCTGGAGGGTTAGCGTGTGACCTGGAGCGTGTTCTAGAGGGTTAGTGTTAGCGTGTGACCTGGAGCGTGTTCTGGAGGGTTAGTGTTAGCGTGTGACCCGGAGCGTGTTCTGGAGGGTTAGCGTGTGACCTGGAGCGTGTTCTGGAGGGTTAGTGTTAGCGTGTGACCTGGAGCGTGTTCTGGAGGGTTAGTGTTAGCGTGTGACCCGGAGCGTGTTCTGGAGGGTTAGCGTGTGACCTGGAGCGTGTTCTGGAGGGTTAGTGTTAGCATGTGACCCGGAGCGTGTTCTGGAGGGTTAGTGTTAGCGTGTGACCAGGAGCGTGTTCTAGAGGGTTAGTGTTAGCGTGTGACCCGGAGCGTGTTCTGGAGGGTTAGTGTTAGCGTGTGACCTGGAGCGTGTTCTGGAGGGTTAGTGTTAGCGTGTGATCTGGAGCGTGTTCTGGAGGGTTAGCGTGTGACCTGGAGCGTGTTCTGGAGGGTTAGTGTTAGCGTGTGACCTGGAGCGTGTTCGTGTGTGACCCGGAGCGTGTTCTGGAGGGTTAGTGTTAGCGTGTGACCTGGAGCGTGTTCTGGAGGGTTAGTGTTAGCGTGTGACCCGGAGCGTATTCTGGAGGGTTAGTGTTAGCGTGTGACCTGGAGCGTGTTCTAGAGGGTTAGTGTTAGCGTGTGACCTGGAGCGTGTTCTAGAGGGTTAGCGTGTGACCTGGAGCGTGTTCTAGAGGGTTAGTGTTAGCGTGTGACCTGGAGCGTGTTCTGGAGGGTTAGTGTTAGCGTGTGACCCGGAGCGTGTTCTGGAGGGTTAGTGTTAGCGTGTGACCTGGAGCGTGTTCTGGAGGGTTAGTGTTAGCGTGTGACCTGGAGCGTGTTCTGGAGGGTTAGTGTTAGCATGTGACCTGGAGCGTGTTCTGGAGGGTTAGCGTGTGACCTGGAGCGTGTTCTGGAGGGTTAGTGTTAGCGTGTGACCCGGAGCGTGTTCTGGAGGGTTAGTGTTAGCGTGTGACCTGGAGCGTGTTCTGGAGGGTTAGTGTTAGCGTGTGACCTGGAGCGTGTTCTGGAGGGTTAGTGTTAGCGTGTGACCTGGAGCGTGTTCTGGAGGGTTAGTGTT
The DNA here is from genome assembly GCA_021464625.1 of Proterorhinus semilunaris. NCBI lineage: Eukaryota > Metazoa > Chordata > Actinopteri > Gobiiformes > Gobiidae > Proterorhinus > Proterorhinus semilunaris. The sequence goes on along the minus strand of JAJBBP010000027.1, from coordinate 380,152 downwards.
AGCGTGTGACCTGGAGCGTGTTCTGGAGGGTTAGTGTTAGCGTGTGACCCGGAGCGTGTTCTGGAGGGTTAGTGTTAGCGTGTGACCCGGAGCGTGTTCTGGAGGGTTAGTGTTAGCGTGTGACCTGGAGCGTGTTCTGGAGGGTTAGTGTTAGCGTGTGACCTGGAGCGTGTTCTAGAGGGTTAGCGTGTGACCTGGAGCGTGTTCTAGAGGGTTAGTGTTAGCGTGTGACCTGGAGCGTGTTCTGGAGGGTTAGTGTTAGCGTGTGACCTGGAGCGTGTTCTGGAGGGTTAGTGTTAGCGTGTGACCTGGAGCGTGTTCTGGAGGGTTAGTGTTAGCGTGTGACCTGGAGCGTGTTCTGGAGGGTTAGTGTTAGCGTGTGACCTGGAGCGTGTTCTGGAGGGTTAGTGTTAGCGTGTGACCCGGAGCGTGTTCTGGAGGGTTAGTGTTAGCGTGTGACCCGGAGCGTGTTCTGGAGGGTTAGTGTTAGCGTGTGACCCGGAGCGTGTTCTGGAGGGTTAGCGTGTGACCTGGAGCGTGTTTTGGAGGGTTAGTGTTAGCGTGTGACCTGGAGCGTGTTCTGGAGGGTTAGTGTTAGCGTGTGACCCGGAGCGTGTTCTGGAGGGTTAGCGTGTGACCTGGAGCGTGTTCTAGAGGGTTAGTGTTAGCGTGTGACCTGGAGCGTGTTCTAGAGGGCTGGTGTTAGCGTGTGACCTGGAGCGTGTTCTGGAGGGTTAGTGTTAGCGTGTGACCCGGAGCGTGTTCTAGAGGGTTAGTGTTAGCGTGTGACCTGGAGCGTGTTCTGGAGGGTTAGTGTTAGCGTGTGACCTGGAGCGTGTTCTGGAGGGTTAGTGTTAGCGTGTGACCTGGAGCGTGTTCTGGAGGGTTAGTGTTAGCGTGTGACCTGGAGCGTGTTCTGGAGGGTTAGTGTTAGCGTGTGACCTGGAGCGTGTTCTGGAGGGTTAGTGTTAGCGTGTGACCCGGAGCGTGTTCTGGAGGGTTAGCGTGTGACCCGGAGCGTGTTCTGGAGGGTTAGCGTGTGACCCGGAGCGTGTTCTGGAGGGTTAGCGTGTGACCCGGAGCGTGTTCTGGAGGGTTAGCGTGTGACCCGGAGCGTGTTCTGGAGGGTTAGTGTTAGCGTGTGACCTGGAGCGTGTTCTGGAGGGTTAGTGTTAGCGTGTGACCTGGAGCGTGTTCTAGAGGGTTAGTGTTAGCGTGTGACCCGGAGCGTGTTCTGGAGGGTTAGTGTGTGACCTGGAGCGTGTTCTAGAGGGTTAGTGTTAGCGTGTGACCCGGAGCGTGTTCTGGAGGGTTAGTGTTAGCGTGTGACCTGGAGCGTGTTCTGGAGGGTTAGTGTTAGCGTGTGACCTGGAGCGTGTTCTGGAGGGTTAGTGTTAGCGTGTGACCTGGAGCGTGTTCTGGAGGGTTAGTGTTAGCGTGTGACCTGGAGCGTGTTCTGGAGGGTTAGTGTTAGCGTGTGACCTGGAGCGTGTTCTGGAGGGTTAGTGTTAGCGTGTGACCTGGAGCGTGTTCTGGAGGGTTAGTGTTAGCGTGTGACCTGGAGCGTGTTCTGGAGGGTTAGTGTTAGCGTGTGACCTGGAGCGTGTTCTGGAGGGTTAGCGTGTGACCTGGAGCGTGTTCTGGAGGGTTAGCGTGTGACCCGGAGCGTGTTCTGGAGGGTTAGCGTGTGACCCGGAGCGTGTTCTGGAGGGTTAGCGTGTGACCCGGAGCGTGTTCTGGAGGGTTAGCGTGTGACCCGGAGCGTGTTCTGGAGGGTTAGTGTTAGCGTGTGACCTGGAGCGTGTTCTGGAGGGTTAGTGTTAGCGTGTGACCTGGAGCGTGTTCTGGAGGGTTAGTGTTAGCGTGTGACCTGGAGCGTGTTCTGGAGGGTTAGTGTTAGCGTGTGACCCGGAGCGTGTTCTGGAGGGTTAGCGTGTGACCTGGAGCGTGTTCTGGAGGGTTAGCGTGTGACCCGGAGCGTGTTCTGGAGGGTTAGCGTGTGACCCGGAGCGTGTTCTGGAGGGTTAGCGTGTGACCCGGAGCGTGTTCTGGAGGGTTAGCGTGTGACCCGGAGCGTGTTCTGGAGGGTTAGCGTGTGACCCGGAGCGTGTTCTGGAGGGTTAGCGTGTGACCCGGAGCGTGTTCTGGAGGGTTAGCGTGTGACCCGGAGCGTGTTCTGGAGGGTTAGTGTTAGCGTGTGACCTGGAGCGTGTTCTGGAGGGTTAGTGTTAGCGTGTGACCTGGAGCGTGTTCTAGAGGGTTAGTGTTAGCGTGTGACCCGGAGCGTGTTCTGGAGGGTTAGTGTTAGCGTGTGACCCGGAGCGTGTTCTGGAGGGTTAGTGTTAGCGTGTGACCCGGAGCGTGTTCTGGAGGGTTAGCGTGTGACCTGGAGCGTGTTTTGGAGGGTTAGTGTTAGCGTGTGACCTGGAGCGTGTTCTGGAGGGTTAGTGTTAGCGTGTGACCCGGAGCGTGTTCTGGAGGGTTAGCGTGTGACCTGGAGCGTGTTCTAGAGGGTTAGTGTTAGCGTGTGACCTGGAGCGTGTTCTAGAGGGCTGGTGTTAGCGTGTGACCTGGAGCGTGTTCTGGAGGGTTAGTGTTAGCGTGTGACCCGGAGCGTGTTCTAGAGGGTTAGTGTTAGCGTGTGACCTGGAGCGTGTTCTGGAGGGTTAGTGTTAGCGTGTGACCTGGAGCGTGTTCTGGAGGGTTAGTGTTAGCGTGTGACCTGGAGCGTGTTCTGGAGGGTTAGTGTTAGCGTGTGACCTGGAGCGTGTTCTGGAGGGTTAGTGTTAGCGTGTGACCCGGAGCGTGTTCTGGAGGGTTAGCGTGTGACCCGGAGCGTGTTCTGGAGGGTTAGCGTGTGACCCGGAGCGTGTTCTGGAGGGTTAGCGTGTGACCCGGAGCGTGTTCTGGAGGGTTAGCGTGTGACCCGGAGCGTGTTCTGGAGGGTTAGTGTTAGCGTGTGACCTGGAGCGTGTTCTGGAGGGTTAGTGTTAGCGTGTGACCTGGAGCGTGTTCTAGAGGGTTAGTGTTAGCGTGTGACCCGGAGCGTGTTCTGGAGGGTTAGTGTGTGACCTGGAGCGTGTTCTAGAGGGTTAGTGTTAGCGTGTGACCCGGAGCGTGTTCTGGAGGGTTAGTGTTAGCGTGTGACCTGGAGCGTGTTCTGGAGGGTTAGTGTTAGCGTGTGACCTGGAGCGTGTTCTGGAGGGTTAGTGTTAGCGTGTGACCTGGAGCGTGTTCTGGAGGGTTAGTGTTAGCGTGTGACCTGGAGCGTGTTCTGGAGGGTTAGTGTTAGCGTGTGACCTGGAGCGTGTTCTGGAGGGTTAGTGTTAGCGTGTGACCTGGAGCGTGTTCTGGAGGGTTAGTGTTAGCGTGTGACCTGGAGCGTGTTCTGGAGGGTTAGTGTTAGCGTGTGACCTGGAGCGTGTTCTGGAGGGTTAGCGTGTGACCTGGAGCGTGTTCTGGAGGGTTAGCGTGTGACCCGGAGCGTGTTCTGGAGGGTTAGCGTGTGACCCGGAGCGTGTTCTGGAGGGTTAGCGTGTGACCCGGAGCGTGTTCTGGAGGGTTAGCGTGTGACCCGGAGCGTGTTCTGGAGGGTTAGTGTTAGCGTGTGACCTGGAGCGTGTTCTGGAGGGTTAGTGTTAGCGTGTGACCTGGAGCGTGTTCTGGAGGGTTAGTGTTAGCGTGTGACCTGGAGCGTGTTCTGGAGGGTTAGTGTTAGCGTGTGACCCGGAGCGTGTTCTGGAGGGTTAGCGTGTGACCTGGAGCGTGTTCTGGAGGGTTAGCGTGTGACCCGGAGCGTGTTCTGGAGGGTTAGCGTGTGACCCGGAGCGTGTTCTGGAGGGTTAGCGTGTGACCCGGAGCGTGTTCTGGAGGGTTAGCGTGTGACCCGGAGCGTGTTCTGGAGGGTTAGCGTGTGACCCGGAGCGTGTTCTGGAGGGTTAGCGTGTGACCCGGAGCGTGTTCTGGAGGGTTAGCGTGTGACCCGGAGCGTGTTCTGGAGGGTTAGTGTTAGCGTGTGACCTGGAGCGTGTTCTGGAGGGTTAGTGTTAGCGTGTGACCTGGAGCGTGTTCTAGAGGGTTAGTGTTAGCGTGTGACCCGGAGCGTGTTCTGGAGGGTTAGTGTTAGTGTGTGACCTGGAGCGTGTTCTAGAGGGTTAGTGTTAGCGTGTGACCCGGAGCGTGTTCTGGAGGGTTAGTGTTAGCGTGTGACCTGGAGCGTGTTCTGGAGGGTTAGTGTTAGCGTGTGACCTGGAGCGTGTTCTGGAGGGTTAGTGTTAGCGTGTGACCTGGAGCGTGTTCTGGAGGGTTAGTGTTAGCGTGTGACCTGGAGCGTGTTCTGGAGGGTTAGTGTTAGCGTGTGACCTGGAGCGTGTTCTGGAGGGTTAGTGTTAGCGTGTGACCTGGAGCGTGTTCTGGAGGGTTAGTGTTAGCGTGTGACCTGGAGCGTGTTCTGGAGGGTTAGCGTGTGACCCGGAGCGTGTTCTGGAGGGTTAGCGTGTGACCCGGAGCGTGTTCTGGAGGGTTAGCGTGTGACCCGGAGCGTGTTCTGGAGGGTTAGCGTGTGACCCGGAGCGTGTTCTGGAGGGTTAGTGTTAGCGTGTGACCTGGAGCGTGTTCTGGAGGGTTAGTGTTAGCGTGTGACCTGGAGCGTGTTCTGGAGGGTTAGTGTTAGCGTGTGACCTGGAGCGTGTTCTGGAGGGTTAGTGTTAGCGTGTGACCCGGAGCGTGTTCTGGAGGGTTAGCGTGTGACCTGGAGCGTGTTCTGGAGGGTTAGCGTGTGACCCGGAGCGTGTTCTGGAGGGTTAGCGTGTGACCCGGAGCGTGTTCTGGAGGGTTAGCGTGTGACCCGGAGCGTGTTCTGGAGGGTTAGCGTGTGACCCGGAGCGTGTTCTGGAGGGTTAGCGTGTGACCTGGAGCGTGTTCTGGAGGGTTAGCGTGTGACCCGGAGCGTGTTCTGGAGGGTTAGCGTGTGACCCGGAGCGTGTTCTGGAGGGTTAGCGTGTGACCCGGAGCGTGTTCTGGAGGGTTAGCGTGTGACCTGGAGCGTGTTCTGGAGGGTTAGCGTGTGACCCGGAGCGTGCCGCCGCTTGTCTGTGTGAGCTCAGGTGATGTGGCTCCGCCCCCTCAGCGTCAGCGCGCTGGGACAGGTACGGTCACGAACCCGTGACTCACTCGCTTTTACACGGCCGGCGGCCACGAAAACTCCCACCTCCTCCGCATCACGTCATGCACACGCACACGCAACACGCACACGGAACACGCACACGCAGGTTCAGACGGTTCAGTTTGTGCAAAGAAACTGCTTTAGGTCCAGAGTCGTCTCGGAATAACTGACGTTTAATCATAATCCATGAGGCCAGATATTTACTCACATTTACTAACCCACATTTGTCCCGGTTCCACTTTACCCAAAAATGCAACAAAACAGGCCTGTAGGCTCTAAGAAGCTTTTAGATTTGGGTAAAGCCGAAGACAAAATGTGCTCAGTTAAAGTGGAGTTAAAGGGATATTTCAGGATTTTTGACACATTCCCTCATTTCCTGGTTATCCAGAGTGTTTTCTGGAAGTATATATATATATATATATATATATATATATTTTAGGCGCATTGAGTTGCCTTGTGTACGAAATGCGCGGTATAAATAAAGTTGCCTTGCCTATATTTTAATTCATGCAGTCCGTATATTATACGGACTGCATGAATTAAAAAACTAAATATATATATACATATACATATATATATATTTGAAGAGTTTAGTGGTGCTAGTGCTAGGCTAGTGCTAGGCTAGCGCTAGGCTAGTGCTAGGCTAGTGCATGTCTATGGTAACTAGTAGCCTGCATTAACAACAGTCTGACCCAAGTGCACCTGAGGCCAATCACTGATAACACCAGACTAACCATAGAAATGTCTGTGTGTTTTAAATATAAACATTTTGCATTTAAAATAATTCACATTTGAGCAGCATCAGCTTCCTGGTTGTAGCTGCGCCGCGGCGGAGTGATCTGCTCGGTTACCGGATCTACAGTCGTTTGTGAATTCCACGTGTAGTGATGCGGCCGCAGGTAAACAAAGGAGCTTTCTACAAATCAGACATGGCAACGTTTGGAGGTTTTTAATGCAGGCTACTAGTTACCATAGACATGCACTAGCCTAGCATTAGCCTAGCATTAGCCTAGCACCACTGCGTGACGGACGGCTCCAGACGTGGATTTGATACGGACAAATATTAAACGCAGACATCGATTTGAAACTCCTGCTGATCATCACCGACATAAACATGAGGGAGTTTCATGTGAAACAAATGAGGCCAAAATGTCGATGTCAGATTTTATTTTGTGAAATATTAGTGACAAAGATTTGCTCAGAGGGGTTTGGTCAGTTTTGGAGTTAAATAGTTCCAATGATTGTTTTGTGGTTCAAAGGTCAGTAAGTCCCTCAGGAGTTGTGTGTGTCTCAGATTACGCCGTAGGTTTCAGTTTCGTTTTGTAGAGTGGTTTGTAACAGCTCGTTGTCGGGGGGATTCCGTGCCCAAAGCGTCGTAAAGACTTTAAAGGACACATCTCTGCAGCTGAAAGGCTCTGATGGAGAGGTTGTCGTCTGTACGGAGCTGGTTTGTTCAGCTGAAGGCCTGAACCCCCCGACCCTCGGCTGGAGACTCGAGGTCATTCAGATACGGCGTGTGGAGTCTTTGAGAAGAAACACTCGTGTGAACCGGATTCAGCAGAAACTCCTCCGTCCTCGGGCGCTCCCGTGACTCGACATGTCTGACTGTGGAAAGTTTCGAATCTGCGTAATGACGTCTAATAAAGGAGATTCTTTAATCGTTTCTTTCCACGACATGAAGGTTCAGCGATACTGCTGTAACAGAGGACACAACAATTACCAAAATATCACACATTTCTTTCATTTCATTCACTTCCTCTTTCAGGGCAGGTTTTGTATCTTCCAAAGTTATGTTGGCTTCATATCGGACCCTCCCCAGATGTGGACCTCACCTTTGCCCTTCTCTCCTCCCTCTCCCCTCTCTCTCCTCTCTCTCCTCTCTCTCCTCTCTCTCCCCTCTCTCCTCTCTCTCCTCTCTCCTCCTCTCTCTCTCTCCTCCCTCTCTCCCCTCTCTCCCCTCTCTCTCTCCCCTCTCCCCTCTCTCTCCTCTCTCTCCCCTCTCTCTCCCCTCTCTCTCCTCTCTCCTCTCTCCTCTCTCTCTCTCCTCCCTCTCTCCCCTCTCCCCTCTCTCTCCTCTCGCTCCCCTCTCTCTCCCCTCTCTCCTCTCTCCTCTCTCTCCTCTCCTCTCTCTCTCCCCTCTCTCTCTCCTCTCCTCTCCTCCCCTCTCTCTCCCCTCTCTCTCCTCTCCCCCCTCTCTCTCTCCCCTCTCTCTCTCCTCTCCTCTCTCTCCCCTCTCTCTCCTCCCTCTCCTCCCTCTCCTCCCTCTCCTCTCTCTCCTCTCTCTCCTCTCTCTCCTCCCTCTCCTCCCTCTCCTCCCTCTCCTCTCTCTCCTCTCTCTCCTCCCTCCCCTCTCTCTCCCCTCTCTCCTCTCTCTTCTGTTCAGTTTCAGTCAGAAAGTGCTTTTGTTGGAGTTAAATGAGGCTAAAGTTCAGACAAAGAGCTGTAACAGGAGCCTCTGTGATACTGCGCTCTACCGGGACCGCCACGTACTTTTGCTGTCACTACTGCAGTACTTCTACCACCTACTCACTAGACTGTACTACTACAGTACGAGCAAAGAGAAAGTACTTTACTGCTGTACTTAGAACGATCAATGACAGAGTCGAATACCCTAGCAACAGCCTCGCCCGCCCAAACTCTCTTTACCGTCTCTATGTTCTGAGGTCTGCCTAGCAACAGCCTCGCCCGCCCAAACCCTCTTTACCGTCTCTATGTTCTGAGGTCTGCCTAGCAACAGCCTCGCCCGCCCAAACTCTCTTTACCATCTCTATGTTCTGAGGTCTGCCTAGCAACAGCCTCGCCCGCCCAAACTCTCTTTACCGTCTCTATGTTCTGAGGTCTGCCTAGCAACAGCCTCGCCCGCCCAAACTCTCTTTACCATCTCTATGTTCTGAAGTCTGCCTAGCAACAGCCTCGCCCGCCCAAACTCTCTTTACCATCTCTATGTTCTGAGGTCTGCCTAGCAACAGCCTCGCCCGCCCAAACTCTCTTTACCATCTCTATGTTCTGAGGTCTGCCTAGCAACAGCCTCGCCCGCCCAAACCCTCTTTATCATCCCTATGTTCTGAAGTCTGCCTAGCAACAGCCTCGCCCGCCCAAACTCTCTTTACCATCTCTATGTTCTGAGGTCTGCCTAGCAACAGCCTCGCCCGCCCAAACTCTCTTTACCGTCTCTATGTTCTGAGGTCTGCCTAGCAACAGCCTCGCCCGCCCAAACTCTCTTTACCGTCTCTATGTTCTGAGGTCTGCCTAGCAACAGCCTCGCCCGCCCAAACCCTCTTTACCGTCTCTATGTTCTGAAGTCTGCCTAGCAACAGCCTCGCCCGCCCAAACTCTCTTTACCATCTCTATGTTCTGAGGTCTGCCTAGCAACAGCCTCGCCCGCCCAAACTCTCTTTACCGTCTCTATGTTCTGAGGTCTGCCTAGCAACAGCCTCGCCCGCCCAAACCCTCTTTATCATCTCTATGTTCTGAGGTCTGCCTAGCAACAGCCTCGCCCGCCCAAACTCTCTTTACCATCTCTATGTTCTGAGGTCTGCCTAGTAACAGCCCCGCCCGCCCAAACCCTCTTTACCATCGCTATGTTCTGAGGTCTGCCTAGCAACAGCCTCGCCCGCCCAAACCCTCTTTATCATCTCTATGTTCTGAGGTCTGCCTAGCAACAGCCTCGCCCGCCCAAACTCTCTTTACCATCTCTATGTTCTGAGGTCTGCCTAGCAACAGCCTCGCCCGCCCAAACTCTCTTTACCGTCTCTATGTTCTGAGGTCTGCCTAGCAACAGCCTCGCCCGCCCAAACTCTCTTTACCATCTCTATGTTCTGAGGTCTGCCTAGCAACAGCCTCGCCCGCCCAAACCCTCTTTATCATCTCTATGTTCTGAGGTCTGCCTAGCAACAGCCTCGCCCGCCCAAACTCTCTTTACCATCTCTATGTTCTGAGGTCTGCCTAGCAACAGCCTCGCCCGCCCAAACCCTCTTTATCATCTCTATGTTCTGAGGTCTGCCTAGCAACAGCCTCGCCCGCCCAAACCCTCTTTATCATCTCTATGTTCTGAGGTCTGCCTAGCAACAGCCTCGCCCGCCCAAACTCTCTTTACCATCTCTATGTTCTGAGGTCTGCCTAGCAACAGCCTCGCCCGCCCAAACTCTCTTTACCGTCTCTATGTTCTGAGGTCTGCCTAGCAACAGCCTCGCCCGCCCAAACTCTCTTTACCATCTCTATGTTCTGAGGTCTGCCTAGCAACAGCCTCGCCCGCCCAAACTCTCTTTACCGTCTCTATGTTCTGAGGTCTGCCTAGCAACAGCCTCGCCCGCCCAAACTCTCTTTACCATCTCTATGTTCTGAGGTCTGCCTAGCAACAGCCTCGCCCGCCCAAACTCTCTTTACCATCTCTATGTTCTGAGGTCTGCCTAGCAACAGCCTCGCCCGCCCAAACTCTCTTTACCATCTCTATGTTCTGAAGTCTGCCTAGCAACAGCCTCGCCCGCCCAAACTCTCTTTACCGTCTCTATGTTCTGAGGTCTGCCTAGCAACAGCCTCGCCCGCCCAAACTCTCTTTACCGTCTCTATGTTCTGAGGTCTGCCTAGCAACAGCCTCGCCCGCCCAAACTCTCTTTACCATCTCTATGTTCTGAAGTCTGCCTAGCAACAGCCTCGCCCGCCCAAACTCTCTTTACCATCTCTATGTTCTGAGGTCTGCCTAGCAACAGCCTCGCCCGCCCAAACTCTCTTTACCGTCTCTATGTTCTGAGGTCTGCCTAGCAACAGCCTCGCCCGCCCAAACTCTCTTTACCATCTCTATGTTCTGAGGTCTGCCTAGCAACAGCCTCGCCCGCCCAAACTCTCTTTACCATCTCTATGTTCTGAGGTCTGCCTAGCAACAGCCTCGCCCGCCCAAACTCTCTTTACCATCTCTATGTTCTGAAGTCTGCCTAGCAACAGCCTCGCCCGCCCAAACTCTCTTTACCGTCTCTATGTTCTGAGGTCTGCCTAGCAACAGCCTCGCCCGCCCAAACTCTCTTTACCGTCTCTATGTTCTGAGGTCTGCCTAGCAACAGCCTCGCCCTCCCAAACTCTCTTTACCGTCTCTATGTTCTGAGGTCTGCCTAGTAACAGCCCCGCCCGCCCAAACTCTCTTTACCGTCTCTATGTTCTGAGGTCTGCCTAGCAACAGCCTCGCCCGCCCAAACTCTCTTTACCATCTCTATGTTCTGAGGTCTGCCTAGCAACAGCCTCGCCCGCCCAAACTCTCTTTACCATCGCTATGGTCTGAGGTCTGCCTAGTAACAGCCCCGCCCGCCCAAACCCTCTTTACCATCGCTATGTTCTGAGGTCTGCCTAGCAACAGCCTCGCCCGCCCAAACTCTCTTTACCATCTCTATGTTCTGAGGTCTGCCTAGCCGGAGATAAATATATTTTATCCAGGAAGGGACTCCAACATTTTGGAAAAGTTTTGAAAGTTTTGGAAAAGTTTTGATAATATTAGATTTTTTTAATGAAAAAAAATAGAACATTTAAAATCTTCTGAAAAATGTCAAATATTGTTATTTTTTGAACATGTTGTACATTTATTTATTTATTTGATTTATTTTTACATTTTTGGAAATTTTCAAAAAAGTTTGTTTTTTGGAATACTTTGTAAAGTATGTAAAATGTCCTCCAACATGTCTGCTCTGCTCCCTGGTCTTTCCCACACTTATTCATTCACAAATACTGACAGGTTTGGTATCCACGTGTAGCACGAAAGACGCTGTATTTCCTTTGTGGGAGACAGAGAGGCTAAAGACGGGAGGGATATACACATGTGCAGACAAAGGGAATAAACTTTAACAACATCTGTACTTTAGGAGCTCCATAAGACTCACACAGACTCACACAGACTCACACGTTACAGACTCACACTTTACAGACTCACGTTACAGACTCACACTTTACAGACTCACTTTACAGACTCACACTTTACAGACTCACACTTTACAGACTCACACTTTACAGACTCACACTTTACAGACTCACACTTTACAGACTCACGTTACAGACTCACACTTTACAGACTCACTTTACAGACTCACACTTTACAGACTCACACTTTACAGACTCACTTTACAGACTCACTTTACAGACTCACACGTTACAGACTCGCACTTTACAGACTCACTTTACAGACTCACACTTTACAGACTCACACTTTACAGACTCGCACTTTACAGACTCACTTTACAGACTCACACTTTACAGACTCACACTTTACAGACTCACACGTTACAGACTCGCACTTTACAGACTCACTTTACAGACTCACACTTTACAGACTCACACTTTACAGACTCACACTTTACAGACTCACACTTTACAGACTCACTTTACAGACTCACACTTTACAGACTCACACTTTACAGACTCACACGTTACAGACTCACACTTTACAGACTCACACTTTACAGACTCACACTTTACAGACTCACACTTTACAGACTCACACGTTACAGACTCGCACTTTACAGACTCACTTTACAGACTCACACGTTACAGACTCGCACTTTACAGACTCACTTTACAGACTCACACGTTACAGACTCACACTTTACAGACTCACACTTTACAGACTCACACTTCAGTAGATCTTTAGTCCTGATCTTGTCGTCCTCTGGTCCAGGGTTCAGTCTGAAGCACTTCCTGCAGGAGAAGGAGACCATGAGCCACTTCCTGAAGACCAACGCGTCGCTGCCTCCATCCACCGTGGACCAGGTCTTGTCTGCGCCCATCAACCTCAACCAGGTACCACCCCCTCCCCTCAGTACCATCCCCTCACCTCAGTACCACCCCCTCCCCCCTCCTCTCGGTACCACCCCCTCCCCTCAGTACCACCCCCTCTCCTCAGTACCACCCCCTCACCTCAGTACCACCCCCTCCTCTCAGTACCACCCCCTCCTCTCAGTACCACCCCCTCACCTCAGTACCACCCCCTCCTCTCAGTACCACCCCCTCACCTCAGTACCACCCCCTCACCTCAGTACCACCCCCTCTCCTCAGTACCACCCCCTCTCCTCTGTACCACCCCCTCACCTCAGTACCACCCCCTCCTCTCAGTACCACCCCCTCCTCTCAGTACCACCCCCTCACCTCAGTACCACCCCCTCCTCTCAGTACCACCCCCTCCCCTCCCCTCAGTACCACCCCCTCCTCTCAGTACCACCCCCTCTCCTCAGTACCACCCCCTCTCCTCTGTACCACCCCCTCACCTCAGTACCACCCCCTCCTCTCAGTACCACCCCCTCCTCTCAGTACCACCCCCTCACCTCAGTACCACCCCCTCCTCTCAGTACCACCCCCTCCCCTCCCCTCAGTACCACCCCCTCCCCTCAGTACCACCCCCTCCCCTCAGTACCACCCCCTCCTCTCAGTACCACCCCCTCCCCTCGGTACCACCCCCTCCCCTCAGTACCACCCCCTCTCCTCAGTACCACCCCCTCACCTCAGTACCACCCCCTCCTCTCAGTACCACCCCCTCCCCTCCCCTCAGTACCACCCCCTCCCCTCAGTACCACCCCCTCCTCTCAGTACCACCCCCCTCCCCTCAGTACCACCCCCTCCCCTCAGTACCACCCCCTCCTCTCAGTACCACCCCCTCCCCTCGGTACCACCCCCTCACCTCAGTACCACCCCCTCACCTCAGTACCACCCCCTCCTCTCAGTACCACCCCCTCCTCTCGGTACCACCCCCCTCCCCTCGGTACCACCCACTCCTCTCAGTACCACCCCCTCCCCTCGGTACCACCCACTCCTCTCAGTACCACCACCCCCTCCCCTCAGTACCACCCCCTTCTCTCAGTACCACCCCCTCCCCTCGGTACCACCCACTCCTCTCAGTACCACCCCCTCCCCTCGGTACCACCCACTCCTCTCAGTACCACCACCCCCTCCCCTCAGTACCACCCCCTCCCGCAGGCGCATTGAGTTGCCTTGTGTACGAAATGCGCGGTATAAATAAAGTTGCCTTGCCTTGCCTTGCCTCCCCTCAGTACCACCCCCTCCCCTCGGTACCACCCACTCCTCTCAGTACCACCCCCTCCCCTCAGTACCACCCCCTCCCCTCAGTACCACCCCCTCCTCTCAGTACCACCCCCTCCCCTCAGTACCACCCCCTCCTCTGAATACCACCCCCTCCCCTCGGTACCACCCACTCCTCTGAATACCACCCCCTCCCCTCGGTACCACCCCCTCCCCTCAGTACCACCCCCTCCTCTCAGTACCACCCCCTCCCCTCAGTACCACCCCCTCCCCTCAGTACCACCCCCTCCTCTGAATACCACCCCCTCCCCTCGGTACCACCCACTCCTCTCAGTACCACCCCCTCCCCTCAGTACCACCCCCTCCCCTCAGTACCACCCCCTCCCCTCAGTACCACCCCCTCCTCTGAATACCACCCCCTCCCCTCGGTACCACCCACTCCTCTCAGTACCACCCCCTCCCCTCAGTACCACCCCCTCCCCTCAGTACCACCCCCTCACCTCAGTACCACCCCCTCCCCTCGGTACCACCCCCTCCCCTCCTGCAGCCGGATGCTTTCTGATATTTGTGATTTGGGTAAAGCCAAAGGTGGGAGATGTGGAATCTGGGGGTAACTGTGACGACCTGAACATCCAGAAGGACCAGGTTATTCCAGGATGACGATGCTGTGAAAGACTGGATTAGGGAGAACGAGAGGAGTCCAGATCTTTGGGATGTGCTGGATTAGGCCACGCTCAGTGGTCACAGTCTCCCATCATCGCCCATGTCGTTACTGTGACAGCACTTTGTTTTATAAATAACATGGACAACAGTTGTTTTGTGGACGTGAATAATGAACCTAAGCACTAGAGACGTTCCTCTGTTCGAGGGAAGGTCTTCAGAGGTTGGATCTGAGTAATGTTGGAGAATTAAAATCATTAAAAACATGGATGTTCCCGTTTGAACGAGTTCCTCCCACGATCCCTATGTCTCAGACCCGGGACAGGCCTGGACCTGAAACATGAGGAAACCTTAGATCCTGACTGTTCCACGTGAAGCTCCACCCGCAGACTCTGAGGGAAAGATGGGTTTGTTAAACCTTCTGCCTAGGGATAGGTCCACTGATGAACATTTGTATTGCCTCTTTATCCAGAGAATCAAGTCTCTCAAAAAGTTTATTAAACTTTGCTTTCAGGACTTCAGACTCTCTGTTTTTTATGTCAACAGCACCAACATGAATAACAAGTTTATTTATCCCAGGGTTATTTGTAATCTCTTTGTTTAGAACATCAGTGATGTCAGAAACTGTGCAGCTCAGATAAGAACTAGTGGTCATCTTCTCATTGTTTATGTTAGATATGGCTCCGTCTCCAGGCACCAGGATATCTCTGGCCTTGACACTTGGCACAGTTTTTCTCTCCATCTTTGTTTTGACTTCTTGTTCTCTGTTTCTCTCTGACTTTTTCTGTTCGTTATACTCATCCTCTGAGAGAGGTGAACATCTGTTTAACTTTATTCCAGGTGCATTTTTACCAGCATGTTGTCTTTGCTTCGGCCGAGCACCAGGTTGTCTCTAAAGTTTTGGGAATGTTATGGTATCGTTTAGCTTTAGGTTGCAAGTATCAGTTTTTCCAGTCTTCTTCCCGGGTTCCACAGGGAGCGTGTCATTATGTCCTTTTTCCGGTGAAGTTCTTGTTGATACATCCGACAGCTTTCACAAGGAGATGTTTGCGTTACTCCCTCAGCCACGTTGACAAGATTGTCGTCGTTGGTTCGTCAAATGAGTTGTAAAATGGAGGAGCTGTAGATCCTCCTCTCTGACCTTTAGCTCCTCTCTCCTGTAGATCCTCCTCTCTGACCTTTAGCTCCTCTCTCCTGTAGATCTCCTCTCTGACTTGTAGCTCCTCTCTCCTGTAGATCCTCCTCTCTGACCTTTAGCTCCTCTCTCCTGTAGATCCTCCTCTCTGACCTTTAGCGCCTCTCTCCTGTAGATCCTCCTCTCTGACCTTTAGCTCCTCTCTCCTGTAGATCTCCTCTCTGACTTGTAGCTCCTCTCTCCTGTAGATCCTCCTCTCTGACCTTTAGCTCCTCTCTCCTGTAGATCCTCCTCTCTGACCTTTAGCTCCTCTCTCCTGTAGATCCTCCTCTCTGACCTTTAGCTCCTCTCTCCTGTAGATCTCCTCTCTGACTTGTAGCTCCACTCTCCTGTAGATCCTCCTCTCTGACCTTTAGCTCCTCTCTCCTGTAGATCCTCCTCTCTGACCTTTAGCTCCTCTCTCCTGTAGATCTCCTCTCTGACTTGTAGCTCCTCTCTCCTGTAGATCCTCCTCTCTGACCTTTAGCTCCTCTCTCCTGTAGATCCTCCTCTCTGACCTTTAGCTCCTCTCTCCTGTAGATCCTCCTCTCTGACCTTCAGCTCCTCTCTCCTGTAGATCCTCCTCTCTGACCTCTAGCTCCTCTCTCCTGTAGATCCTCCAGAAGGGCTTCGGCGTGCACCTCACTGACCTCTGCCCGTCCAAACCCGGGGGGAGGAACCTGAGCGATTACATCACCATCTTGGACCCGGCCGTCCAATCACAGCTGACGGAGCGGATCTGCACGACCCCGCCCACCTGGCTGAACGCCGCGGAGCAGCTGTTCCTGCAGAACCTGGACTTCTTCAAACCCATCAAGGTCAGGCCCAGGTTCGAGGTCGATCCACAGAAACACCGGCTTTATTCAGGAATCTGGGAAACAAGAAAACCTTTATATCTCGTCCAAAGAATAGACTCAGTCCTGCCCTTAAGAAAACGTCACTTTAATCGTCGTCAGGCCTTACAGCAGGACTGAAGGTCTTAGAGCAGGACTGAAGGCCTTAGAGCAGGACTGAAGGTCTTAGAGCAGGACTGAAGGCCTTAGAGCAGGACTGAAGGCCTTAGAGCAGGACTGAAGGCCTTAGAGCGGGACTGAAGGCCTTAGAGCGGGACTGAAGGCCTTAGAGCGGGACTGAAGGCCTTAGAGCGGGACTGAAGGCCTTAGAGCAGGACTGAAGGCCTTACAGCAGGACTGAAGGCCTTAGAGCGGGACTGAAGGCCTTAGAGCGGGACTGAAGGCCTTAGAGCAGGACTGAAGGATTTAGAGCAGGACTGAAGGCTTTAGAGCGGGACTGAAGGCCTTAGAGCAGGACTGAAGGCTTTAGAGCGGGACTGAAGGCCTTAGAGCAGGACTGAAGGCCTTAGAGCAGGACTGAAGGCCTTAGAGCAGGACTGAAGGCCTTAGAGCGGGACTGAAGGCCTTAGAGCAGGACTGAAGGCCTTAGAGCAGGACTGAAGGTCTTAGAGCAGGACTGAAGGTCTTAGAGCAGGACTGAAGGCCTTAGAGCAGGACTGAAGGCTTTAGAGCGGGACTGAAGGCCTTAGAGCAGGACTGAAGGCCTTAGAGCAGGACTGAAGGCCTTAGAGCAGGACTGAAGGCTTTAGAGCGGGACTGAAGGCCTTAGAGCTGGACTGAAGGCCTTAGAGCGGGACTGAAGGCCTTAGAGCGGGACTGAAGGTCTTAGAGCAGGACTGAAGGCCTTAGAGCAGGACTGAAGGCTTTAGAGCAGGACTGAAGGCCTTAGAGCAGGACTGAAGGCTTTAGAGCAGGACTGAAGGCCTTAGAGCAGGACTGAAGGCTTTAGAGCAGGACTGAAGGCCTTAGAGCAGGACTGAAGGCTTTAGAGCAGGACTGAAGGCCTTAGAGCAGGACTGAAGGCTTTAGAGCAGGACTGAAGGCCTTAGAGCAGGACTGAAGGCCTTAGAGCAGGACTGAAGGCCTTAGAGCAGGACTTAAGGCCTTAGAGCAGGACTGAAGGCCTTAGAGCAGGACTGAAGGCCTTAGAGCAGGACTGAAGGCTTTAGAGCAGGACAGAAGGCCTTAGAGCAGGACTGAAGGCCTTAGAGCAGGACTGAAGGCCTTAGAGCAGGACTGAAGGCTTTAGAGCAGGACTGAAGGCCTTAGAGCAGGACTGAAGGCTTTAGAGCAGGACTGAAGGCCTTAGAGCAGGACTTAAGGCCTTAGAGCAGGACTGAAGGCCTTAGAGCAGGACTGAAGGCCTTAGAGCAGGACTGAAGGCCTTAGAGCAGGACTGAAGGCCTTAGAGCAGGACTGAAGGCTTTAGAGCAGGACAGAAGGCCTTAGAGCAGGACTGAAGGCCTTAGAGCAGGACTGAAGGCTTTAGAGCAGGACAGAAGGCCTTAGAGCAGGACTGAAGGCTTTAGAGCAGGACAGAAGGCCTTAGAGCAGGACTGAAGGCTTTAGAGCAGGACAGAAGGCCTTAGAGCAGGACAGAAGGCCTTAGAGCAGGACTGAAGGCCTTAGAGCAGGACTGAAGGCCTTAGAGCAGGACTGAAGGCTTTAGAGCAGGACAGAAGGCCTTAGAGCAGGACTGAAGGCTTTAGAGCAGGACTGAAGGCCTTAGAGCAGGACTGAAGGCCTTAGAGCAGGACTGAAGGCCTTAGAGCAGGACTGAAGGCTTTAGAGCTGAAGTAGATGAAACACATTTTGAAAAGAACAGGTTTGTGACTTGAGGCTGAATCATGACTTGGACTCGACTCGGGACTTGAGTGACTTCCTGCCTCCTCTGGTGTGTCGTTAGTGTGGCCTTCAGGATCAGGAGGAGGAGTTACTGGTCGAAGGCCGTAGTTTTTCTCTCGCTGTCGTCTTTTCTGGAAACCTGGAAATGAAGCTTCTCCTCGACGTTAAAGACACGTTTTCCTCGAGGAGACACTTTAACAACCCAGAAATAGAAATGAGCTGCTAAACATTTGCTCGACGGCAGGGATGAAGTCAGACCAACGGCTCCAAGTCCTGAAAACCACCAGAAGCAGAGATTACTGTTACTTTCTTCACCGATATCGGATACTTTTACCGATGCCTAAACTAAGACACTGTCGTCGAGAGCCGGAAACAGAACCATGATCTTCACTTCTTCCATAAAAGACCATTTCTTTTAAAACCTCCTGAACCGAAACTCATTTTCTCCAGTTTGTCTTTACCCAAATCTAAAGCTTCTGGAACAAAGTGTGACAGCAGCGACACAATGAGGCCGTGCTCGGTCTGAGGGTTAAGAGGTTCCAGTGTGACGGCTGTGTTTGAGGTTTTGTGGTTGTTTTCACAGAGAGACATGACCTCTGACCCCGAGGCCGTGAAGAGAGTGGCTTTGGCGACGAACAGACTGCTGGACACGATGGCGCTGCTGGCTGTGGAGGTCAGACTCTTCATTTAGATCTTACAGGGGGGGCTTTGAGGTCGAGGTCGTCAGGTTATCCTCACGGGGGGGCTGTGGAGGTCAGACGTTCTTCAGACGTTCTTCATGTAGATCTTACAACATTATCGCTTCACCATTCTGAACGAAGAGTTTCTCTTTTTAAATAATCAATAAAAGGTTATCCTCACGGGGGGGCTTTGAGGTCGAGGTCGTCAGGTTATCCTCACGGGGGGGCTTTGAGGTGGAGGTCGTCAGGTTATCCTCACGGGGGGGCTTTGAGGTGGAGGTCGTCAGGTTATCCTCACGGGGGGGCTTTGAGGTGGAGGTCGTCAGGTTATCCTCACGGGGGGGCTTTGAGGTCGAGGTCGTCATTGCAGAGGTTCATCTACGCCCCGAGTATATAATAATATTTCTGTCCAGTAGAATATCGGGAGTTTGGAAATGATACGGTTTCTGACCCTCTGTCTCACCAGGACCACGTTCGTAGTTCTGGACTTTCATTTTTTGCATAACTCCAACATATTCTATGACAGTTGAGTGACTTTTTCCCAGGGTTGTATATTTTGGTCTAGAATCATTTTATATCATTTGGGTTTTTATCCCGTTCTAAACACACTTTAGAGAGCTAGAACTCAATGAAGGAACAATATTTGTCAAAACTTTATTTTTATTTTTATTTTGAAGGCCTGACTTTCAATTTCTTAACCCTTTAATTTCCAACTTTCTGACCCAAAGTGACTGTAGCGGCTGTTCCAAAAACACAAAGAATTGAAAGTTTCTAAGTTAACATTTGTTTATGTAGCTGCAATTTTACTGGTCCTCGGGGGGTGGGTTGAGTCGCTCGGTCCTTGGGGGGTGGGTTGAGTCGCTCAGTCCTCGGGGGTGGGAGTGTGGGTTGAGTCGCTCAGTCCTCGGGGGGTGGGTTGAATCGCTCAGTCCTCGGGGGGGTGGGTTGAGTCGCTCAGTCCTCGGGGGGGTGGGTTGAGTCGCTCAGTCCTCGGGGGGTGGGTTGAATCGCTCAGTCCTCGGGGGGGTGGGTTGAGTCGCTCAGTCCTCGGGGGGGTGGGTTGAGTCGCTCAGTCCTCGGGGGGGTGGGTTGAGTCGCTCAGTCCTCGGGGGGTGGGTTGAGTCGCTCAGTCCTCGGGGTGGGGGTGTGGGTTGAGTCGCTCAGTCCTCGGGGGGTGGGTTGAGTCGCTCAGTCCTCGGGGTGGGGGTGTGGATTGAGTCGCTCAGTCCTTGGGGGGTGGGTTGAGTCGCTCAGTCCTTGGGGGGTGGGTTGAGTCGCTCGGTCCTTGGGGGGTGGGTTGAGTCGCTCAGTCCTTGGGGGGTGGGTTGAGTCGCTCGGTCCTTGGGGGGTGGGTTGAGTCGCTCAGTCCTCGGGGTGTGGGTTAAGTCGCTCACTCCTTGGGGGGTGGGTTGAGTCGCTCAGTCCTTGGGGGGTGGGTTGAGTCGCTCGGTCCTCGGGGGGTGGGTTGACTCGCTCAGTCCTCGGGGTGTGGGTTGAGTCGCTCAGTCCTCGGGGTGGGGGTGTGGGTTGAGTCGCTCAGTCCTCGGGTGGTGGGTTGAGTCGCTCGGTCCTCGGGGGGTGGGTTGAGTCGCTCGGTCCTCGGGGTGGGGGTGTGGGTTGAGTTGCTCAGTCCTCGGGGTGGGGGGTGGGTTGAGTCGCTCGGTCCTCGGGGGGTGGGTTGAGTCGCTCGGTCCTCGGGGGGTGGGTTGAGTCGCTCGGTCCTTGGGGGGTGGGTTGAGTCACTCAGTCCTCGGGGTGGGGGTGTGGGTTGAGTCGCTCAGTCCTCGGGGTGGGGGTGTGGGTTGAGTCGCTCACTCCTTGGGGGGTGGGTTGACTCGCTCAGTCCTCGGGGTGGGGGTGTGGGTTGAGTCGCTCAGTCCTCGGGGTGTGGGTTGAGTCGCTCGGTCCTCGGGGGGTGGGTTGAGTCGCTCGGTCCTTTGGGGGTGGGTTGAGTCGCTCAGTCCTCGGGGTGGGGGTGTGGGTTGAGTCGCTCACTCCTTGGGTGGTGGGTTGAGTCGCTCGGTCCTCGGGGGGTGGGTTGACTCGCTCAGTCCTCGGGTGGTGGGTTGAGTCGCTCGGTCCTTGGGGGGTGGGTTGAGTCGCTCAGTCCTCGGGGGGTGGGTTGACTCGCTCAGTCCTCGGGTGGTGGGTTGAGTCGCTCAGTCCTCGGGGGGTGGGTTGAGTCGCTCAGTCCTCGGGTGGTGGGTTGAGTCGCTCGGTTCTCGGGGTGTGGGTTGAGTCGCTCAGTCCTCGGGGGGTGGGTTGAGTCGCTCGGTCCTCGGGGGGTGGGTTGAGTCGCTCGGTCCTCGGGGGGTGGGTTGAGTCGCTCGGTCTTCGGGGTGGGGGGTGGGTTGACTCGCTCAGTCCTCGGGGGGTGGGTTGAATCGGGGAGTAGTTGGAACAGATGCAGTGGAGTCCGGAGTCTCTGGGTTCATTTGGCTCCGGGCCGAGTTTACGGAGCTCAGACTCGACGGGCGCCGGGGCAAACGTCTGGCCCCCGCCGTGATTTAGGGACAGGACTGGGACAAAAGGGGGACACCAGGGGGGGCGGGGTTAAACAAGGACAAGGAGTCGAGAAAACAAGGGGCCAAGACGAGGCAACGTGGGTTTAAGGCGACACGAAGAGGAAGAAGGAAGAACCGTAGAGACATAACGATGATGAAGATGTTTTTATATAAATATAAATAAACAAAGTGTCGATATTTTCAGCGACTGAATCTGAATAAATTATTTTGCGACATAACAGCGCCAAAGATTTGGTTTAGTTTTGGAATAAACTAGTTATTAGTGAAAACATTCTTTGGATCTGATTCTGTTATTGGATATTGAAGCCGATACTGGAAACAATAGGATATCGGGTATCTGCAAATATCCGATACTGAAGCGATACCAGTTTTGGCTCTGACGCTTTAAAAACACAACTTTCACTGAGTCTGAGTGAATATGTTTAAAATGTAAGAAGCTTCACACTGATGTATCATAGATTTAAAGGAACAGGCCACAGGTTTAAACACTGAGACATGTTCTTACCTGAGCTTAGACGAGCTGATGCGTGACCGTCTGGTCTTCACGCGTGTGCTCAGTCACACACATGTTGTTAGCATTTAGCCTCTCCTAGCAAAGCTTTAGCTCCAGACGGGGCTGAAGTTAGAAACGACCAAGCTGTTCCACGTTTTCCTCTGTTTAATACAGTTACGTAAAAAGGGGAACTATATTGTGCGGCGTAATAACACAGTGTTATTACGCCGCACAATATAGTTTTGTGGCGGAGGAGAAACATCTGGCCTTTGGGGAAACGCTTTGACCACAGAGACTGGTTTAACTGCTCTCAGAGGCGTTTACAAACTTTTAACCCGAAATACTACATTTAGTGTCAAAGGTCAAACAGACGTTTGTTCTGATGAATCAGACGTTTCCGGAATAAAAGCTATTTTTAGCTAAATCCTTTTCAGAGCCTGGTTTAAATGTCTGCTTTTATTTTGTGACAGATTCGTAACCGAGGGATTTTGGATCCGGGTTAGTTTTGGAATAAACTGGTTATTGGTGAAAATCATCTGAATACAAACTCTTCCACGTCTGCACATGTGTTTGTTCCTCCCGTCTTTAGCCGCTCTGTCTCCCACACAGGAAATGACCATATTTGGAGTACAGCGTCTTTCGTGCTACACGTGGATACCAAACGTGTCAGTATTTGTGAATGAATAAGCGCGAGAAAGACCAGGGAGCCACACAGCCAAGATGGAGTCACTTCCTGGATAAACCTCATGAAGCGACAGTTTAAACTAGATGTTTCCTCTCGAGCTTCGTCGTGCGGCTTCAGACCAGAGCCTGGAGTCTCCGTCCTCTTAACTCAAAGTCTAACTCAGCTGCGGTCACTTCCTCTTCAGAATAACGCTGATGCGGCGGCGTGCGGAGGGTCACTTCCTGTTTGCTTCACAGTAAAAGCTGACGACTCACCTCGGGCTTCTGTGTCAGAGGCTCATGTTGTTCAGCGTCTGGTTTGAGGAACATCTGTGAATCTCCTTTAAAGTAGAATTGTCCCATTCAAAACAAACCAGTGCTTCTGTCACAGATAATAATAATAATAATAATGATTATTTATTATTTATTATTATTATTATAGATAATAATCCTCCACCTCTTCCCTCCCGCTGTACCGGCCTCCACAGACAGAGGGCAGAGTCTTTTTTACCCGTGAGAAACTCTTATGGAACAAACATGGCGGTGAAACTCGAGTTTCATTACTTTATTTACCTTAGCATGAGTTCAACGCTAAGAACGAAAAGAAAATGCATCTTAAAAATGTGACTGAAGAAGCGTTTGTAGAAAGGAAGTGTTTGGGAAGGGCTGAAGATTCTGGATTAAACATCAACACATTTTAGCCTCTCCTCGTGAAGAACAGCTCGGACCTGGTCAGGAGTTCCTCGTGAAGAACAGCTCGGACCTGGTCAGGAGCTCCTCGTGAAGAACAGCTCGGACCTGGTCAGGAGCTCCTCGTGAAGAACAGCTCGGACCTGGTCAGGAGTTCCTCGTGAAGAACAGCTCGGACCTGGTCAAGAGCTCCTCGTGAAGAACAGCTCGGACCTGGTCAGGAGTTCCTCGTGAAGAACAGCTCTGACCTGGTCAGGAGCTCCTCGTGAAGAACAGCTCGGACCTGGTCAGGAGCTCCTCGTGAAGAACAGCTCTGACCTGGTCAGGAGCTCCTCGTGAAGAACAGCTCTGACCTGGTCAGGAGCTCCTCGTGAAGAACAGCTCTGACCTGGTCAGGAGCTCCTCGTGAAGAACAGCTCGGACCTGGTCAGGAGCTCCTCGTGAAGAACAGCTCTGACCTGGTCAGGAGCTCCATGTGAAGAACAGCTCTGACCTGGTCAGGAGCTCCATGTGAAGAACAGCTCGGACCTGGTCAGGAGCTCCATGTGAAGAACAGCTCCTGACCAGGTCAGAGCTGTTCTTCACATGGAGCTCGGACCTGGTCAGGAGTTCCTCGTGAAGAACAGCTCTGACCTGGTCAGGAGCTCCATGTGAAGAACAGCTCGGACCTGGTCAGGAGCTCCATGTGAAGAACAGCTCTGACCTGGTCAGGAGCTCCATGTGAAGAACAGCTCTGACCTGGTCAGGAGCTCCATGTGAAGAACAGCTCTGACCTGGTCAGGAGCTCCTCGTGAAGAACAGCTCTGACCTGGTCAGGAGCTCCTCGTGAAGAGCAGCTCTGACCTGGTCAGGATCTCGTTTGGTGAAACGCCTGAGGTTGGAGCTGTTCTTTTGTTCTTTACATGGAGGATATTTACTGACACAGATTAAAGGCCCATCGGGGCAATAGCACCGGGACGGCAGGCCCTCGTGCCGGACAGGTCCTCAGGCCGGACAGGCCCTCGTGCCGGGCAGGCCCTCGTGCCTAATAACAGTGTTTTTCAAAGGGCCTTTTCCAGTGTAACTGCGTGTCCTCTGCACTTACAGTTGTGTTACTGTTGTCGTGTTTCCGTTACAGTTGTGTTACTGTTGTCGTGTTCCCGTTACAGTTGTGTTACTGTTGTCGGGTTTCCGTTACAGTTGGCCGGGATGAAGTCGTGGCAGGACCTCCGTAACGAGATCGTGTTCCTGACGAAAAACGCCACGTCGTCCCCGAGCGTCCTGTACTCGGCCGTGTCCCGCATCGTGTGTGGTCACCCCGAGGGCGGCGGCCTCCAGATCAAGAGCCTCAACTGGTACGAAGACAGCAACTACAAGGCTCTGTTTGGGAGCAGCAACGCCAGCGACGACCAGCCCCACAGTCTCTACGACAACTCCTCTAGTGAGTATTAACCACCGCACGACGACCAGCCCCACGGTCTCTACGACAACTCCTCTAGTGAGTATTAACGACCACACGACGACCAGCCCCACAGTCTCTAAGACAACTCCTCTAGTGAGTATTAACGACCACACGACGACCAGCCCCACAGTCTCTAAGACAACTCCTCTAGTGAGTATTAACGACCACACGACGACCAGCCCCTCAGTCTGTACGACAACTCCTCTAGTGAGTATTAACCACCACACGACGACCAGCCCCTCAGTCTGTACGACAACTCCTCTAGTGAGTATTAACGACCACACGACGACCAGCCCCTCAGTCTGTACGACAACTCCTCTAGTGAGTATTAATGACCACATGACGACCAGCCCCTCAGTCTGTACGACAACTCCTCTAGTGAGTATTAACGACCACATGACGACCAGCCCCACAGTCTGTACGACAACTCCTCTAGTGAGTATTAACGACCACATGACGACCAGCCCCACAGTCTGTACGACAACTCCTCTAGTGAGTATTATCGACCACACGACGACCAGCCCCTCAGTCTGTACGACAACTCCTCTAGTGAGTATTAAGGACCACACGACGACCAGCCCCACAGTCTGTACGACAACTCCTCTAGTGAGTATTAAGGACCACACGACGACCAGCCCCTCAGTCTCTACGACGACTCCTCTAGTGAGTATTAAGGACCACACGACGACCAGCCCCACAGTCTGTACGACAACTCCTCTAGTGAGTATTAACGACCACACGACGACCAGCCCCTCAGTCTCTACGACAACTCCTCTAGTGAGTATTAAGGACCACACGACGACCAGCCCCTCAGTCTCTACGACGACTCCTCTAGTGAGTATTAACCACCACACGACGACCAGCCCCTCAGTCTGTACGACAACTCCTCTAGTGAGTATTAACGACCACACGACGACCAGCCCCTCAGTCTCTACGACAACTCCTCTAGTGAGTATTAACCACCACACGACGACCAGCCCCTCAGTCTCTACGACGACTCCTCTAGTGAGTATTAACCACCACACGACGACCAGCCCCTCAGTCTGTACGACAACTCCTCTAGTGAGTATTATCGACCACACGACGACCAGCCCCACAGTCTGTACGACGACTCCTCTAGTGAGTATTATCGACCACACGACGACCAGCCCCTCAGTCTCTACGACGACTCCTCTAGTGAGTATTATCGACCACACGACGACCAGCCCCTCAGTCTGTACGACAACTCCTCTAGTGAGTATTATCGACCACACGACGACCAGCCCCTCAGTCTGTACGACAACTCCTCTAGTGAGTATTATCGACCACACGACGACCAGCCCCACAGTCTCTACGACGACTCCTCTAGTGAGTATTATCGACCACACGACGACCAGCCCCTCAGTCTGTACGACGACTCCTCTAGTGAGTATTAACGACCACACGACGACCAGCCCCTCAGTCTCTACGACGACTCCTCTAGTGAGTATTAACCACCACACGACGACCAGCCCCTCAGTCTGTACGACAACTCCTCTAGTGAGTATTAACGACCACACGACGACCAGCCCCACAGTCTGTACGACAACTCCTCTAGTGAGTATTATCGACCACACGACGACCAGCCCCACAGTCTGTACGACAACTCCTCTAGTGAGTATTATCGACCACACGACGACCAGCCCCTCAGTCTGTACGACAACTCCTCTAGTGAGTATTAACGACCACACGACGACCAGCCCCACAGTCTGTACGACAACTCCTCTAGTGAGTATTAAGGACCACACGACGACCAGCCCCTCAGTCTCTACGACGACTCCTCTAGTGAGTATTAACCACCACACGACGACCAGCCCCACAGTCTGTACGACAACTCCTCTAGTGAGTATTAACGACCACACGACGACCAGCCCCTCAGTCTCTACGACGACTCCTCTAGTGAGTATTAACCACCACACGACGACCAGCCCCTCAGTCTGTACGACAACTCCTCTAGTGAGTATTAACGACCACACGACGACCAGCCCCTCAGTCTCTACGACAACTCCTCTAGTGAGTATTAACGACCACACGACGACCAGCCCCTCAGTCTCTACGACAACTCCTCTAGTGAGTATTAACCACCACACGACGACCAGCCCCACAGTCTGTACGACAACTCCTCTAGTGAGTATTAACCACCACACGACGACCAGCCCCTCAGTCTGTACGACAACTCCTCTAGTGAGTATTAACGACCACACGACGACCAGCCCCTCAGTCTCTACGACAACTCCTCTAGTGAGTATTAACCACCACACGACGACCAGCCCCTCAGTCTGTACGACAACTCCTCTAGTGAGTATTATCGACCACACGACGACCAGCCCCACAGTCTGTACGACGACTCCTCTAGTGAGTATTATCGACCACACGACGACCAGCCCCTCAGTCTGTACGACAACTCCTCTAGTGAGTATTATCGACCACACGACGACCAGCCCCTCAGTCTGTACGACAACTCCTCTAGTGAGTATTATCGACCACACGACGACCAGCCCCTCAGTCTCTACGACGACTCCTCTAGTGAGTATTATCGACCACACGACGACCAGCCCCTCAGTCTGTACGACAACTCCTCTAGTGAGTATTATCGACCACACGACGACCAGCCCCTCAGTCTGTACGACAACTCCTCTAGTGAGTATTATCGACCACACGACGACCAGCCCCTCAGTCTCTACGACGACTCCTCTAGTGAGTATTATCGACCACACGACGACCAGCCCCTCAGTCTGTACGACAACTCCTCTAGTGAGTATTATCGACCACACGACGACCAGCCCCTCAGTCTCTACGACAACTCCTCTAGTGAGTATTATCGACCACACGACGACCAGCCCCTCAGTCTCTACGACGACTCCTCTAGTGAGTATTATCGACCACACGACGACCAGCCCCTCAGTCTGTACGACAACTCCTCTAGTGAGTATTATCGACCACACGACGACCAGCCCCTCAGTCTCTACGACGACTCCTCTAGTGAGTATTAACGACCACACGACGACCAGCCCCTCAGTCTCTACGACGACTCCTCTAGTGAGTATTAACCACCACACGACGACCAGCCCCACAGTCTGTACGACAACTCCTCTAGTGAGTATTATCGACCACACGACGACCAGCCCCACAGTCTCTACGACAACTCCTCTAGTGAGTATTAACCACCACACGACGACCAGCCCCACAGTCTGTACGACAACTCCTCTAGTGAGTATTATCGACCACACGACGACCAGCCCCACAGTCTCTAAGACAACTCCTCTAGTGAGTATTATCGACCACACGACGACCAGCCCCTCAGTCTGTACGACAACTCCTCTAGTGAGTATTAAGGACCACACGACGACCAGCCCCTCAGTCTCTACGACAACTCCTCTAGTGAGTATTAACCCCCACACGACGACCAGCCCCACAGTCTGTACGACAACTCCTCTAGTGAGTATTAAGGACCACACGACGACCAGCCCCACAGTCTGTACGACACCTCCTCTAGTGAGTATTAACGACCACACGACGACCAGCCCCACAGTCTGTACGACAACTCCTCTAGTGAGTATTAAGGACCACACGACGACCAGCCCCACAGTCTGTACGACAACTCCTCTAGTGAGTATTAACGACCACACGACGACCAGCCCCACAGTCTGTACGACAACTCCTCTAGTGAGTATTAAGGACCACACGACGACCAGCCCCACAGTCTGTACGACACCTCCTCTAGTGAGTATTAACGACCACACGACGACCAGCCCCTCAGCCTCTACGACAACTCCTCTAGTGAGTATTATCGACCACACGACGACCAGCCCCTCAGTCTGTACGACAACTCCTCTAGTGAGTATTAAGGACCACACGACGACCAGCCCCACAGTCTGTACGACAACTCCTCTAGTGAGTATTAAGGACCACACGACGACCAGCCCCACAGTCTGTACGACACCTCCTCTAGTGAGTATTAACCCCCACACGACGACCAGCCCCACAGTCTGTACGACAACTCCTCTAGTGAGTATTAACCCCCACACGACGACCAGCCCCACAGTCTGTACGACAACTCCTCTAGTGAGTATTAACGACCACACGACGACCAGCCCCTCAGCCTCTACGACAACTCCTCTAGTGAGTATTAACCCCCACACGACGACCAGCCCCACAGTCTGTACGACAACTCCTCTAGTGAGTATTAAGGACCACACGACGACCAGCCCCACAGTCTGTACGACACCTCCTCTAGTGAGTATTATCGACCACACGACGACCAGCCCCACAGTCTGTACGACAACTCCTCTAGTGAGTATTATCGACCACACGACGACCAGCCCCTCAGTCTGTACGACAACTCCTCTAGTGAGTATTATCGACCACACGACGACCAGCCCCTCAGTCTCTACGACGACTCCTCTAGTGAGTATTATCGACCACACGACGACCAGCCCCTCAGTCTGTACGACAACTCCTCTAGTGAGTATTATCGACCACACGACGACCAGCCCCTCAGTCTCTACGACAACTCCTCTAGTGAGTATTATCGACCACACGACGACCAGCCCCTCAGTCTCTACGACGACTCCTCTAGTGAGTATTATCGACCACACGACGACCAGCCCCTCAGTCTGTACGACAACTCCTCTAGTGAGTATTATCGACCACACGACGACCAGCCCCTCAGTCTGTACGACAACTCCTCTAGTGAGTATTAACGACCACACGACGACCAGCCCCTCAGTCTCTACGACGACTCCTCTAGTGAGTATTATCGACCACACGACGACCAGCCCCTCAGTCTCTACGACGACTCCTCTAGTGAGTATTATCGACCACACGACGACCAGCCCCTCAGTCTGTACGACAACTCCTCTAGTGAGTATTATCGACCACACGACGACCAGCCCCTCAGTCTCTACGACGACTCCTCTAGTGAGTATTAACGACCACACGACGACCAGCCCCTCAGTCTCTACGACGACTCCTCTAGTGAGTATTAACCACCACACGACGACCAGCCCCACAGTCTGTACGACAACTCCTCTAGTGAGTATTATCGACCACACGACGACCAGCCCCACAGTCTCTACGACAACTCCTCTAGTGAGTATTAACCACCACACGACGACCAGCCCCACAGTCTGTACGACAACTCCTCTAGTGAGTATTATCGACCACACGACGACCAGCCCCACAGTCTCTAAGACAACTCCTCTAGTGAGTATTATCGACCACACGACGACCAGCCCCTCAGTCTGTACGACAACTCCTCTAGTGAGTATTAAGGACCACACGACGACCAGCCCCTCAGTCTCTACGACAACTCCTCTAGTGAGTATTAACCCCCACACGACGACCAGCCCCACAGTCTGTACGACAACTCCTCTAGTGAGTATTAAGGACCACACGACGACCAGCCCCACAGTCTGTACGACACCTCCTCTAGTGAGTATTAACGACCACACGACGACCAGCCCCACAGTCTGTACGACAACTCCTCTAGTGAGTATTAAGGACCACACGACGACCAGCCCCACAGTCTGTACGACAACTCCTCTAGTGAGTATTAACGACCACACGACGACCAGCCCCACAGTCTGTACGACAACTCCTCTAGTGAGTATTAAGGACCACACGACGACCAGCCCCACAGTCTGTACGACACCTCCTCTAGTGAGTATTAACGACCACACGACGACCAGCCCCTCAGCCTCTACGACAACTCCTCTAGTGAGTATTATCGACCACACGACGACCAGCCCCTCAGTCTGTACGACAACTCCTCTAGTGAGTATTAAGGACCACACGACGACCAGCCCCACAGTCTGTACGACAACTCCTCTAGTGAGTATTAAGGACCACACGACGACCAGCCCCACAGTCTGTACGACACCTCCTCTAGTGAGTATTAACCCCCACACGACGACCAGCCCCACAGTCTGTACGACAACTCCTCTAGTGAGTATTAACCCCCACACGACGACCAGCCCCACAGTCTGTACGACAACTCCTCTAGTGAGTATTAACGACCACACGACGACCAGCCCCTCAGCCTCTACGACAACTCCTCTAGTGAGTATTAACCCCCACACGACGACCAGCCCCACAGTCTGTACGACAACTCCTCTAGTGAGTATTAAGGACCACACGACGACCAGCCCCACAGTCTGTACGACACCTCCTCTAGTGAGTATTATCGACCACACGACGACCAGCCCCACAGTCTGTACGACAACTCCTCTAGTGAGTATTATCGACCACACGACGACCAGCCCCTCAGTCTGTACGACAACTCCTCTAGTGAGTATTATCGACCACACGACGACCAGCCCCTCAGTCTGTACGACAACTCCTCTAGTGAGTATTATCGACCACACGACGACCAGCCCCTCAGTCTCTACGACGACTCCTCTAGTGAGTATTATCGACCACACGACGACCAGCCCCTCAGTCTGTACGACAACTCCTCTAGTGAGTATTATCGACCACACGACGACCAGCCCCTCAGTCTCTACGACAACTCCTCTAGTGAGTATTATCGACCACACGACGACCAGCCCCTCAGTCTCTACGACGACTCCTCTAGTGAGTATTATCGACCACACGACGACCAGCCCCTCAGTCTGTACGACAACTCCTCTAGTGAGTATTATCGACCACACGACGACCAGCCCCTCAGTCTGTACGACAACTCCTCTAGTGAGTATTAACGACCACACGACGACCAGCCCCTCAGTCTCTACGACGACTCCTCTAGTGAGTATTAACCACCACACGACGACCAGCCCCACAGTCTGTACGACAACTCCTCTAGTGAGTATTATCGACCACACGACGACCAGCCCCACAGTCTCTACGACAACTCCTCTAGTGAGTATTAACGACCACACGACGACCAGCCCCTCAGTCTCTACGACAACTCCTCTAGTGAGTATTAACGACCACACGACGACCAGCCCCTCAGTCTCTACGACGACTCCTCTAGTGAGTATTAACGACCACACGACGACCAGCCCCTCAGTCTCTACGACGACTCCTCTAGTGAGTATTAACCACCACACGACGACCAGCCCCACAGTCTGTACGACAACTCCTCTAGTGAGTATTATCGACCACACGACGACCAGCCCCACAGTCTCTAAGACAACTCCTCTAGTGAGTATTATCGACCACACGACGACCAGCCCCTCAGTCTGTACGACAACTCCTCTAGTGAGTATTAAGGACCACACGACGACCAGCCCCTCAGTCTCTACGACAACTCCTCTAGTGAGTATTAACCCCCACACGACGACCAGCCCCACAGTCTGTACGACAACTCCTCTAGTGAGTATTAAGGACCACACGACGACCAGCCCCACAGTCTGTACGACACCTCCTCTAGTGAGTATTAACGACCACACGACGACCAGCCCCACAGTCTGTACGACAACTCCTCTAGTGAGTATTAAGGACCACACGACGACCAGCCCCACAGTCTGTACGACAACTCCTCTAGTGAGTATTAACGACCACACGACGACCAGCCCCACAGTCTGTACGACACCTCCTCTAGTGAGTATTAACGACCACACGACGACCAGCCCCTCAGCCTCTACGACAACTCCTCTAGTGAGTATTATCGACCACACGACGACCAGCCCCTCAGCCTCTACGACAACTCCTCTAGTGAGTATTATCGACCACACGACGACCAGCCCCTCAGTCTGTACGACAACTCCTCTAGTGAGTATTAAGGACCACACGACGACCAGCCCCACAGTCTGTACGACAACTCCTCTAGTGAGTATTAAGGACCACACGACGACCAGCCCCACAGTCTGTACGACACCTCCTCTAGTGAGTATTAACCCCCACACGACGACCAGCCCCACAGTCTGTACGACAACTCCTCTAGTGAGTATTAACCCCCACACGACGACCAGCCCCACAGTCTGTACGACAACTCCTCTAGTGAGTATTAACGACCACACGACGACCAGCCCCTCAGCCTCTACGACAACTCCTCTAGTGAGTATTAACCCCCACACGACGACCAGCCCCACAGTCTGTACGACAACTCCTCTAGTGAGTATTAAGGACCACACGACGACCAGCCCCACAGTCTGTACGACACCTCCTCTAGTGAGTATTATCGACCACACGACGACCAGCCCCTCAGTCTGTACGACACCTCCTCTAGTGAGTATTATCGACCACACGACGACCAGCCCCACAGTCTGTACGACAACTCCTCTAGTGAGTATTAACGACCACACGACGACCAGCCCCTCAGTCTGTACGACACCTCCTCTAGTGAGTATTAACGACCACACGACGACCAGCCCCTCAGTCTCTACGACAACTCCTCTAGTGAGTATTATCCACCACACGACGACCAGCCCCACAGTCTGTACGACAACTCCTATGAGGCTAGTTATACTGAGTCTGGTCTTTAGTTAAACTGAGTCTGGTCTTTAGTTAAACTGAGTCTGGTCTTTAGTTATAATGAGTCTGTGTTTCAGCTCCGTACTGTAACAGTCTGGTCCAGAACCTGGACTCTAACCCCATGTCCCGTATGATCTGGACGGCCATCAAACCTCTGCTGTTGGGCCAGATCCTCTACACCCCACACACCCCTCTGACGGAGAAGATCATCCGCCAGGTACGGCCTCCTCTAAACCTCCTCCTCCTCTAACTACTCCTCTCCTCTAACTCCTCCTCCTCTAACTCCTCCTGTCCTCTAACTACTCCTGTCCTCTGACTCCTCCTCCTCTAACTACTCCTGTCCTCTGACTCCTCCTCCTCTAACTCCTCCTCCTCTAACCCCTCCTCCTCTAACTCCTCCTCTCTCCAGGTGAACCGTACGTTCCAGGAGCTGGCCGTGTTCCGGGATCTGGGCGGGATGTGGGACGAGATGAGACCCAGAGTCTGGGACTTCATGGAGAACAGTGAGCAGATGAACCTCTTCAGGGTGAGAGCCGGGACAGGGGGCGGGGCATCTAAAACTGGACCGTCCCAGTAACGTGGTTTGTTCCTCTCTCGTCTCCAGAGTCTGCTGAGGAACAACGTGACGGCTCGGTACTTCGGGGCGCAGCTCGCAGACACTGACTGGACGGTGGCGGACGTGAGTCACTTCCTGTCCAGACGGGAGGAGACGCGGCAGTCAGCAGGGGGCGCTCTGACCTGGAGAAACGTGTTCAACGAGACGGACCAGGCCATCACCAGCATCTCGCGCTTCATGGAGGTCAGGACAAGAAAGACACAAATACACCTGAGATCTTTCCACTTCATTCAGGAACGTCTACAGGTTTCTGAGACTCAAACCCACGATGGAAGTTTGACCGATAGTGACCCCAGTGACCCCAGTGACACCAGTGACCCCATTGACCCCATTGACCCCATTGACCCCAGTGACACCAGTGACCCCAGTGACCACAGTGACCCCAGTGACACCAGTGACCCCATTGACCCCATTGACCCCAGTGACACCAGTGACCCCAGTGACACCAGTGACCCCAGTGACCCCAGTGACACCAGTGACCCCAGTGACCCCAGTGACCACAGTGACCCCAGTGACACCAGTGACCCCATTGACCCCATTGACCCCAGTGACACCAGTGACCCCAGTGACACCAGTGACCCCATTGACCCCATTGACCCCAGTGACCCCAGTGACCACAGTGACCCCAGTGACACCAGTGACCCCAGTGACCACAGTGACCCCAGTGACACCAGTGACCCCAGTGACCCCAGTGACCACAGTGACCCCAGTGACACCAGTGACCCCAGTGACCACAGTGACCCCAGTGACCCCATTGACACCAGTGACCCCAGTGACCACAGTGACCCCAGTGACACCAGTGACACCAGTGACACCAGTGACCCCAGTGACCACAGTGACCCCATTGACCCCATTGACTCCAGTGACCCCAGTGACACCAGTGACCCCATTGACCCCATTGACACCAGTGACACCAGTGACCCCAGTGACCACAGTGACCCCAGTGACACCAGTGACACCAGTGACCCCAGTGACCACAGTGACCCCATTGACCCCATTGACTCCAGTGACCCCAGTGACCCCAGTGACACCAGTGACCCCAGTGACCCCAGTGACCCCATTGACCCCATTGACACCAGTGACACCAGTGACCCCAGTGACCCCATTGACTCCAGTGACCCCATTGACCCCAGTGACCCCATTGACCCCAGTGACACCAGTGACACCATTGACCCCAGTGACCCCAGTGACCCCAGTGACCCCAGTGACCCCATTGACCCCAGTGACACCAGTGACACCAGTGACACCAGTGACACCAGTGACCACAGTGACACCAGTGACCCCAGTGACACCAGTGACACCAGTGACCACAGTGACCACAGTGACCACAGTGACACCAGTGACACCAGTGACACCAGTGACCCCAGTGACACCAGTTACAGCAGTGACCACAGTGACACCAGTGACCCCAGTGACACCAGTGACACCAGTGACCACAGTGACCACAGTGACACCAGTGACACCAGTGACACCAGTGACCCCAGTGACCACAGTGACCACAGTGACCACAGTGACACCAGTGACACCAGTGACCACAGTGACCACAGTGACACCAGTGACCCCATTGACCCCAGTGACACCAGTTACAGCAGTGACCACAGTGACACCAGTGACCACAGTGACACCAGTGACCCCATTGACCCCAGTGACACCAGTTACAGCAGTGACCACAGTGACACCAGTGACCACAGTGACACCAGTGACACCAGTGACACCAGTGACCACAGTGACCACAGTGACCACAGTGACACCAGTTACCCCAGTGACCACAGTGACCACAGTGACACCAGTGACCACAGTGACCACAGTGACACCAGTTACCCCAGTGACCACAGTGACCCCAGTGACCACAGTGACACCAGTGACCACAGTGACCACAGTGACCCCATTGACCCCAGTGACCACAGTGACACCAGTTACCCCAGTGACCACAGTGACCCCAGTGACCACAGTGACACCAGTGACCACAGTGACCACAGTGACACCAGTGACACCAGTGACCTCAGTGACCCCAGTGACCCCAGTGACCCCTTTGACCCCAGTGATCCCAGTGATCCCAGTGATCCCAGTGACCACAGTGACCCCAGTGACCCCAGTGACCCCATTGATCCCAGTGACCCCATTGATCCCGGTGACCCCAGTGACCACAGTGACCCCAGTGATCCCAGTGACCCCAGTGACCCCTTTGACCCCAGTGATCCCAGTGACCACAGTGACCACAGTGACCCCAGTGATCCCAGTGACCCCAGTGACCCCTTTGACCCCAGTGATCCCAGTGACCACAGTGACCACAGTGACCCCAGTGACCCCATTGATCCCAGTGACCCCAGTGATCCCAGTGATCCCAGTGACCCCAGTGATCCCAGTGATCCCAGTGACCCCAGTGACCACAGTGACCACAGTGACCCCAGTGACCCCATTGATCCCAGTGACCCCAGTGACCCCATTGATCCCAGTGACCCCAGTGATCCCAGTGATCCCAGTGACCCCAGTGACCACAGTGACCCCAGTGACCCCATTGATCCCAGTGACCCCATTGATCCCAGTGACCCCATTGATCCCAGTGACCCCAGTGACCCCTTTGACCCCAGTGATCCCAGTGATCCCAGTGACCACAGTGACCCCAGTGACCCCAGTGACCCCATTGATCCCAGTGACCCCAGTGATCCCAGTGATCCCAGTGACCCCAGTGACCCCAGTGACCCCAGTGACCCCATTGACCCCAGTGACACCAGTGACACCAGTGACACCAGTGACCACAGTGACACCAGTGACCCCAGTGACACCAGTGACACCAGTGACCACAGTGACCACAGTGACCACAGTGACACCAGTGACACCAGTGACACCAGTGACCCCAGTGACCACAGTGACCACAGTGACACCAGTGACACCAGTGACCACAGTGACCCCAGTGACACCAGTTACAGCAGTGACCACAGTGACACCAGTGACCCCAGTGACACCAGTGACACCAGTGACCACAGTGACCACAGTGACACCAGTGACACCAGTGACACCAGTGACCCCAGTGACCACAGTGACCACAGTGACCACAGTGACACCAGTGACACCAGTGACCACAGTGACCACAGTGACACCAGTGACCCCATTGACCCCAGTGACACCAGTTACAGCAGTGACCACAGTGACACCAGTGACCACAGTGACACCAGTGACCCCATTGACCCCAGTGACACCAGTTACAGCAGTGACCACAGTGACACCAGTGACCACAGTGACACCAGTGACACCAGTGACACCAGTGACCACAGTGACCACAGTGACCACAGTGACACCAGTTACCCCAGTGACCACAGTGACCACAGTGACACCAGTGACACCAGTGACCACAGTGACACCAGTTACCCCAGTGACCACAGTGACCC